>JALMQS010000816.1:2221325-2821325 GCA_024734495.1 Forficula auricularia
ACCTTTTTTTGTTGTTCTCCAGGTACTTAATTAGAGTATTAAATTTCAACTAAATTGATTAAGTCATTTTCAAGATATTTAGAAAAAAATAAAAAAGTACTGGAATAAAGTATTAATGTTTGTTGGCCGATATGAACCAAAAACTAACGAGAGCTTCATTTTTGTTAAAATAATGGTAGGTTTTCAATTTCATTTAAATCAGTTGAAAGGTTAGGATAAAAAATTATCCACGAAATAAAGGAATCCATCCACATTCATCCATCCGCTCAGAATAAATTTATTTTAAATCAGGAAGAAGAAGGAATCAATAGAACTAAATTTTTGTGTACTCTTTTATTTTTAAATTGATATTTTGGACGTTTCCGACACCTTTAAGTATTCCATCCTCAGCACAATGAAAAATCTAAAATTGCTTTTGAGCTGATGATGGAAACTTGAAGTTCTCCGAAACGTCAAAGAAATAAATAAATAAGCTGATGTGTTCTGATGTGTCCACTTGACTTTACCATACAACCTGGCCCCTCACTTATGTTTAATATTTAAAAAAATTATTTATAATCATGTAGGGTAGGGGGTTAGTTTTTGCATTTTTAGACTCCTGGGGGCCCGCACTATTATGTATAAAAAATTTGGTTGAGTACAAGAGCCCATATTTTCATTTTTTGACTCTATGCCCTCACACCCATTTTGGGCGGTTAGTTTTTGCATTTTTAGATTACTGTGGGCCCACTGAATATGTATACAAAATTTGGCTGAGTTTGGTACAAGAGCCTAGATTTTCATTTTTTGACCATATATCACCCCCCCCCCCAATTTGGGGCTGTTATTTTTTCCATTTTTAGACTTCTGGGGTCCCACTGATTATGTGATACAAAATTTGGTTGAGTTTGGTCACAAGGGCCTATATTATCTTTTTTGACCCCCCCCTCCCCACCCCATTTTGGGCGGTTAGTTTTTGCATTTTTAGACTTCTGGGGTCCCACTGATTATATATACAAAATTTGGTTGAGTTTCAAATGGTCTAGATTTTTAATTTTTAACCCCCCCCCCCCCACACACCCTTAATTTTGGGGTTGATATGAACCAAAATCTAATCAGCTCTTAATCTCACTGTAATCCAAAACTACGTGTGAAATTTGGTTTCTATATTCACACTAGTTTTTGAGCTAGCTCGTCACAAAAATTTGGTAACGCACAGACTATAGTAATATAACTAACAGACATTTTGACAAAACAATTATTATCTCGAAGAATATAATTTTTTCGATGTTTACTTATTAGGGCTTTTTTGTAGAGCGAAATGCCATGGTTAAGCTGAATTTTGTTAATCAAAATAGTTCCAGCCGTTTTTGAGATATTTCGAAAAAAGGAAGGAAAAAAACCCACTTTTTTCATGCACTATTACAATACTTTGCCCATACCCGTATGGTAAAGTAAAAAGGACAAATATACCATTTACTATTAATTCTTCCATCTTCTCGACTTACAATAAATAATATGATTTCTTTCATATTTCTCAAAACTTGTTTCATTCTCTCAGCCAGGCCTTTTATGCTTTCCAATTTCACTCCACGTTGCCTACCCTACAGGCTCTCCCGTAGACTAGCTTCAAGCATTGAATTTATTCATAATAAAACTGTGTTTATTATTAAGTTATTTTCAAAATGTTTATTAAACTATTAACTGTTGAAATTTTAATAATTTGAATGCGAGTTTTTTTTTGGCTTTTCGGCCTTTCTAGCCATAAGCCATTTACGATACTATTTATTTTATTTAAATTTGTCCCTACCCCGGGGGTCAGATTTTAGCCGGATGCCTCAAGTCGGATTCGAACCCGGGTCCACTTGCTTAGCAGGATGACACGCTACCGCCTAGCCTATCCGACTTCCCCTTGAATGCGAGTTGATTTTATTTGTATGCTTGATCGAAAAAACATGCACGACACTTGTTATTATTTTGGCTTTTTTTTGAAATAGGTATATAGTTTTTTAAAAAGATCACTTTGCAAAAAAATGACGTCATCAATTTCGTACTTAATTGGAATTAAAAAATCCTTTTCTTTTTGCAAAAGTTATTAAGTATACAGAACAGGTTAGAAAATTTGTAATTACGATATATTGAATAAAATAAAATAAAATAAAAAATAAATTGACACGTTCTGATGTGGCCATCCATTTGACTTTAGCATACCCGCATGGAAACAAATCGATTTTCGAAATATGTTTTTTATATATTTTTAAAAATATATTAAAAATATAAAATTTTTGTCTTAAATTTATATAACGCTGCTTATGTTTTTCTATATTCTTAAAACATAAAAATAATTATATTTTAAGAATATATAGAATACATGAACGTTATATAAATTTAACACAAAAATTTTATATTTTTAATATATTTTCTAAAAATATATAAAAAACATATTTCGAAAATCTATTTATTTCCATGCGGGATACGCTTCTGGTTGAGTTTGGTACATGCGGTCCTTCGGATGCGGTACATACTCTAAAATTTCAAACATTAAGAATATTAAACTAAAGATTTGAGCATCTTCTTTTTGAAAATAGTTGGAATGTTTTTCAAAAAATTGTCTCGAGGGTGTGGCTGACTGCCCGGAAAACATGTTAGTTCTCAGGCTTAACTCGTGGGGATGAACTCCTCTGATATCGCAATTTAATATTTCTACTAAAATCTTAGAATTTGTCCTAAAAATTAAATTATTTCTTTATTAAGAATATTTTCATAAATATATAAGGTCGGCTTCAAAATTTCAGGAGGATCTTTAAATTTTCAAATTATTATCCGTTATACTATATATATTCATCTAGATTAATTTGTAACAACGCTTAGAGAAATTTCTCTAAAAAAATTACCCTCTTGCCTAGAATCGAACCGACGAACTCTTGAACTATGGTCATCAGCTCTAACCACTAGACCAATGTCACATTAATATTTATATCTTGATTTCTTTTACTAAAACTATATATTTTTGATTTAGACTTTGTGTCTAGATAATATTGTATTCATTTGAACTCGAATGAAAATGAAAAAACACCAATAGATTTTAAATTAAGAAACATTAAATATATATTAATTAACGAGGCAAATTTGAAATATAATTCTCAGCTCTGATTTTAAACTGATGGCTCCAATCGATTTTCATTAACCAGGCAAATTTGAAATATATATATTCGAATTTTGAAATGAAAGACTCCAATTCTTTTAAATTAAGAAACATTAAATATATTGATAATTGTTCCTCCCCCCCCCTCGCCACTCAAAAATTAAAGATGCGAAACTTTTAAGAGACGATGTATTTTCGGTAGTTTACGGGTATACATTGGAGTGTGGTTTTTTAAGAAGAATAAAATTTTTGGACCGAGACGCTGCCCGCCAGGACTCAGCCCGGAGGGCCGAGCTGAGGCGTGCCGAAGGCACGCACGAAAAGCTCGTTTCAAATATTTAAATAAAAAACATTTTTTTAATCTTTTGAAAAGTATATTGTTTCCCGAAATGGAAAAAATTCTTGCATAGTTTCAAGGGATAATTAAAATGAATAATTTTCCGAAAAGGGTGCATTTATAGAAGGTTTGAAGTCCCTTCCTGGTTATCTTCCAGTTCATGCATGTCACAGACAAGTCCAGACAAGTTTTAGTCGTATAAAGATTGTTCTTGCTGAGAAATTATTAAAATAGAATTAATACAAAAAATGAATACATAAAGATGATTCAGGAATTTTTGGACTAAATTCATTTGTAAAAACTCTCAATAATAAGCTGACGTGTTCTGATGTGGCCATTCACTTGAATTTACCATACAACCTGGCCCCTCACTTATATTTAATATTTAATAAAATTATTTCTAATCTTGTAGGGGAAGGGTTAGTTTTTGCATTTTTAGACTCCTGTAGGGTCCACTGATTATGTATAGAAAATTTGATTGAGTTTGGTACACGGGCCTATATTTCCATTTTTTTGACCCTACACCCCCCCCCCCTCCCCCCATTTTGGGCGAATAGTTTTTGCATTTTTAGATTTCTGGGGTCCCACTCATTATGTATTCAAAATTTGGTTGAATTTGGTAAATGGCCAAGATTTTCATTTTTTGACTCCCCCCTCCCCCCATTTTGGGCGGTTAGTTTTTGCATTTTTAGACTTCTGGGGGTTCACTGATTAAAATTTGGTTGAGTTTGCTCAAATGCTTGGATTTTTAATTTTTAACCTCCCCTCCACCCCCCTTAATTTTGGTTCGATATGCACCAAAATCTAATCAGCTCTTAATCTCAATGCAGCAAAACTACGTGTGAAATTTGGTTTCGATATTCACACTAGTTTTTGAGCTAGCTCGTCCACAAAAATTTGCAACGCACAGACTAACAGACACAACCAGACAGACTAACTAACAGACATTTTGACAAAACAATTATTATCTCGAAAAATATAATTTTTTCGATGTTCACTTATTAGAGCTTTTTTGTAGACCGAAATGCCATGGTTTTGCTCAATTTTTTTAATCAAAATACTTCAAGTTGTTTTTGAGATATTTTGAAAAAAGAAGGAAAAAAACACTTTTTTCATGCACGATTACAATACTTGACCATACCCTGTATGGTAAAATAAAAATAAATAAAAATAGGAAATAACTAAGAGTGCTATAGCTTGCTTATAGAATAGAATTAGGATAAATTTAAGATTTTCTTATAGGACAGGCTGATTTATTGTGGAAGATAGTCGATTTCCATCTCACGGAGTTGAAGTCACAAGATTTAATTTCTAACTCCTACCCTCACTTGTACAAAGCAGTTCTGTTTGGGGCGAAGGTCCTAAAATATATTTAAAAAATCTAATGTTAAATTGAAAAATAACGAAAATGATGCCGTATTTGATGAAATTTGCAAAAAATGAACGAAGGGTATTTTTTTGGTCGGCATCCCTTGGCTGAAAAGACACCAACCGCCGCTGAAAGGTATATATAATTTATTTGTTTAAGACTATTCTTTCGAAATAATCAGTAAGTAAAATTTCAAGGTAGGTTTACTTAATGATTATTTAAAAAATTTTCACCTTGAACCAACACCTAATTCTTTTAAAAATAATGGTTTCGAATGTTGACCTTCATCATGTCTTTTTAATTTGAAATATTTTATCTGTTTAACTTCTCATGGGGTCAAACCCGAATGGGTAGAGAAAAATTGGTTTCGCTGTCTAGGCAAGCCAAGCAGCTACTTGTTCACAGTACCTAGTAGATATTTTACTTTTAATTTTCTTTCCTTTAATGATTTTTCTAAAATCATAAATGATAAATAATAATAATAATTTGATTGTGAAGATTGATATATATATAGATTTCCCCCATGTGCAGGCCATTTATAAAAGTCATATTCTAAATGCACCAAAAACAAAAACTATTGAAATTACACAAATCAATAATAATGTTTTGTTTTATTTTTTAGAAGATTCTCATGGTGTTCATTTTGTGGCTTCGGTTACTCCAGAAAGCAATTAAGAAGATAAGCTCGTAAGACAGGATCCATAGGTTACTATTCAATTTCTATATTCAAACCTTGATAATTTTTTTTTATTTCATTGATAAACACATTAATAAATAAATTTAAGCATTTAAAGGTTGAATAAATCTATATTAATTTTCATTTTGTTTTTTGTTTTTTTTCAGAAAGGCTTGTGGAGAAAAATCCATATGGGTCACTCCACGATGCAGCTCGGTGAGCCAAAATTTTTTTATAATGAAAAAGGTCAAAAATCTATCGTTAATTATTTTCAAATAAATATAACATTTTTTAAAAATAAATTATATTTTTTTCGACTTGAGTAATAGCCTTATTTAAAATCTTTGATATATTGATTGGCCTCTTCGATTTTCAAAAGAGGGGACGAGTTTATTTATTTACTTGTTTTTGAATATTTAAACAGTAAATCATTCATCTGGAAGTAAAGCTTAACTCTCTCCAATTTAAATAAGTGTAGTTTAATTTTTAATTATTTTATTTTATTCAAAATATCAAAGTAGACTCTCCTAAAAATTAAATTTATGAGCCACTCCAAAAATCCATTTTTTTTTAAGAAAATAAAGTTTTTCTTTTCAAGAAATTTTAATTTATTCTAATATTATATTATATACAGAATTCGAATATAATATTTATTTTTATATTTCTCCTAAAAATTTTATTTTTATGAACCACTCCAAAAATCCAGAATTGATTCAAAGGGTGCCCTTTACCTCTCATTTTCATTTTTTTTTTTTTAATAAAGTTTTTTAATTTTTTCCAGAGATTACCCTCTTACCTCTCATTTTCATATTTTTTTAAGAACATAAAATTTTACTTTTCAAGAAATTTTAATTTATTCTAATAGTATATTATATACAGAGCTCGAATATAATATATATTTTTATATCACTCCTGAAAATTAAATTATGTACCTCTCCAAAAATTCTGAAGTGATGAATGGTCCCCCTCTACGTCTAATTTTCCGATTTTTTTAAGAAAATGAAGTTTTACTTTTCAAGAAATTTTAATTTATCCTAATATATATATTACAGAGCTCGAATATAATATTTATTTTTATATCTATCCTAAAAATTAAATTTATTAACCACTCGAAAAATCCTGAAGTGATACAAAGAGTCTCCCCTTACCACCAATTTTCATATTTTTTAAGAATATAAAGTTTGTCTTTTCAAGAAATTTTACTTTATTCTAATATTATATTATATACAGGGCTCGAATATAATATTTATTTATATATCTCTCCTAAAAATTAAATTTATTAACCACTCCAAAAATTGTGAATTGTTGGAGCATTGAAATAAGGATTAATAATATTTTTTTCTTAAAAATTTTAAAATTTGTATCCGGCATCTAGGACCAAACAGGAGTGTACTTTCCTCTCCAGCCAAAAAAAATTATGATCAACTTTTTATCAACAAAAAATCTGATTGGTCTATAAGAGTAGGTTAAATGAAAAATTTCTTTAAGCTGCAACAGAATCTAGTTTCATGTCACGAATCATCGTTTCTTTTCATTTGATTTATTCAACAATTTTTCTTACTCTAATTTCTGAATATATCATTGAATATATTTTTTAATTTGACTTATTTTAAACTGGAAATGAAGCCCTTAAACAGTAGTTGGAGTATCGATATAAGCATATAAGGGTTAATAATATTTCAACAATTTTTCTTACTCTAATTTCTGAATTTATCAATGAATATATCATTTCATAAATTCGACATATTTTGACCTGGCAATGAAGTCCTTATTACATAGGGGTTGTTGGAGCATCGAAATAAGGGTTAATAATATTATTTTCTTCAAAATTTTAAAATTTGTATCCGGCAAACAGGAGTGTACTTTCCTCTCCCGCCAAAAAATTTCCTTCGACTTTTTAGAAACAAAAAATCTGAGTGCTCTAACAGTATGTGAAATGAAAATTTCTTTTAGCTGCAACAGAATCTAGTTTCTTGTCATGAATCATCGTTTCGTTTCATTTGGTTTTTTTCAAAAAAATTTTCTTATTCTAATGTCTGAATTCATCATTGAATACCTACATTTAGGTAATTTATAATTTCACTAAAAAATGATTTCTACTAGATTCTAGAAAATTCAAATCACTAATAATCAATATGGCCTGAAATAAAGTTTTCTTACCAACCCTTCATCCCCTAAAGGGAGTGCCACCCTAAATTTAAAAATTTTCACTAAAAAATTATTTCTACTAGATACGTATGGCCTTAAATAGGTTTTCTGATCAACCCTTCATTTCCTAAAAGGAGTGGCTACCCTTAATTTAAAATTTCACCAAAAAATCATTTCTAATAGATTCTAGAGTAATTTCAAACCATTATGAATGGATATGGCCTGAAATAAGTTTTTGGATCGACCCATCATCTCCTAAAGAAGATGACTACCCTTGATTTAAAAATTCACTAAAATATTATTTCTATTGGACAGAAAAACATTTCAAGTTTAATTATTGGAAATTGACAAAATTCTTTTTCTTGGTATGAAGACTCTGAGGAATATGAAATGGGGTCACAGGTAAGTGAATAAGGGCTCATTTCGTATTCCAAACTTACCTTCCAAATTATTTTCAAAAATTTTAATGTTTTAGTTTGATAATTTTGTAAGCTTTAGATTTTTTGAAAAAATTAATGTTTAAACCTTTAAAATAATAATACAATAGTTAAAATTCAAATTTAAATAATTTTCTAAAATAAGACTCCTATAGGATATATATAAAAAAATGTGTACGCCCCCTTAGCAAGCACCCTGTACAATTCTTTCTCATTTTCACTCAAAAAATCTTATCAATTTTCTCGAAAAGATTTAATTAGGTATCAAAATTAGGTAGTCAAAATATTTTTAACGAGGAACTGAAATAAATAAGTAAATATAGATACTCCAAAATAAAAAAAACACATCAAGTTTTTAAAGTGAATTAAAAATCAAATTAAATTCTACTATTATTTTTAGATTTTATTTTTAAATAATTTTATCAATAAAAACTTTTTTTTATTTTTATTTATAAAATTTTCTAAATTTAGAACTTTCGGATTGTTTTTTGCTGTTTCTCATTTCCATCTGTCATTTTTCCAATAATGCCATTCGAACGTCAAGTAAGAGGGGTTGTTTCCCTGGTGGCGACGGAGGCCACTCTGCTCCTGGAATCGCTGGAATGCTCACACCTAGCAGACTCCGCCCACCAGCCACTATTGGCTCGTCTTAAACGGAGGCCGGGCCTCGTTATTGGATAGAAACATGTGACGAGGCCCTGGCTCCGCCTCCCTTTAAGGGTAAGAGGGGTTGAAGGAGAGGCAGAGCTCCATTCATTGTGTTGTTTTGTGTATTCATACAAGTGTTTATACTTTTCAAAGAATTAATTGTCCCCATCAGGGGAAGGTTTAACGGGACCCTTTCAAAAGATCTTATTAAAAGATCCTTTTCTATACATCAACTCAACGATGGACTTTGTATATATGTATTATATAGATATAGACTCAATCTAATGATATAACGATAAATTTAATTAATATTTACGTTATCACGTCAGTCAAGGATCAAAAATTTTAAAACTCCTAGTGCAGCAGAATATTTTACTATTGAAAATTTTCAAAGAATTTATAACCTTTAAAAAAATATATATATATATATATTATTTTTTCCTATTCAAAAAAAAATAAATAAATAAAAAGGGCTAGAAAAAATTAATTCGTTTATTGCTCTCTCATTTTTGAATTTTTTTATAGCTTTTAAATGTTTTGAAAGGAAGTCGGGTTGGCCGAGCTGGTTAAGGCGCTGGCTCCGCTTCAGCATCGTTGATGACGATGTTCAAGCGGGAGGCCTGGGTTCGAACCTGGCTAGCATATAAAATTTCTTCCGGCTAAAACTCGGCTCCCTCACTAACATTACTAACACTTTACTGATGTGCTGTCTAAGTGGGCTTTGTTCCCGATGACAATAAATAAATAAAAAAAAAATGTTTTGAAGCATTAAGATAAATAAAATTATTCTTATCATTTAATAAAATTTTAAAGAAAGAAATATTTTATTACATATAAATATAAATATTATAAGCCTCCATTTGAACTCAACTACCCACTAGTAGGTATTAGAGTCAAACCACCTCAGATGATGGCCAAGTAACTTAACCCACTCCCCGCTCTATTAACTTTTTAGACTGTTAAGTAAACCTTACGGACTATTGCTAATGATAACTCAAAAAATAAAATCTCCAAATATGGGTTCGTTCAAAAAATCATCAAATCAACTTCTGATCATATACCTATATGAAATTGATGATAAATCTATGAGATATTTCGCTATTAATATCACTGGTAAAATTAGAATAGGTATTAGGTAAGTAGAATTTTCTAATATTTTCTCCATTTTCTATCTAGCCGTCTTTGGATGTTGTTAAATGTTGGTAGATTCTTCAACTTATCGATTTATTCCTATGGCTTGAGCGTTCTCTGATACTCATTCAGAGAGTCAGGTGAACCATTTACCTTGATATATGTGTGTGTTGAAAGTGCATCATTTGAAATAAAAAGAGTAAACGAAACACTTCAATACTTAATCTTAAAGAGGTTAGGTAGGGAGAGAATTCCAGTCCTTAGAAATCATGAGGATTAATATTCGAAGTTGAGATTTTTGTATATAGGGATAAAAAGAAAAAATATTTTATTCTATTTTTGTAAGAAGTGATTACTGTTCTGTTCTGTATTGATAAGGTTGTTATTAAAAAAGAAAAAAATTGTATTTTTTGTGAATGTGCCTAAATATCTTTTGAAAATTGTATTCTGATGGCCTTCAATGGTAACGAAGGTAAGAAGAAAATTTAAACGAATGTGTGACATGACTATTTGAAGCCCTGAAGAAGTCGGCAAAGTCGACGAAACGTTGGTGGATAAATAAAAAAGTCACACATAAAAACTTGTCCTTATTTTCCCAATATAAACTTTCAAATTATAAATTAAATTATGGACGGAAATGATAATAATGAGGATTAATGGCGAATGAAGTTTATATTGCAGCTCGGCCCTTGTCCGACAAGGATTGTAGTGATTTTCTTAATCGTGAGCTATCTATAAAGCAAGCTTTTGAGGAAATGATTGATTTTATCTTACTGGATCACATGATACCATCTTCTATTCTATATAGGTATATCTGTAAAGCCTAAAGCAATTTAAACCAAATTGGTACACATATAGGTATGACTTACTATCAGGTAAACATTTTGTGGTGTGTAAGACTTCGCTAGCACCCCTAAGGTTTGGGATGGTAAAGGGGTGACATGTATAAAAATAATCCAAAACGAGAAAGATTAGTGTCGAACCCACAGTTTTCGGGGTGGGTGAGATGAATGGTGACACTTCCGATTCCTTTTAAGTTCAAGTTCAATCCCCATCGGTATGGGGGTGGGAATGGGTGAAGGGTGAGGCGTGAACCGTGACCTAATATCATGAACACCTACTTCCACTTTCACTTTCGTATCCAAGTAGAAGGATCAACAGATGTAGGGCCATTATCTAATGAATTCCAAAATAATTCCAAAGACGAAAACACCTAATTCCAATCGCGGCTAACCCCTCAGTAGAGTCCATAGTTTTCGGTGTGGCTGAAATGAATAGTAATACTGTCCGATGCCATTTAATTCTAAATTCATACCCTATCAGTATGGGGGTTGAAAATGGGTGACAAGAAATATTAATTAAAAATTAACATCATTAGAGTTAGAACCATAGTTTTCGGGATCGCTGATATCAATAGTGACACTGCCGATGCTATATATAATTCAGAGTTTTTTTTCGAAACGAGCGATTAGAACCCTGTAGAAGCTAGTAGAATTTATAAAATACTGACACACCGTCTGATATATAGCTTATTTCTGAATTGAATAGTAAGTTAGTTCTTTCTTCCTAATTTCGAGTTACTAGAAGTATAATAGGATTCCGAATGTTGTTCTAAAATTAGTTCACATGGCATAAGTCGAGAGTGAAAAACAGAAAATCGACATTCGATGTATATTTTCTTTTAATTTGTGTTCCCCTCGAACAATTACTCAGTTAATTAGATCGAAAAAAGCAGCAATGAAATGACAACGGCTCAAATCGAGCAAAATAATTCAATTTGGATAAAGTTTTCATTGGAAAGGGAAAAGTGATCGCAGGCATCCTGACTGAGACCATTTCGATTTTTCATTTTCAAAAAAGTCAAATGGAAATATAAATTCATTTATTTATTTCCAATCCATAACACAAAATATTTCTTTGACAAACATTAGGTATAATTAAAATCAAATTTTCTTGTAATTTATTTTTTTGACCGAATAATTTGTTTATCTCTGATAATTTATTATCACTCAGACATTTTGATCCTCTGTCTTTTCTTCGAGAATATTTTGCAAGTCTTTGATTTTATTTATTTTTTATTTTTTTTTTTTTTTTTACTTAGAGAAAGTGGTGTAGGTTTTAGGTGAAAAGTGATATTAATTAATAAAGTAAAGGATGTGTAGTTTCACAGTGAATGAAATAAAACTCAAAGAGGTTTATACAAACTCAATATATTTCGGATTATTAGTCCATCATCAGGAGTTTACAGGTTAAAACTGATAAATTTGATTTTATTATTTAGGAAATTTAATCCATTTTTTTTCATTTAATTAGTTTTTATAGATATTAAAAATAAAAATGATTTATTATATAATATTGTTTTTATTTTATGGCTAATGAAACGAATTTGCACTTAGGCTGCTGATTTTTTTTTTTTATAAGCCACTAGTATAGATGAAAAAAATCGATTCGGATATTGTTGCAAACACTACAAAGTTAAAAGTACAAGGTTTTTTTTTATTAAAGTATATAAGATGATGCAACACATTTAAGCTATTACGATTGGCTCTCGTATTCCAGAAAGAAGATGGAAACTTTCCGGAGATGGGTTTGAGTCAAAGCTATTTTTGGATCCGGGCTACGATCTTTTTTTATACTCAAAATCGAATGAAATAAAAGGAGCTCGCCGAAAAAATGCACTACCTATATAAATCTTAACAGAGTTCCAGGACCTAGACCCAATGGGAATAAACGTATGGGAGAATAAACTATAGTTCGGCACTTCTCTAATTTGACCTGGTGTGGGGAAAATATTGAAGATATAGGACTCGAAAGATTTCTAATTGCTAATACAATATTATTAAGAGAACGAACAATCAGAATAAAACATCTCTTGTAACATAGTCTTTAGAAACTCCTCTTTGCATATCCTAGAACTGTTTTTTAGATAAATTTTTCGCTTGAATTTTTTTATATTCTAACGAAATAAAATCAATTATGCTATTTAAGCTTCGAAAAGATCTCCTCTTAACAAAAAAAATTAAAAATAAACTGAACAAGCTTATTCATAAATGTATTGATTATTATTATTTCTAGAAAATGGTATTCCTTGGCTTCTAGCTGCATCCGACTTACTTGAAGTATAGAAAATTCTCTTATTTAAGACCACCTGAGTACACATCAGATATTTCGACTTTGATCCAGCCCTATTAGAGAATATTTCTAACAATCCCGTATGGAAATAAATAGATTTTCGAAATATATTTTTTATATATTTTTGAAAATATAAATAAATATATTAAAAATATAAAAATTTTGCGTTCAATTTATATAAAGTTTATATTAGAGCGAGATAAAAATAATTATATTTTAAGAATATATAGAAAACATAAACTTTATATAAATTTAATACAAAAATTTTATATTTTTAATATATCTTCAATAAAAATATAATAAACAACATATTTCGAAAATCTATTTATTTCCATATGGGATTCCATCTTCCGTTTTAGTTAGTAGGGTTGTAGAAGTCTTGACTAAAACAAATGTAAGTAACTATTGCATTTGTTTCTTAAAAAACTTATTTTCTTTAGATATAAAGTATTACCTACTACATACTAATTATTCCAAATGTATTTTGGCATAGTTCAGAAAAGAGAAAAATTTTTAATAAATAAATTAATCAATATCACTATTCCTATAATATCCCAGTTTTCAGAACTATTGTCTTGTAAGTATTTGCGGAATTTACGAAATTTATTTAAGATATGGGAAATAAAAATTATCTAAAGCTTTAAGCTTTTTTAAAACTAAAATAACCCCAATGTTTAGCAAATGTAAGTATAAAATCATTTTAGATCATTTTTTCTAAATATATTAATCTAAATAACCCAGTTTGCTCAAAGACGCTGCAGATCAGGAATTGTTTAGAAAGTATTCAGGGGGGATGGTGTCAGTTGGCCGAAGAATCAATATTTTTTCTTGTCGCTCATTCAGTTGAAGAGCCATTCAGGGTCCCTAGAAGTAAATACCCCCTGTTGTCAGCGCTAAGTGCCCTTCGCTTCCCCACTCGCCTCTTTTTATTAGTACTATATAAAATAATAGACCAGTCTTCACATTCGAACTCATCTCAATTCACTCTATAGTGACTCTCCCCAAAACTCACTTTGAACGTATTCTTAATGTTTTTCATAACCATAATATTAGTTTCTTTTTTTCTTTTTTCTTAATTTAGGGTGCATAATTTAGAGTCAATATAGGCAATTTAATAGCTGTCTTGCTTTAATATATTGTTATGAGGTTCCAAATAACAAAACATCATATAGGTATACATCCATATATATCGTAATGGGCGTAATTTATTTAGCAAACTTATACTCTGTGATATCAGCTTTCTTAAGAACTTATCTGAAAGACAATGTTCGTCACTGGGAGTTACGAATTAAAAAACTATAGGTGGAGGCTCCACTAATCAATCACAAAAGTAATTGAAATATAAGATAGGTACTAATTATAAGCTTTATTTAGTAATTTATTACCAGTATGCTCATACGATGAAAATCATTGATATCTTGTATTTAATTAGGTACTTATTTTTAGTAATAGGTAACTTAAGTCAAAAACAACTAAAAAAAAATTCAAAAACTCAAAATCTTACTTTTTTTTAAATAAATATTTATTGAATTTTTATTAACTTATATAGGTATACAGTTTTAATTAATATAATTCATATTTGTCTGGTAAATTCTTAAAATTTTTCTGTGTATGTTTGTATAAATTGGTGTAGATGTCAGATTGTAAAGATATCATTAATTATTATATTTTATTATGGTAAATTAAAAAAATTATCAAATATTTTTAATTTCCATTATTTTTCAATTTTAAAATCAATAATGAATCACTATAGATAATAATCAATATGTAAGCTATTGATTAATTGATTTTCTAAAACAAATAAAGTAAAAAAAAAATGACCAAGATGAATCTAAAATAAATTTTGTAATTAAAAATTTAAATGAAATACATCAATAGTATCTTGTAACTTTATTTTAATTACGCTAGGTAACTTGTATCTTGAATCGAAAAATGATTTTTGATGAATTTCGTAAAAATGTTAATATCCATCTCTATGGATATTACTTAATATTATTAAAAAAATTCTCAACATATAAAATTTTCTAAAAATTTTAAGTTGCCCCATCTGATCTGGTTATAACTTCATATTTTTAAAAAATTGATTTTTTTCACATATCTATAAAATTTAGTAAAATTTTTAAGTTGCCCCATCTCATCTGGTTATAACTTCATATTTTTTAAAAATCTGATTTTTTCACATATATATAAAATTTTCTAAAAATTTTAAGTTCCCCATCTCTGCGGTTACTTATAACTTCATATTTTTTAAAAAATCTGATTTTTTCACATGTCCATAAAATTTTCTAAAAATTTTAAGTTGTCCCCATGTCTGGTTATAACTTCGTATTTAAAAAAAATCTGTTTTTTTCACATATCTATAAAATTTAGTAAAAATTTAAAGTTGCCCCATCTCTGGTTATAACTTCATATTTAAAAAAAAATCTGATTTTCTTTCATATAAAATTTAGTAAAAATTTAAAGTTGCCCCATTTCATCTGGTTATAACATGATATTTTTAAAAAATCTGATTTTCTCACATATAAAATTTAGTAAAAACTTTAAGTTGTTCCATCTCATCTGGTTATAACTTCATAATTAAAAAGAAAAAAAAACTGATTTTTTCACATATCAATAAAATTTTCTAAAAATTTTAAGTTGTCCCATCTTTTAGTTATAACTTCATATTTAAAAAATCTGATTTTTTCACATATGTATAAAATTTAAAGTTGCTCCATCTCTGGTTATAACTTCATATTTAAAAAAATCTGATTTTTTCACATATCTATAAAATTTTCTGAAAATTTTAAGTTGCCCCATCTGATCTGGTTATAACTTCATATTTTTTAAAAAACTGATTTTTTCACATACCTATCTATAAAATTTTCTAAAAATTTTAAGTTTCCCCATCTCATCTGGTTATAACTTCATATTTCTTATAAAAATATGATTTTCTCACATATGAAAATTTAATAAAAATTTTAAAAATTTTAAGTTGCCCCATCTCTGGTTATAACTTAATATTTTTTAAAAAACTGATTTTTCACATATCCATAAATTTTCTAAAATTTGAGTTTCCCCATCTCATCTAGTTATAACTTCATATTTATTTTAAAATCTGATTTTCACATATGATTTTAATAAAAATTTTAAATTGCCCCATCTCTGGTTATAACTTCATATTTTTAAAAATCTCATTTTCTCACATATGTATAAAATTTAGTAAAACATTTTAATTTGTTCCATCTCATCTGGTTATAGGTAACTTAATATTTTTTAAAAATCTGATTTTTCTCACATATCTATAAAATTTTCCATAAATTTTAAGTTTCCCGATATCATCTGATTATAACTTCATATTTAAAAAAAAAATCTGAATTTTTCACATATCTAGTAAAATTTAGAAAAAATTTTAAGTTGCCCCATCTCTGGTTATAACTTCATATTTTTAAAAAATCTGTTTTTTTTTCACATACCTATAAAATTTTCTAAAAATTTTAAGTTACCCCGTCTCTTGGTTATAACTTCCTATTTTTAAAAAAATCTAATTTTTTCACATATCCATAAAATTTTCTAAAAATTTTAAGTTGCTCCCATCTGAGACTATCTAGTTATAACTTCATATTTATTTTAAAAATCTGATTTTTCTCACATATGTATAAATTTAATAAAAATTTTAAATTGCCCCATCTCTGGTTATAACTTCATATTTTTAAAAATCTCATTTTCTCACATATGTATAAAATTTAGTAAAAATTTTAATTTGTTCCATCTCATCTGGTTATAGGTAACTTAATATTTTTTAAAAATCTGATTTTTTCACATATCTATAAAATTTTCCATAAATTTTAAGTTTCCCGATATCATCTGATTATAACTTCATATTTAAAAAAAATCTGAATTTTTCACATATCTAAAAAATTTAGAAAAATTTTAAGTTGCCCCATCTCTGGTTATAACTTAATATTTTTAAAAAATCTGTTTTTTTTTCACATATCTATAAAATTTTCTAAAAATTTTAAGTTACCCCGTCTCTTGGTTATAACTTCCTATTTTTAAAAAATCTAATTTTTTCACATATCTATAAAATTTAGTAAAAATTTTAAGTTGCCCCATCTGATCTGGTTATAACTTAATATTTTTTAAAAAACTGATTTTTTCACATACTTACCTATCTATAAAATTTTCTAAAAATTTTTAAGTTTCCCTATCTCTGGTTATAAATTCATATTTCTAAAATAAATCCGATTTTTCACAAAATTTTCTAAAAATTTTAAGTTTCCCCATCTCATCTGGTTATAACTTTATATTTTTAAAAAATCTCATTTTCTCACATATATATAAAATTTAGTAAAAATTTTAATTTGTCCTATCTCATCTGGTTATAGGTAACTTAATATTTAAAAAAAACTGATTTTTTCACATATCTATAAAATTTTCCATAAATTTTAAGTTTCCCGAAATCATCTGATTATAACTTCATATTTAAAAAAAATCTGATTTTTTCACATATGTATAAAATTTAGTAAAAATTTTAAGTTGCCCATCTCTGGTTATAACTTCATATTTTTTATTTTAAGTTAAATGTGTTGTCATTTCTTGTGATGTTTTTTCTAATTGTGACCTTTAAATAAGAAAATAAAATGAATTTCAAGTTCTCTGCTCATCTGTGATTGAGTGGATCTTAGGTAGGTAGGTAGGTAGGTAGGTAGGTGGCTCTCGTTTGCGCAGCTCCATTTGTTGCTGAGGGGGTAGGTTACTAACTAGTGCGGCGTGCTGCTTGTGGTGAGTGGGAATCGTAATTTGGCGCGGTCCGAGGCGGGGCTGTTACAGGCGTGGCCTCCCCTCCTAGACCCCCCTGGGGGGCGTTCCCTCCACAGAGGCCGATTGGTACAGGGTGCAAAGCAACACTCACCACGCCGCCAGTCTCAAGAAATCCCCTTTCAGAGAGCCAGAGTAGAAAGCTCGTTGGCGAGTGCTACAGCCGTAACGGGGTGCGCTCTGCACAGGTGTGTTGTTTGGTGTCGATTCCCTCGCGGACCAGCAAGCAGCCGGCATTCATCCATCTCGCCGTCAACAAAATCTTCCTCCACTTTTGGAACTGTTTTCGCCACTATGGATGTTTGATGCAGCGTGTTTCATCCCCTCATATTTTCAAGGTAAGACACTTCTTCCATCACCCTATTTTCACTCACACGAAATTTCAAAAAGTCATTAGCTACTTCCAAGAATTTACCTGAATTCAGGTAAACATTGTTGGGGAATCTGTCCGACGGCATCTGATGTGCAATGTCAAGTATACCAAGATCCATGCCAAAAAACTTAGAATAAAAGTATTTGTATTCAGAGTTTTTGATTTCCGATTATTTATATAGGGACCGTTGTATTGAACCTACCTATAATTGGACAAGTCTAGTGATTGAAACATCCATTAATATTATTTTTCGAATTCTTCAGGAAATTAATTGTTTTAGACAAAACCCAGTCGATTGTCAATCGAAATTAGTAAAAGAGTTGAAAAAATACTAATTTAGGTACTTTTTATATGAGTTTAGATACTAGGTACTACATGACTACTATAAGAAAATATTTTGCTAAAGGATATTTAAATTGATAAATTATTTATACAATGCCCTCCATGTCCCTAAAATATTAAAAATAATTTACAAGTCTTTAGTGTGATCAAGAATAATTAATTAGGCCTTTAGTTTAAGTCCGTATAGAGTTCAATAGTAGTAGTAATAGTGCAAAAGCACCACCAGTTAATTAACGTTTCAATTAATTATATATCAATGGGATAATGTTAGGCCTAAAGCCCTTATATATTACTTTCAAAATACCTACCAGTCGTCCGCTAATGAGACTAATATACTACTACTATTATTTAATTAATAATAATAATAGCTCATGAACGTCTCAATTCTTTTTATTAAGATTAAATTCCTTTTCATAAAAATCAAAATTTTCGATTAGTGGAATGAAATATTAAAAAAATAACTTTAATGATTCATTTTGTTTGACACTTTCGTCCCGAAATAAATTATAACTTTTACGATGATTTGTTTTCATGAGATAATAAAATACTAATATTTTACTATTTTAATCGTAATACCGTAAATTAAATTATATCAACCCCTTGCTGATGTGTTCGTATATTAAATTTGTTAGTACATTTTTCTAACATCATTACTTTTCTTTTTAAAATATAATCTGCAATGATAATAATAAAAATAATGTAGGTATAAGGAATTAATGAAAGACTCCGTTTTCTGTTAAATACATAGGTATAATATATAAATAGTTTATTAATTTACGACGATAGTTTCCAAGATTTAGCCTTCATCTTCAGTCTAATTCTTTATTCTATATACTTAACTATGCAGAAACACACTCTTTGATTTAATTATTTTATTATAATTTAAACAAATCTCCTTTACTCAGGGCAAAAATCTTTTTAATTTTGTAATAATAATTCATTAGTCATATTTAATAAAGTATGGACTTGTATATTTTTTATTAATTTATTTATAATACTTAGAGAACGCGGTGTAGGTTTATAGTGAAACATTTTTTTATTTTTTTTAAATCAACTCCGACTTTTTAAAATTTAATTTATTTGTTTTTTTATCTTCTTCGGTGGTGCGTGAAATTCAAACTCAAATTTACTACTTTTTTGGATAAATATTTACCTACTTTATTAAATGATGTCAATAGCTTACAAGCTTTTATCAACATTTTTACATACTTTTATTTATCTTATATTTTCCTTCTGTCTGTCTTTTTTCTAATCGAATTTCAAATTTTCTACCAAGCCAATATTTTATAAGCCTACGTACGTATTTCCGATGTCAATTGATTTTTTTTATTAATTTCTAACGCCTAGTATTTACCTACTCCTTCGCTATCGCTATCGCTATTGGATTATAATCGAACCAATCATATAAGTATGAAATTTTTTCTAGTAGGTAGGTAGATTACCTACCGAAGAAACTTGTTTTTAAATGTTAAAAAACAATTGTTGTTTTTTTTTGATATTTTTAATTTTCTTTATTAACTTCCCAATCTCTCTTGTCTTTCAACAACCTTAAGTAATTTATAAAGGACTAAATTACATTCATTCACTTTTATCTAATCTTAAAATTCAAATAGTCATTCATGTCAAAAAATTGTATTTTTTAAATTTCCACCCGGATTACCTTTCGACTAGATTTTGTCACCAAATGTAGACAATTCCACATTAGTAGGTATCTACTAGTATATATGTATCAAACTTATTGAGATATACATTTAACGTTTAACGTCATATTAGCTTTTCGAAAAGAAAATTAATTTGAACATATTACTTGAAAGTGTAGATATTAACAATAATACATTTTTAAAATATATTCCATTTTATCGATGTATTTATTCCCTTATAGCACGCTCGTTCTAAAAGATGTTTTCTAGATACTAAGATATCTTATAGATATCTTAAAGACATCTTAAATACAAAAGAGCTAAATAAGACATCTTTTAGATGGAAATGTATGTAAATTCACTATCTTAGATAAAATCACTTTGTTATATACCTATATTTAGGTATTTTATTAATCACTTATAAGTATGCTGAATAAAAATTACCTACTCGTGTTCGGGGAAATTTAAAGTTAGTCTATCTTCAGTACCTATAAAGAAACATCAGTGGCGGATTAATTTCACAAGCCCGAGGCGTGAATAGAATCATTATATGAAATGTTCTTGAAAGTTTTGTAAGCTAACGAGCCGAAATTTGACACAAAAGCTATTATCAATAAGCTCTACCTCTGGATACCAAGCTTCAGTTTTCTATCTCAATACTAACATTGGATAATCGTGAAAATTTACGAAAAGCTTACTGAGCCTTTAAAAGTTTCAATTTTTCTTCAGCTTTTATTTAAATTCTACAAAATATAAGCAAATAGAGATAACTACCTAAGTATATACAATATGTAGGTATTATATATATGTTTTCAACTTATTTATCATTGCAATTTTCTGCTTTTTAAATATTAGGAGTATTAATTAATTTAATTTAATTATCGCCAATATAGTTGTATATGGAAACTGATCGTTTCGACATTTGGGGGCCCCTTAACTTGTGGGATCCGCTTACGTCTCCACCACCTAGGCACATGTTGACCCTTAGGAAATATTTATTAAATATTTAATATAAACCTACCTAAATAATTAAAACATCGGTTTTGATCTATTTTGTATCGTTTGGCCATAGGCTTAAATCTCAACAAACAACCTTGTTTGATTGCATATTTAACCCAAAGAATAAAAAATACAGGCTAAGCATTAAAGTTATCTGGAAATATTCTGCTAAAATTCTTTTGTTCCTCAGCTGGACCCGATCAGGAATGCCTATACGTCCATAACTTATAACGAAGATAATATAATTTTTGATAAAATTAGGATAGCCTTTCCTGAGGGCCGGATAAAAAATTCCTATCTTAGAATCTGATCAGATCAGCATATATGTAGGTATGAATGCAATTCACATTTGAAAAATGAAACTGTTTTCCTAAGTAGAGTTTTTAATTAATATCGTCAATAGTAATAAAAATATAGGCTCTGATAATTCTATAATTAAATCTTAAAGCAGAATCACCATTAAAAATCGCTGAATACCTTACTGAAAACATGTAATTAAAATGTTGTTAACAAAACTGTATGGTTTTAATTTCAATGGTTTTGCTTTAAAAGAATTCCAAGGTGACATACTACACTAATTTCCATTTTGCATGTAAAGAAAGAAAGCAGACGAGTACTCAGTGAAAAGTACTTCCTATACCTATCTCAATTGGCTCTGAGTAGGAATCTCGATAGTTGCGGATGGATGGTAGAGGGGCCCGTTGACATCTCCGATTAATTCAATGGGGATGCAAGTTCTTTAGGAGACGCCGTGTCTGCAAGCTCTTGAGGCTAATGACAAAAACCTGCACTCTCTAATTACACTCTCTAGGTGGCACTTCTTCCCTTTTTCAGACCCGTTAATTAACGGCGTTTAATAAATTGTCGCTAATTCACTCCCTCACGGACACATTCGTCTATTCACCAGAAAAATAATTAGAATGTGGCTAGTGCCCTTGTGAGGGGAGGAGGTTCACTGACACTCAATAGATTAGCCTGAACTTTTGAATCTGTGACTTTTCCACTAATAAACCATCATAGAAAACCAAAAGAACGGGTTGCATTTTAATTAATAGAAGGAGAGAGAAAGAGAATTCGAGTCCTATTTTGAATATTTTTAATTAATTCATAGGCATTTGCAAATGAATGAAAAAGAGACGACGAGAACTTGAGAAACAAAAGCGCCGTTTTGTTATTTCTTTATTAAAATATTACTAGATATGAATAACTAAACTAAAAAAATACTTCTATACAAGTAGATATATATTAGATGTTTAATAATAATAATAACCACACAGTCACAAAGAAAATGAAATTCAATTAATAGAAATTTTAATTGAAAATATTATCTCAAAAGGGGAACACACACGGTCGACTGAAGGGATGTTGGGAGCGAAAACGTTTACAGACCACCCTTGGATAAAAAATGCACATATATTTTAATTGTATATGCCACGGTAACTTGGTGAAACATGCGTCATATCGTGTAATGACAATATATTTCAGAAAAATATTCCTGAAATATAAAAATAATAGATGTGACAAATCAGAGGAAAAAAGGAACAATTAAACACCGTGTTAAAACATGCGACGAATTACAACGTTTCGCTAATTTATTGTGGCTTTATCAGGCTCTTGATCAAATTTTTAAAACACTTAGGCCTGGTTGTATGTCGCAAAGTAAATGCTTTTTACCACTAACCAAGGTAGATGGTAAATGGAGCCACTGGGATGGCCAATCAGATGACAGCCACTGAATGTGCCTGTCATCTGATTGGCCATCCCAGTGGCTCCATTTAGCATCTACCTTGGTTAGTGGTAAAAAGCATTTACTTTGCGACATACAACCTGGTCTTAGTCATTCAATAAGTGTTTTAAAAATTTGATCCTGATGAAACCCCAATAAATTGGCAAAACGTTGCAATTGGTCGCATGTTTTAACACGGTGTTTAATTGTTACTTTTCCTCTGATTTGTCACATCTAATACTGATAATGGAACTGAATAATAATAATGATATAACAACGATACAATGATATTTTTGTAATAATGCGGGAATACTACTCTGCATAATTTCGGTACTATTGCATATTAACTAAAATAACATTGAATGAGAAAATAAAAGAGTGTGTGCTGGAAAAAATACATTTTTAATTTATTTATAACGCAACTATAATTTCGAAGGCTTTTGGTTCCTGTGAATCAATTGTAAATAGACTGATGAAGAGGGCAAAGCCCCTCGAAACTATAGTCTCGTTATAAATAAATTAAAATTTATTTTTTCCAGCAGAAGATACACTCTTTTATTGTCTCCATCAATATATAAAAATTCTGCTCCTCTCGGCAAAAATAAACTTTCCATTTATATGTTAGTTAATATGTAATTAGTGCGAGAATATTCTAGAGTAGTATTCCCGCATTATTACAATAATATCATTGTAATATTATTGTTATATTTCAGGAATCTTTTACTGAAATATATTGTCATTACCTACATGATATGTATGACCCGTGTTTTACCAAATGACCACGACATACTATAATATATTATACATTTAATGTACTTTTGAGTTTTTAATTTATTACTCTAATATTCTAAAATCTACCTGTGATTTTGATCGGAGATGAACCCCAGAGTCTTGTGGTGTGTTTGTAGTATGAATTTAAGATGAATGAATGTATTTGACAAACTTTCCAGCAAATCCCATGCGTGTTGCATGTATCCACGTTGAATTGAAAATGATTGGCAAGGCTTAAAGGGAGATAGTTGGAGTTGCAGTCCCTTATTTTCTCCAGATACGCAACGGTATTACTCCTTAGGACATTGCAAAAGCTGGCTAATATAAAAATGTTTTGATTTAATTATTTTATTAATTGTCTTCAAGGTTTAAACCTCCCGGAAAAATGTTCATCTATAGAAATCTAATCATACCTCTGTTATAAAGTGTTCACAGCCAAAAGGGATCAGTCTCAAAATTACATTATTGTTTTAAAAGACGTTCAAGTTCAAGTTAATGACTTTGCATGGCTCTCCAGCGCGTCTGGAAGTATTTTTTTTTTTTATTATACTTATTACAATAAAATACTGCATTAGATGCTATGACGATCTGAGAATAAGAAACAGTGATATTATATAATTTAAAGCCGTTAATTGTAATAGACTTTAGCCTCTTTCTTTATGAATTGTTTCTTGATCTATGAAAAATTGAGTCATATTAAATAAAATATTTATATGTAAACACTAAACATATAAGTATATTTATTTATAAAAAACAAAGACACCCTGGCACTTATTTTTCATAATTTTTTTTTTTCAAATCACCTCACTCTTAATCGAGGTGAACCGCGATTGTAATTAGGTGTACATGTCTTTGGAATTATGTGGAAGTATTTTGGAATGCATTAGATAATACCCCTTCATCTATTGTCTTCCACTTGGAAATGAAAGTGGAAGTGAATCTAGGTGTAGGTACACGATATTAGGTCGCGGTTCACCCCTCGCTCTTAATATTGTTAGTAGTGACATCTATCCAAGATATATCCGTAGTTTGGGGCAAATTCAATGTGAATCTCTCCTCTGATATTTGTTAGCAGACATTTATAGGTGAACAACAAATTTTCTAGCTAAAAATATTTGTTATTCCTCGTTAGCGAGGGTCTTTAGCGGTTGCTGATTATAATAATTCTTAGTTAATCTAAGCAATATATATCTTGTGAACCTAAATAAGCTAAAATAACATTAAATTTTGACAAAATGGTAGAATTGAAAAGTTTTTTCTTCCGAGAGAAGCAGAGTTGTTGATTTTTAAGAGGTAATCATATTACCTTCGACTTGATCTTCTTAAAAGGGAAACTTGTTGTATATATATAGAATATAATAATGTCTTTTCCGAACCATTGAAATATTAAAAGAGAATATTGGTTTTGTTCTAAACTCAAGAATGATTAATATTTAAAATGGAAATGGAGGAAATTTGACAACTTGGGCTCGATTCCCGCTCAGCGGGTAAAAAATTTTCATCACTATCAAAAATTCGAAACCCCTCACCAATACAGTGGAAACCACTCCGAGAACTTTGCTATAATTCCATGGTTCGTCAAGTCTGAATTCGAAAAGCCGTTTACCTGTAGGTTATATACCTACAAATCCCAGATTTTTTCATATTTGATCCAAGAAACTTTTTCCAAGACCATTGCTTATCAATGTTCCTTCATTAAATAAATATTTTTGATTTAATCGAATTAGGTATAGGTAATGTTCCATTTATTTTATTTACCATATTAAAATTTAGTAGTCAAAGAACTCAACTCAAAAATATGGTATAAGCTATATTTAAATATCAAATTTAATTCTTAGAACACAGTGATATTTTTTCTATTAAATACTTATTAATTATATAGAAAACATACCCGATAAAATTTCTCGATCACTTCATCAAGAAAAAGAGGTTTTAAAATGAAGTTTAATAGTTAGAGATATATATTTTTATTGTGGATTTAATACTTTAATAGAACGAATTACTTAAATATTCTGTGACAAAAGAACAAAGTTAAATTCACTTAATATTCTATTTTATTAATCATTTTACGTAGATAATAATTTATAAGTATAGGTATACCTATAGGTGGCTAGAGCAATGTCACACACTGCCTTGCCCTTTATGTTAAGCGATTTTAATTTTTTTGTAATTTTTTCAAAGACGATGTTCTAATGTTTGTTTTTTTAATTCTTTGTATTTGTCACAAAAAAGTTCTTTGATATCTATAAATTTTATAAAAATCATCATAGTTTCTATCTTAGACCACGAAATATATAGACACGCCCTCTGCTACTCTCCACACAGAGTGAAGTGAGGCCAACATCGCCTACAGATGACGTCACGTTCTCGCATAAATATTTTGGTAATATTAATTTAATATTAATTTGCGATTATTGGAATCCAAAATAAATAATCTAAACTACGATAAATTTATCTCAATGTATAATAATTCCTATAGTGGCCATGCTATTCCTGGGTGTTCCTACCTACAGATGACGTTACATTCTCTAGTTGATGTTGGCCTCACCAAATCGACACCAGGGCGTGTCTATATTTTTCATGGTCTAAGGTTTCTATTAACGGACATTGCAAATTTTTTATTGTTATTAATTAATAGAATTTAAAAAAGAGATTTTAAATAACTTTATACTAAATTATATTTTACTAAATTTTAATATTAAATACTTTTTGAAGACGTTCAAGAATGAATTTAAAAATTAAAAAAAAAATAATAATAACAATTCAATGTTTACACTTTGCAAAATCTTTTCTCATTCTATTATGAGACCAATGTGTGATTTAATATACCTAATAAATTCAATCAATTTCAAATTGACCATCAAAAATTTGATTGAATCTTGTTCATGAATATTAACGTCAGGGGTCAAAATCGATGTCACTGGGAGTCATTTCGAATATTTTCTTGATAAAATAATACTCTACTAATAAAAAAAAATCATGACGTTTTTAGCTCACAGTACTTGACTCTCTCTTAGCTCTTATTAATTAAACTTAACCAACATTATATTATAATCAACAGTATTACCCAAAGTATTTAATTAAATTTAAATTTATTTAACTGCATTTAGTATTTGAGCAACACAGAGTGAAAATGTAATTTCTGAAATACTATATGATCACATTTTAAGAGATTCAAAATCTTTTTCTTTACAAACATACCTTTTTTATAAAAATTTCAGACACAAAGGAGATGTTATTCAAAACATAAAAGACAGCAGTTCTGGTTCAAATCAAATCCTTGCTGTGATATCTCGATCGAATTGCTAACTTAAGTTTCAAATTTAATAACGCTGAGATTAAACGACGACAAACAGACATAGAGATAGACAAAGAGAAAAATAAATTTCGGGCATTTTGTTGAAAACTTTCACAGTAACACGAGAGGTTGCCAAAAACTAAATCCGAGATGTTATTGATAATTTTAATTATATGTCAGAAGAAGCCTTCTGACATATACTATCAATTCTTAGTTTGGAAATACGAATATTTGACCCAAGAGAGAAACTTTTGTTCTTGGGCTATTGGAAGCCTGAAATAAAAATCGTTTCCACAATTCAAACATTTCAAAACACAAATAAGCATTTTTTTTAATTTTTCATAGAATTTAATACGCTAATCGGCAGACTTCACTTTGAGTAATTTATTGTAGGATTTCCAGAAATGAGCTTCCACTACATAACTTATTCTAGTGGGTTGATTGAGATATCAACTAAAGTTGGTTGTTTTGGGTTCAATAAAACTCCCACAGAATAAGACGTTTCGGCCTAAATTTTATTAGGCTTAGGCCATCCTCAGTTATTAGGAATTATACACATATTACAATACACACGTGATCGAACCTAGTTTTGTCAACAATAAGAATTTTAAGAGATTCATCTCTGAACCTTAGGTACAAACACGACATAAACTGCATGAAGCTATAATTCTTATTGTTGACAAAACTAGGTTCGATCTGATATGCCTATTTTAATATGGGTATAATTCCCAATAACTGAGGATGACCCTATAAAATTTAAGCCGTAACGTCTTATTCTGGGAGTTTTATTAAACCCGGTGCATCCCACTTTGGATGATATATCCATTAACCCACTGCAATTTCATCATAGCCACGATTTTCAACAACATTAACATTCATTAGCATTCCACGGGAATTCGGACGGTTTGAAAAATTTAAATTTTTGATTTCCTTCATTTTTTGATATTTTTTAATACCCATCAAAAAACTCTTTCTTGTAAATTTTGAAATTTGTTTGATCACCGGTTTAAAAAATATCAAATTTCGGTTTTTCGCTCATAACTTCTTCAAAAATAGTCCAAATTCAAATTTTTTTTTTTAAATTTTTGTTTTTTAAATACTTTTAAAAAATAATTATTTATATTGTTTTTAGATGAGATTTTTGAGTTTGAAAATTTTAATCTTGTTTTTAAAACTGTATGTAAGTAACTTACTCTTCAATTTTTTGATAATTTTTTATTTTAAACTTCTATTCATTCTTCAAATTTTAAGACCGGGTTGATACTGATCCTATGATAATTAGGTACTATTTTTCTTCGATTTTCGATTTTTGATTTTGATTTTCTTTCAACAAACTAAAATACTAATTATTTATTTTAAACACCTGTTAAAGATAAAAATCAATTCAAAATAACTAAAAAAAGAGATCTCACTACCAAAAAGTGGTTTTAATAATGCTTAATAGCGAAGAAATTTTTTTTCGAAATTTTCAAAAACCAAAAAAAAAAAAAAATTAGTAGGTAATTATCATAGGCCCACTATCAAGTTTAAAATAAAAAAATTATCAAAAAAAATCGAAGAGTTATAAGTACAGTTTGAAAAACAAGATTAAAATTTTCAAACTCAAAAGTCGCATATAAAAACACTTTAAATAATTTTTTTGTATTTTTGTTCAAAAAAGTATCTAAAGAAACAAAAATTCCAAAAAAAAAAAAAAAAAAAAAATTGAATTTGGACTATTTTTGAAGAAGTTATGAGCGAAAAACCGAAATTCGATATCTTTTTAAACAGTGATCAAAAAAATTCCAAAATTTACCAGGAAGAGTTTTTAGATAGTTACTAAAAAATGTCAAAAAAAGGAAATCAAAAATTAAAATTTTTCAAACCGTCCGATTTGGCGTGGAATGTCCCATTAGTATACCTATAAGTGAAGGTAAAAATGGTTTTTGAATGATCCCATAGATACTATCGGATAACAAAAACCAGCCATAAATAGAATGTTAATCGGATGCTCGTCTCTTGGAGCAGTTAATTGAATGGCGCTAATGGAGCCAATGAACGAGTGCGTTGGACCCCGCTGTTAAATTGTAATCAGTTGTTTAGCGAGATTAAGTAAACATGCGAGTGGAGGTGTTTGTCCATAATCAACGGGGAACCGGGCTTTTGCCAGTTAATCGGCTGTCCAGGCAGGCCCTTTCTGGGTCCCCCGGGGGGGGCGATGTTTGTTTGCGGATTTGCTCTCTAACGAAGACTAACGAGTCGCCGCCACATGTCGACAGGCTTTGTTCGGTTTCGCATTCGTAAACAACAAATCACGATACACCAAACACGTTTAATCTATTTTTAACTAAACATGACGCTAAACTAATATTTTTGTTTTCATATTATATTATTATTTATTGTTATGAATGATTTTTTTCTGTTTTTTATATGTGATCGTGTCAAGAAAAAGGGCCCTTATCTTCACCTATTTGTTTTTTCAGGCATAGCAAAACTGAGAGTTAAATGTGGATATAATTTTTGATTACATATTTGAAATCAGCAGCAAATTTTCATTCGGAATACAATAATAGCTCGGGTAATAACTTCCTCCCTTTTTTGAAGTCGGTTAAAAATGGAAATAATGCACTTTTTTGTCTGCTTCAAAATTGTCCAAATTTAAAAGGCTATAACTCAAAACTACGTGTTTTACTTCTAAATATTCAAAAATTCATAACTGAGTCAATTTTTGGAGTTTTTGTGTGGGATAAAAAGCGTTTTGTTCAGTTGTTTCTCTAGAAACAGGAGATACAATAAGCTAGATTTTGACCAGGTGAAGATAAGAGCCCTATCCCTGACACCTTTACATAAGTTGTTTAATTTAAGAAAAAAAAAAATATTTTTCTATTAAAAAGTTAATCAAAAAGTATTTTTGCTTTCACTTACTTAGAATAAGATACAAACTCTTAATTCCCCAAAATAAAAATAATTTTAAACTAATATAGAGCCAAAGAAACTATTAAATTGTCTAAACAAAAAATCTACTTTATGAGGTATTCTAATAATAATAATCATTGAATATGAATAGAGAAAAATTATAATTTTCAAAGATGATTTATTTCCTGTTTGTGTGCATTCTGATATCCAGAAGAGATGGTTGAAGAAAGTTCATTCTATATCCAAATTGTTTGTATTTCCAATACTAAAAACTGATAAGAATTTGTGCTTTTTATCATCAGAATTTTTGAATGAAAATTTAAAAAAATTGTATTGTTAGATATATGAAAAAATATTGAACGGAATGTTGTAACTAAGAAGCTGAAAATTGGCACATTAGTATGTTTTTTTTAAGAGGAAATCAATGAGGGTTTCCTTTGCTTGATACACGTAAACATTACCAATATATAAATATTATATAATTGAAAGTAATGAAAGGCAGCCCAGGGGTAGTGAGGAATGAAAAAATTAACACATATCCAAATAAAGTGTAATTTATTGAATTCCTTTCCTTTCAAATCGACGTTTCGGAGGATTCCTCCCTCCTTCTTCAGGGTTTCAAGGGGTGAAGAATGAGGGAAGAATCCTCCGAAACATCGTTTTGAAAGGAAAGGAATCCAATAAATTAAACTTTATTTGGATATATGTTAATTTTTTCATTCCTCACTACCCCTGGGCGGCCTTCTATTATTTCCAATTAAAAGTTCTACCAGTCCGTCTCTCTCCAGAGAAAATTTTGTGAAAATATAAATATAATTTTATTTGTTAGACACTATAGTTTCAAAGAAAGAGCATTAATCTTCAATTTTTTTATGTAAATAATATATTATATTTGTTTTGAATGAAGATTCATTTGTAAGTTGGTTCATTCACCTTTCAACGAATCATTGATTACTTATTAAAAATCAACAACTCTGTTATTTCCGACAAGAAATTTTTTTCAAGTTTTCATTAGAAGCTATATAATAATAATATGCTTCATCTTTGTGTCAAACCTCAATTTATCTAGCTAAAACTAATCGCTGTTAAAAACAAATTGTCAAATCGCCAAAATTTTCATTATTTCCTCTATAATTTATCAATTCAATTTTCAGTATTTTTTGTATAAACAATTTTTTAGACAAATTAATAAATTTTAATATCATTAATTCATCATTTTTCTCAATTTTTTTATAATTTATTTCATCAAATATTATACTGCCAATATTAGTGAGTACATAACAAGTTTTCATTATTCTATAAGGCCTTTGATTTTCTCTGTAATTCGATAAATATCGATTTTATTTTAATTAAACTAAGAGACTGCGGTGTTAGTTTAAAGTGAAGCATTAATAAAATTAAAGGTTATAAAGTGAATTGGTTTCTCTCTTATTATATATACCTACTATATATATTATATAAAAAATAACATTATAATTAGAAATATCTATCTGTTATTTCTCATGGGTTCAATTACTCGATCGTATATAGAAAAATTCGGTTTAGTGTTATAACATGCCAGCAGCATAACAAACGATTTATTATATACTCTTATTTGGATTAAGCAGAAGACAACCTCATTGATTTCTAATTTATGAATCAACAGCTCTTTTATTATTGCCAAAGCAAAATCTTTATAATTAAAATTAATTAGGGGTTTTCTTGTGGTATTTTTTTTTCATTTAGAGAATTAGAGAGTCTCTATAGGAACCTACTCCTGAAGACGGGTTAACAAGCCGAAATATATTGTTGCTTATAAAATTTTTTTTTACTTTATCCATAAATGCGAAGCAGATATGGATAAAGTAATCGGTCTCGCTCCTAACTCAAATTCAAAGGGTCCTCAGGTAAAAACTACGAAACCCATGGTCTCAACCAAAGTCACAAATTGTTCAGGTTGAATTTTAAGACCTGACAGTTTTGCCAAAAATTACATAGGGGTTTCGTCCAGAGGCCAAAAAGAGCGAATTTTTCATTTAATCCGTGGCCATGGTTGTACCTATGTATTATATGCTACCCTTTTATTCCGTTGACGACTTTTTCCACACCTCTCAACCGATTGAAACGAAATTGAAACCTACCATTACTTTAACAAAATGAAGAGCTGATTAGTTTTTGGTTCATATCAGCTCACAAACATTAATACTTTATTCCAGAACTGTTTTAATTTTTTTCTAAATATCTTGAAAATGGCCTAACCAATTTTGATGAGGTTTAATATTCTATTTAAGTATCTTGAGGACCACAAAAATTGTTATATAAAGTTCTTAGTAAAATTATATTTTAAAGTACTTTACACGGGTGGCACCCAAAATCCCGAATGTCAAAATCCTGCACCCCAAAATCCAGACAAGCCAAAATTCCGACATTTGAAAATTCAGTGAATCCCTTTACACTACAGTAAAAGCAAGTAAGTACTTAACAAAACCACCAATCTGGTCTTTATCTGATTAATAATAAAAAAAATAAAGATATTAATATTTCAAATGGCTATGGATAAAGTCTAGCAACGATCCGTAGCAGTTGATTAATCTTTCATTTGTGTGAAATACCACAAAAACTCGTCATCTTAATTTTGCAAGTGAGAGTGGACAGTTGTTCCGATTTGATGTTTGGAAACGTTGGTCGAAATCGTAACTGTTTTTGTGTTTGTTACAGGCGTGGTGAATGCTGCACCACTCGGCGACGACGCTGCTGCCGGGAGGCGGCCAGCACCACGTGCACCATGGTCCTTTGGGTCCTGGCCATTCTGGCCACGCCGCTGCAGCCTGGCCTCATCACGCCTCCACGCACCATGCCCTCGCGGCAGCCGCTGCAGCAGCCGCTGCAGCATCCTCTGTCGATGACATTCCACATAAAGGTGCGTTTTCCTCTCCGTCCGTTGGCAGCAAAATCTAATCCTGGATGTAGTTAGAGAGATCACCCTCCCTCAAGAGCACCTGTTCGTGGGTTTTGGAGTAGTTCAAATTAACCGCCATAACATTTATAATCGCGGTATCTCGAATTTTGAAAAAAGTATATCAAATTATGTATTAAAGACGATTTCAACTAACCCTCTAAAAAACATCATAATAAATACCAAAAATTGTACTAATCGAATCTTATGGCGTATTCGACTTAATACCTTCGGGCCGAACATGACCACTTTGAAAATTCTATTGAGGAATTATAAGTACGTGTGCCCAGTTCACTCGAGTACTGTAAATCAAAAAGACTTTAGTATAGTATAGTATAGTCAAAAAATGATAAAATTTTAGCTATAGATATAATTCCAGCTATAGGTACTGCTTTGATTTTGTTGTATTTTTATAATAATAGGGACAAAAAGGACGTAAAATTTCTGAAAGTCGAGACATTTATTTAAGAAATATACCAGCAAAGCATTTCATTAAGTATCTTGTGGTAGTGTCTGGAAGAGCCTAAAGATTGGCTGAGAAGAGCCCGAGGACCCACATGCACATCCTCGCTTAAATACAACTCTAACCGATTTCTAGTCCAAAATATAGCAACTCTTAATGTGGGCCACTGTTGCCGTATGATCGAACCTTATTTTTTACGCATTAGCTCATATCTGTGAATATATTATATTGACTTAATATCAATCAAAAGAGAATTTGATACTCCATATCGTATATTGATTATTTTCATATTACAACACTTTTATGAAAGTTAAATTTATTTTAGCCAAGTAATATTTTTAATTAAGATATTCAAGTTTAGTTTGTTTTTTACTAGTTTAGCTACAGAGTGCCATTAACTGTCAGCTAAAAAAGCTTATTTTATGAAACGTGTGCAATCTCATAAAGTTAGAGCGCAGGTGGCAATTTGACACCTATTTTGATTCCAAGGCTAATTGGATCTCCAACAGATTTTAACAGGAATTTATTTATTAAATTAAAAACTTTAATACAACTTTAATGTTAATCAATTGTAATAGACTGATGAAGAGGGAAAAGTCCTCGAAACTATAGTCTCTTTATAAACAAATAAAAAATTTATTAAATTGAAGGTTTCTTTTTGCCTAGAGTAGCAGAATTTTTATAAATTGAAGGAGACAATAAAAGAGTGTGTCTTCTGATGGAATTATTAATTTTTAATTTATTTACATTAATTCATGTGAATCAATTGTAATAGACTGATGAAGAGAGCAAAGCTCTCGAAACTATAGTCTCGTTATAAATAAATTAAAAATTTATATTTCCTGCAAAAAGAAACTTTCAATTGAATAAATAGTTCTAAAATAAGAATAAAACATCTTAAATTTGAATTTTATATTATTGTTTTGATTAGTTTTTGAGAATTTTTCTTATATAACTATATATAACCAAACTTCTTGGGGATACAAATTCTCATTTAAATAGGTGTTGGTTTTTTGAATTTGATATTCCAAAGATTTAGTTCATATAATTTGATTCGAAATATAAAAAATTAGAACTTAATAAAAATAAAAAATTGATTCGCGGTGGTGGTGAGGATTCTTATAGTTATTAAATAAAAATTGATTTTATAACATGATTTAATATATAAATATATATGTAGGTAAATTCCATGAATAAAATTATTTCATACGACACTACACTTTCAAACTCATATGTTAGAATCGACAAATTAAAATTTTATTTCATACTTGGTTAAGAAAATCTAATTAAATCGCTAGAATATGGTATAATAATTCCGTCAAATTGAATAATGATGGAGGTAGAGAGTTCTATTAGCAAAAAACAAATTATCTAAAGAGAAAACGTTCCATGAAGAATGACATATTGTTATTTAAAAGAACAATTATTTCTCTGCCGTATTTAATTTCCTAATGTCATGTTCAAGCGCATTTTGTTCGCTAATCATAATTACTAAGTGAGTCAACTAACAGAACAGAACGAAATGTTTCAAACATATTTAAAAACCGGTAATTAAAAGCCTACTTGTATTAAGAGTCTAAAAATTTAGGACAAACAAAATATTAGAATTTCAAGAATAATTCAAAACAAAATAATATATATTATACAGTTTTATTCAAAAAGATGGACCCAATTTAATTAATTTATATTTCCGAAATATAAATTGCCGTGCCGTAAAAGGGGACACATTGAACATTTATAACCTGGGTTAAAAAAACTTTGAAACATCCTCTTTTCATTAAAATGTAGATTATTCATGTCTAATTTACCTATACTTCATTAAATACAAATTAATTAAATTGGGCCCATATTTTTGAATAACCCTATATATTAACAGGGGCGTCCGCAGAAAGATTTTGAAGGGTGGGGGGGACAAATTTTGGAGACTAATAGTTACATTATTAATTAAATATTTAATTTTTTGAATTTCCCAGGGTGAGAGGGCATGTGCCCCCTTTTGCCCTCATATGCGGATGCCTATATATATGATAAATTCTACCTTACAGAAGAAAATAACTACAAAAATTTTAAAAAATGCGAATAAAATTTGATATTTTTTTTAAATTTCTCATAATCATAGATGTTTCTATACAGTAGATTTTTTAGATATTTGGTTACATTTAGGATTCACGAAATTGTTTATTTGTACAAAATAATGCAAAAAACTCATTTTTCATGCACTACTAAAATACTTCACCATAGTCCGTATGAGTAAAGTTAAAAAATATTTCGATATTAGAAGAAATTTTAATTGAAAAGTGAGGGATTTGTAGACCCTGAAGAAGAATGGAAGATCCTCCGAAACGTCGGTTTTTGAGTAGGGGTAAAAAATCGACTGACCAATAAATCTATTTTATTGGAGAGAAATTTTTTCATTATCCTTGGGCTACCTTCCATCACTTCTCAATTAATATTCCGATATTTTTGTAAAAAAAAAAAAAATATGAATTATAGGTACCTACTGAAATTTTTTTCTCCTCAATTAATCATATGTACATTAGTACAATTTTATTTATTTTATTTTATTTTTATTAGTACAATACATTGGCTGTATGTTTTATAATTTGGTTAGTTTGTTAGTTTATATGTTTCGGCTTGTACTACATATGATCCGTCTAAAAAAAAAATAAAGTAAAAAAAAAAAAATTCGGCTTTTTCTTCTAAAGATAATTATGCTATAATAATAAAACTTGAGCAAGATGGGAGGTAGGTTTCACAAAAAAGAAATAAAACAAAATTGAGTTTTGTTTTATTTCTTTTTTTGTGAAACCTACCTCGCATCTTGCTCAAGTTTTATTATTATATTAAAATGTTTCACCTAGAACCAACACCTAACTCCTTAAAAGTTAATAATTATGCTAGATTTTCTACAAATGGTATCTGTCCGTTGGTAAACAGCGCTGACTGGTGGTCAAAATAAAAGCTAACACAATCGGGTCATATTTATTTTTATTGTATAAAGAAAATTATTAAAAAACAAACAAACAAACAAGATAGATTATTAGTTTGTTGTTTACTATCGTATGCAATATTAAGTGCTTTATTTAAATTTTCTTCGACATCTTAATTTTGAAAAATTATTCTCGGCATGATTGATAAATGTTCAACTTACCCGTTTGTTTTAGTTATATTTTTGACCACGAGATTGCGTAGTGGCAAGAACTACTTATCAATAGCTGAATGATTCCTTGAGTCCCTGCATCCACCAATTCTATTTCTCTCACTGCAGTGATCATTACTTGAAAAATGCTCTTTTATATAGACCAAACAAAACCTTTTTAAATTTTAAGTTTAATCCAAAAATGCTAGAATATCATAATGAAAGATACAATTATTATTTTACAACCTATAATAAGACCTATTAATTTTGTTTCGGTTGAACCTTTTTGTTGATTACCTTGTTATTCTGTTATTACGTCTAGGCATTCTGTAAAATAAAATTTAATATACCCTTTTCTTTATTAATATATTTATGAATTATAATTGATTCACATTTCGATAATAATGTTTGAATAAAAAATTCGACAACTAATTATTATTTCTCTCTTAAATGACAATTTATTTTATATATTTTTTGGTCAGAATCGGGATATTAAGAACTCAACGAAATTCTACCTTACAGAAGAAAATACCTACAAAAATTTAGAAAAATGGGAATACAATTTGATGCACCTATACAATAGCTTATTTTAGGTATTTCGTTACATTACGATTCACCAAATTTCATAGCACAGAATGGAATCAGAAAATTAAAAATAAAATAAAATATTATTCATCTTTTCCTTCTTAATTTATCAAATGATTTTCATATATATTTATTTCTTGTATCTCTGAATCAGAATAAGGGACATCAGAAGTGACATCTCCATACTCAATTAAGAAAAATATATTTGATTTTTTTTTTTTTATTAATTTAGATCAAATAAAATAGAACTAAACTTTATTATAACCCTCTCCAATAAACTTAGGTAGCGGCTCTGATGGTGATGATGGCGATACATTTAAGAACCAAGATATAATTCTACAAAAATTGTAGTTTAAAAAAACTAAAAAACATGCTTTGATCAGTAGATAATACATTAAAAAGTACAAAATAATGAAATGAACTTTTTTTGTGTCCAATAACTAAGCGTTGGAGCTCTTCTTTGAAAAGCATGTACTTTTAATTAATAATTTCGACAAAGTGCCCCACGCTTTTTGACTTAGTTATTGGTCACAAAAAAGTTCATTACACAATTTTGTAGTTTTTAGTGCATTACCTACTGATGACAAAAAAGCTTGTTTTTTAGTTGTTTTTAAACTATAATTTTTTTTTATTTTTTAGTCTTAAAATGGGTACAATTCTAAGCGTACATCACTATTCTAAAACTAAATTTGACAAGAGTCTAGTATATTTTTCCCGATTTCACCTCCCTTTTGTTATTTTTTGTTTTGTTACCCTTCTGGGGGCCCACAGATGTTGACACAAATTTCTGTTGTATTGGACCAAAGGAGTCTATAATTTCCAAATTTTGCTCCCCTGGTTAATTTTTGTATTTTTACTATTCTGGGGGCCCACATATGATGTATACAAATAAATTTTGGTTGAGCTTGGACCAAAGGGGTCAATAATTTCCAACCCCTTCCCCCCCCGGTTAATTTTTTCAGCACGATTGTTTAAAATTATTGTATTGTGACCTGAATTACATATACATCTAGACTTTCAAATCGATACGACAATTAATAGTAAAAAAATCGGGTTACAACCAACTTATTTACAAGTGAAGCTAATATTAGGTTGTTTCAAAAGTTTTGTCCGTTTTTATGAGTCTACTTTAAACTGTAATATCTCAGTGAACTCTATCATTGCCAAATGCATGGTTAATTTTTCGGGATGTTTCGGCAGCGCTTTGGTTCAATTTGAATTCGTAGAAAAAAATTAGCCGAAAACGCTTAACGACATCATATAATAATAACCTGAAAAGAGACAAAAAATTAAAATTTGGAAAAAAATGAACAGCATCAATGTATAGAGTACAAAATTCTCTATCGATCAGTATATACCGCGACACAGTAGAATAAATATTTATTAAGATATGGAGTTATAAAAATACATGACTTAAAACGGACAAAACTTTTGAAACAACTTAACATAAAGCTTGTAAAAAATTAATTTTCTTCTCTCAAAATTCCTCAAGTTGAAAACAAGCAAAATATCCTTATTTTTAAATTTTTTGTTAATAATTAATTTAGATAAGAGTAAATAAATATTTTTATTTAATATTGATTTACTATGAGTTAAGGATTCTTGGTCACTTGTTTCACATTAAAATTAAAAAATTAAAAGATATAAAATTTTTTTTCAGGAAGTACAGAAAATAACTGGGTTGAAAGCCCGAAATATATATATTGAAAAAGAAAAAAAATTATATCTTTTAATTTTTTAATTTTAATGTGAAACTAGTGACCAAGAATCCTTTACTCATAGTGAATCAATATTGAATTTAATATTTATTTACTCTTATCTTTATTAAAGATGTTTCACCTTGCACCAACACCACAATCTCTACTAATTATTAATAATTAATTTTATTATTCTATTATTGTTACAATCAAAAATTTACTAGACATTTTATTTAATTTAATTTCAACTACTCCAATTCACAAACAGTTGCTCTTTCTCTTTCTATAATGTAGTTCTATTATACATTACATTTATTTTGTTTGTTTAGTTATTTGATGCTTGGTAGTTTTCCAATAGAATGATAGATTGGAATTGTATAAAAAGATTGCTTCCAACTTCCCCAGGCAACTTTTGAGTTCACTTGAAAATCAATCTTTTGATTAAATTATCTTCTAAAAGAGGAATGACTGGAATGAAACAAAAACTTTTCTTAAGAGAAAATTATTTTAGAATCTTGTAGTCTGTTTAAACAAAATTTGTTAATAAAGGGGTAGAAAAAACGTGGAGGTCGAACATGAATTTCAACCGATGTATTTGATCGCCATTTCGACAGAGAATTTGAGGAATGCCTTCGAGCCTTGAGGGAACCTTCGCCTACCATCCATCCCCAAGCTTTCCTAATGAAATTCCACGTGCCTAGGATCCTAATTAGTTCGCGTTAGTACTCATGGAGTCGGATTCAATAATCATCGACATTGTTTGGCTTATATATGCTTAAACGCTTCAATAATCAAAGTTCAATTAAGCATCGTATAAATTATTTTACATAAATGAATGCTAGGAAGAATAATCGTTTAGGGAGATTCTTTCATAAATAATAACATTTTAAAATAGAGAGTTAGATTTTTTTGAAATAATAACAGTTTAAATATTTTACGGTTGATAGAATTTAACCGAATTTTTAAATATTTTACTTAAATTTCAGTTTTCAAAGGGATTCATTTAACGAGAGCAATATGGAAAATTTTACTGTCTAACATGTAACTATAGTTTTTATACGTCGAATTTGTTTTCTTTCATATATGGTATATATATTTATATATGCAGAAGCGACGTAAGGCGTCCGGGCGACCGCCTACGGCCTCGTGGCTCGAAGGCCCTCGCGCCTCGAAAATTTGCAACTTTTTTTATTTATTTATAGTCACCGGGAACAAAGCCCATTTAGGGCCGGTTGTATGTCGCAAAGTAAATGCTAACAAAGGGTAGATGGTAAATGGAGAAGTGCCTGTCATCTGATTGGCCATCCCAGTTCCTCCATTTACCATCTACCCTTTGTTAGTTGTAAAAAGCATTTACTTTGCGATATACAACCGGGCCTTAGACAGCACATCAGTAAAGTGTTAGTAGGGGTTAGTGAGAGAGCCGAGTTATAGCCAGTCGGAATTTTATATGCTATAGCCAGTCTCGAACCCGGGTCTCCCGCTTGAACATCGTCATCAAGATGCTGAAGCGGGGCCAGTGCCTTAGCCAGCTCAGACAACGCGACTCCCCTAAAGTTTGCAACTTTGTTTCATGAAAAATATTTAGCTAGGACTAATAAAAGACGAGACCATGAGTAAAAATTTTCCTTCCGCTGAAATGAGGTTTTCAAAGTTAAAACTAATAAAAAATTATTTAAGAAGTACAATGGGTTAGGAAAAATTTTCAGCTTTGGTAGATTTTTTTATGGAAGCAGATATAGCATCAAAAATGAATTATGATACATTAAGGAGTTCAGTAAGGATAAAGAAGGAAATGTCTGTTTCTTTAATTTTTAATTTACCATACAAGGTATCGTAAATTATTGAAATCGTGCATGAAAAGTATTTGTTGTCGTTTTTTTGAAGTGAAAACTTCTTTAGTCGGAGTAACCCGAAAATTTTATTAACGACATTGAAAAGAGAATAAGCATAGAGTTAGGAAGAGAGTGAGATCGGCTTCTTCTTTGTGCCGAGATTCTATTATCCCTCCCTCTCTTTATTTTCGGTCTCCTCTTTGTTCTGGCATTCGTATTCGTTCTGAAAGACAAGGCACAAGGTTCGTTCATATCTCGTATTTTGTTTTGAATCTAGTTGCAGTTTGTTTTCAGCCTCTTTTAATGCAATCGGATTAGTTCTCGTTTGGCAGAGTAAAAATGTTGTATTTCCTTTGTAATAGTGAATCAAGTTCCAAGTTCAATATTTTTATCCACCATTGGGCCAGCAAGAACAATTAGAAGATATTTGTTAATTGCAGCTAATCAACTTTGAGATCTGTTTTCTCATAAATAATTCTCATATACTTGGTTCACTTTAACTATGAACCCTCCATATAACGGAGAGTAAAAATATTGGCGAAATTGAGAGTTGTTCAAAGTTATATTTTATCTCTAGAGGGCTCACGAAACTTTCCAAGTTCTAGAGGAAGGAAATAAAATTCAAAAAATAACCAAATAAAAAACATTTAATTAAACATTATAACTCGTAAATGTTAAGTGAATAGATTTTTATAATTTAAATTATATAGTCTGAACTTTGAGTGGTAAATTTCTCTCTGATATAGTTGGGAAGTTAAAGGGATTTTAATATTCTTTATTGTCATTGAGAGACGTTTCGACGACAACCATGTCCCTTCATCAGTCTGTTAAACACAAAACAAAACAAAGTATATTGATTACTAACCCCCACCTATATCATAGATAAATTTACCACTCAAAGTTCTGACTATAAAATTAAATAATTTTTCAGTGGTCTGAATGAAAGTCGAAATATAATTTACGTTGTAAAATAATTTATTGATGGATTAATGTTTTTTATCCAATGTCATCCGGAGACATGTTTTCTAATGATCCATTGTATAGAACTTCTCTTAGCTTAGAGTTTTATATTTTTTTCTACACCAACAATTACCAGCTTTTCCTGCTAAAGTGATGGATTTTGAATAATATCAAACATAAATTTTGTTTAATCAAATTAAATTAACTAATAACAAATAACATAGTGACTGGAAGTTGTTTAAATATAATAATAAATGATTCTCGAAAAAAATTATTACAAAAAAGAATAAAATCACTGTAAAATTATTTTTAATAATTGTCGTTATTATATTATCAAAACCCTTAGATTGAAGAATATTTCTTCATTTCGGAAGGATTTTTGAAGTTGGATAATCAGCTAGGGTAAACTTATAGTTTTAATAAATGTTTATATTTAGCGAAAATATGGAACCCTACTTGATGATTTTCTTAATTTTTTGATTTTATTTAACGCCCAACCCGGTTTATTCTTTTTGAACTTGTCTTGTATTCATTACTGATGTTGTGGCGCCCCAAAGGTCCAAGTTACATTACCCTGATTGAATAGTATGACGATTAATGATTAAATTTGGCGCCAGAACGGTCCATAAACCGGAAAATAACACAAACACCCGACCATAATAAATAGGATAAAAATTATTTTCAGAAAAGATCCCTCTGTTCTGATCGGAATTCAACCCATTATAGGCTTTTGTTCTATTCTAAAGTATGACCGCTATATCACAGGGTTGGGCTATTTAATTTTTTGAGAAATTTTATTAAAATATACTATAATTTCGTTCCTAAGTACCAATCACGATTCAGTATTAAAAATTGATTGAATTGTTCCAAATAAAATATTCTAGTATGAGGCTTTGATTGTTGAGTTCTGTGTCGAAAAAGAAGTTTCGACTAAAACCACCTAGATTGCATATTTTTAATGAGAAAATCTCATCTGAATGTAGGACGTTTCAAGATCTATTTCTGGAGTCGTTTTAAGTGCTTTGGGTAAAGTCTGTTTGTTGAAAGAATCCTCAGTGTATGTGTCGTATACCTTCTGATGAGATTTTCTCATTAAAAATGTTCATGTGGTGTTAGCAGAAACTTTTCTTTCGATAAATTATAGTACCTATGTGAGTAATTACTAAAAAATATAGCTATTGACAAATTCGGTGTTCAAAGTAATACAATTTCTTAAATATTCATTCGCTTACCAATTCTCATTTAATGATTAATTTTCTTGGAAAAAGTTTGCCTAACCGCCAAACAGACGTAACCCACGTCACAAATGTCATTAACCGTTTACCCTTTTTGCTATCTAAATTGTCAACTGGATTGAAATTCTTGAAATTACTTTTCAAAAAAAAAATCATCCTGTCACTCACCAAAAAATTAAAATGATTAAAATGCCCCCCATCGTACACCCTCCCTGGCCATTTCTCCTATCGTTTGTATTTCTCTATATATTTTTTTCATTTCAAATTATTTCAAGAAATAATTTAAAAAAAAAACGAATGCATGACTGGTGGTCTGTCAAATGAACGTTTCTGGCTGCTCGAATGCCACGTTTCATTTAGCAACGCCAAAGTGATATGGCTGACCCCGACAGGCGATTTCGTTACTTCTGGATCCGTTGCAGTCAATAGCAGCAGCTTTTTGTCATAAACTGTCATCAAGCGATAGGCTATAACATTCCCGTCGATGGTTAATAGCGATCTTTGTTCGTTGCAGATGCTTTGTGTCGCTTAACGAGCTTAAGCTGTTAATTAAAAGATGCCGGGATGTTCTCTAAGCCAAGGCTTTGTCGTTGTTCTCAAGCTTCTTTCAGAGGATCTGGTGAAAACATTGGAGAACATGATGGGACATCCGCGGGGAAAAGGCATTCAGGCGAGAACACGCGGTCACGAATATGCGCACTTGGTATAGATATAGATTCGACAGATTCGACAGGGGAAACAAAAGCACAGGAATCATTTGACGAACCGAAAAAATACAAATGATTTATTTATTCTAATGGGAGAGTGAAGAGGTCTGGGAATTTTGGCAATTCGAATGGTCTCATCTGCATGCTTTTTTAATTCCTGCTTTGAACGACGGATCTCATCCCATGTGACATGAACGAACTAACGAACCTCAAGAAAAAAAAGAAAATGAAAAGAAGGTTCTTGATATATTTGCCTACGTTATCAGAAGAAAAATGACGATACCCTAAAGAGACTTAATATATACCAAAATGTATTCCAAAGAGAAGGAGAAAATGCTATTTCTTTTTTCTATTTATTTATTAATTAATATATAGAAATATTTATTTGTTGAAGATAACCATCCTCTGAAATGCATTCATACAATGCCCAATAGTATTGGGCCAATATTATTAAGAAGTATAGCCTTTACATTTCTAGCAAAGGTAAAGGGTCGGATCTCTCTTTCGGTCTCTCCAATCGATTTCAATGGAATTCCCGCAACACAACTGAGAATTAACACGTTGTGTGCCAAGGTGTAATCAGAGAAATAACGCTGGGGTGTTAGCACATCATACAATATCTGTAAACGGTTACCCGACCAAGAAACAACCACGTCACATGTTGCTTAACTTTGGTATTCTTTTGGGAACCAGAGTACTTTGAACATGCCAAGGTTGACATTTAAATATTTATACTTTAAAATAATCGTTGAATTTTTCTCTCATTACTAGCAATGTCATTAATTTAAGGCACTCAGCCAAATGAGAATTAGAATTCTCATAATTTTTATCTTAAAGTCTTTAACCCCCACTATTCAATCCAATGAGATGCAAACAACATGATTAGAATAAATTAATAGTGTTTCTATTGTGGTCACGCGATCATCAAGAACCAATTGCCTTACAAGTTCATTCAATTCTGAGACCGCCATAAGATCTTGGAATATTGAAATGGGAGTGCAAGAGGTTCAACCCCCTATACATCTATACATGTTAACAGTTACATTTTTCACATCCTGTCACTACATAGCTGTGTGTGAATTATGTTTATCAGAAAATCATTTCAATTTTGTTTTATCTATTCCGCGGTGTGGGAGAAAAGATCAACAAATCAGTTGCTCAGCCACCGAACGCCCCCCCCCCCCACCAATAAAAAATCTATAACCACGTGCCTGCCAATCCTCAAATGATCAAGAAGGACACTTCAAAATATTTAGCTGGGTTAACTCAGTTTCCCGTTACCATTTTTTCAGTTGTTCCAGTATAAGCGTGCCAAAAATTAGAGCTGGTAGATTATTTTTAGAAATGGAATGGCTTTTATACCTTTAAGAGTATTGTACATTACCAGTAGGTAATAACTAAAGCTCTACAGACAGAAATTTGCCAAAACGCTGAGATTTGGATCCAAGTCCCTTGATTATTTATTAAAACATCATTTGAATAAGTAATTTTAACAACATCCAAAGAAAATAATTTAGACATTTCTTTAATAGAAGATATTGTATGTTTGGTTTTTTTCCTTTTTTTTTTTGTGATTGCCTATCATTTTTCATTTGTTATATACCTACTAAAAATAATACTCCCTGAAACAGATATGTATATGTTGTATACGTACCTATACATTCAGAGAAGAGATTGCTTATTCGCCGAAGCGAAAAGTTATGATAAGGACGCATGAACTAGAATACAATATTTCATTTGGAAAACTATTATCTTTTAGAAGTTGGTATATATATGTATAGGTATCTATAAGAAAAGATAAATTAGATGTTTCTACCCTACTTACTTTTCCAATTGTATAATAATAAAGTATTTTCTATAAAACATGTTACGAAAATATTTTCGAACAATCCCTGATTTGAGATTAGAAAATATATGAAACTCTGGACTGCTATCTTCAGGTTCTTAAGGAAAATCTAGAAAAAATCAATTTCTGCAAATAAACTTTTGATATTTAAAAATGATATTCGAGATTACTATGATTTCTTTTACAAATTAGAACCAAAAATTAAACCATGTTCAAACAAATATTAGTGGTTCGGTGAATATTTTGTTTGCCAACGGTTTGGGCTAGAATATTAATTTGGCATAAAGATTCCGCTTTTTCTATAATTTTTTCTGCCAAATTCACCTTAGTAGCTACATACGTTCAAGAACGGCGCATATACATTATACATATTATCATCAATTTCTAAAGCTAGAAAACCCAAAACCTATTGTTATTCTTTTTAGAAATACAAATAATTTGGCACCAAAACAAACTTCTACGTTTTTATTCTTGAGCTATCGCGGGACAAGCAGACAGAAAAAATCTTATTCCGAAATACTTTTTCACTGGCATTTATAAAACGAATAAAGCAAAAATAGAAAAATTTTCAGTGATTCTTTCGGAAAGCTTTGAACTAGGTAAGATCAATAAAATTGTATTCTATAATCTTTCTAAAATTGTCAGATAATTAAATATTACCATTTTGGATGATAAAGAAAACTATTCGAATCTTAATTTGTTTTTTATATAACGTAGTTATTGATCTGATCCTAGGGTGATCCCAAGATGCTGAGTTGTCGCCATCAAGGGAGCTTCCTGAGGCCATAGGACTGATTTTTTGTCGGTGCTTCTTTTTATAGTCGGATATAGTTTAATCTGTGAAAAAATTCAGTTGGAATATTGGCTGTCTTGAGAGATCCCAAGACAAACGATCCTGGAGCAAGTATCGAGTGGCTGCTCCGATCGAGTGACCATCAGTCCTGGTTGACCCTCGTGACCCGCTGGGCCCTCCTCTGGAGCAACAGCCCACACATCATGCTCTAACAACCCCCAACTAAATAATATGAGGGAGCTCTACATTTGTTAAATAAATGTCGCATAAATAAAAGCAACAGTCGGAAACCATTTAAAACATCCTGCAGACCGACTCTATATCATCTGAAAAAAGAAGTAACTATTCTATTATTTTCAAATTCAAAAGACATCACATAACACCCACCCTCATAAAATGAATTAATCAGAATGTGATAAATGTTCAAAAGTAAAAACATTTTAAACCCTGTTTCCTATGCAAATGGTGTTGGTTATAAGAATCTTTTTATGGACAAACATTAATAAGGCGTTCTTTGATCATTAATCCTTAATTATCTAAACTTATATTGTTTGATAAATTATTCTTTTTTATTATTAAGTCCAGGTGTCTAATCAGAAATTTTTTCGAAAGAGGTCCAAGGCTCAGAGAGATAGACAAAAGCACGACATAAACTACATGAAGCTAAAATTCTTATTGCTTGCAAAACTAGGTTCGATCACATGTGCGTAGTGTAATATGTGTATAATTCCCAATAACTGAGGATGACCCAATAAAATTTAGGAGGAAACGTCTTATTGTTGGAGTTTTATTGAACCCAGTGCATCCCACTATGGCTGATATCTCCATCAACCCATTGCAATTTCATCACAGCCACGATTTCCAACATATTGCAATAGACAAACCGTAGCAGAAGATATTCTTAACAACATCACGATATTTTGAATCTTGCATAGCACCAATTGTTATAACCAAGATGTCATTGTATATAGACGTAGTTCTAGTTAGGTTAGCAGCTGATATCTTGTCACTGATGTGGCTGAGTCGTGAGGGATTCCTGGCTTTTAGAGGGCATTTTTGATATTTTTACAAATTTCCTTGCAAAAGGTGTAGTATTAATGTAAACTTAGATCACACCCCAGATAGCACACTCGCTCTAGAAGATGTTCCATTCATCTTTTAGTGTCATTAAGATGTCTAGAAGATCTCCTAGTGTCTAGAAAACATGTTCTAGACCAAGTGTGCTAACAGGGATGTCTGATAGAATTTGTAGGGAATCCGATGTTGATTTGATTCCAGATGAAACCTTATTAAAACATTGTCTGATTGCAATATTCCGATTAATTCTTTCGATTCTAATGGAAACACCGTTTTTTCTCGCTATATTCAAATCATTATAATTAATATTATTTTTACATTGTTTTTATTTTTATTTATTCAATGTATGAATAGAAATCCTCGTAAATAGTAGAGATAGCCGTGATCTTTAAATCGAAAGATGAATTGAGATCTTTGAGATTCGATTATAAGATTTTTCCATCTTTCATGGCGAATTTTTTACAATGGAGAATTTCAATGCATTGCCAAGGGGAGTTACTCAAGCTTGAAAATCTTCCCTTCTTTGTTGAAAGAATTTTTTTATGGCCAGTGCACTTCGAAAAAAGTCGATATTTTTTTTTCAAGCATTCTAATAACAAATAACAACGCGGGAACGTCGTATTTATTAAACATAATTTTCTCTTCTAAAAAAAGGAATAATTCAAAGAGAAGCCAACGCCGTTATCCTTATTTTTACGAAATTAATAGAAATTATGGGCTTTTTTCCAAAAATAAAATTTATTATACAACTTCTAGCCAAATGTGGATACAATATAAGTTTAAAAAGAAATTTGGCTAATAAGAATTTTCTATAAGTGAATTGGGCGTTGATTTTTAATTAATATGAGGTCATTAGACAAGAAAAAAATATATTTTTTGAAAATAGTCAACTGTTAAAAAATTGGACAAGTAAAGTTTATGGATTTTTTTTATATTTTAGGGTGCCAGAGAGGATTTCTTTTCAACGAAATTTCTTTTGGTAGTGAAAGAACTGGACACATTGAACGTTTATTGATTTAAGAGGATGATGGCTTAAAAATAATGCAGTCATAGCAAGCTGTTTTACAATTTGATTACAATTCTTCAAAACTATTTAACCAGCAACAACATTAAGCTATATAATATTCAAAAATTAAGGTATATTATATATTATTTAAAACTCTGGCAGCGCAGTAGTGTAGGAACTTATTTTTAGTTGGGGCAGAAAATCTTATTTATAATTTAAGACTACAAACTTTTTTTGATAGGAATTTTGAGTATTTATAATTAAATTAAATAAGCTGACGTGTTCTGATGTGGCCATCCACTTGACTTTACCATACAACCTGGCCCCTAAAATTACTTATAATCATATAGGGGGGTTAGTTTTTGCATTTTTATACTGCTGGGGTCCCACTGATTATGTATACAAAATTTGGTTGATTTTAGTAAATGGCTAAGATTTTCATTTTTTGACCCTACACCCCCCCCCCATTTTGGGCGGTTAGTTTTTGCATTTTTATACTTCTGCAGGTCCACTGATTATGTATACAAAATCTGGTTGAGTTTGGTAAATGGCCAAGATTTTCATTTATTGACCCTACACATTTTGGGCGGTTAGTTTTTGCATTTTAGACTTCTAGGGTCCCAGTGATTATGTATACAAAATTTGGTTGAGTTTGGTAAATGGCTAAGATTTTCATTTTTTGACCCCCCCCCTCCTCCCATTTTGGGCGGTTAGTTTTTGCATTTTTAGACTTCTACAGATCCATTGATTATGTATACAAAATTTGGTTGAGTTTGCTCAAACGGTCTAAATTTTTAATTTTTAACCCCCCCTCCATCCCTCTTAATTTTGGGTCGATATGCACCAAAATCTATTCAGCTCTTAATCTCAAGTTATTACCAAAACTACGTGTGAAATTTGGTTTCGATATTCACACTAGTTTTTGAGCTAGCTCGTCCACAAAAATTTGGTAACGCACAAACTAACTTTCTAACAACCAGACAACCAGACAGACTAACAGACATTTTGACAAAACAATTATTATCTCGAAAAATATAATTTTTTCGATGTTCACTTATTAGAGGTTTTTTGTAGAGCGAAATGTCATGGTTTCGTTCAATTTTTTTAATCAAAATAATTTCAGCCGCTTTTGAGATATTTCGAAAAAAAGAAGGAAAAACCCCACTTTTTTCATGCACCATTACAATACCCTGAATGGTAAAGTAAAAATTAAAATTAAAACATGAACATTTTTGATTTCTTGTTTTTGACAAATAATGAAAAGACTAAGTAAATAATTTAAAAATATTTATGAAAAAGATTAAAAAACTAATATTATTTTTGAATATTAATTCACTAATTATTCTTTTAATTGTATATAGATTTAATGAATTTATTTTTTATTTTTTATTTTTTTGTTTTTTTCTAAGATGAAAAAGAGCCTCTTTATAGTCACTTATAAATGAATTATTTTGAATGTTGTTGATTCTTCTATCTCTCTTAAAATTTCTTACTTTAATGTTAATCATCATTATATAAAGTAATTATTCCAAAGAATGATTTGACGCAATCTACTCGCCTCTATTTCACTTTATCCCATATTTCACTTCTTTAAACTCTTCATTATTGTGATAAGCACTGTTAAACTGATGTTCAATTATTCTTTTTGCTTTTTGTATTCAAATCACTTTCTCAATTTTATTACAAAGCTATTTTTAAGCTGTATTACAAAAATCAAAACAGTTAAGCTATTTTGTTTATGACCCAAAGCAATACCAACCCAAATAAATTTAAAATGGAAGAAAAATTAAAACTTTTACATGACTGAACGTTCGCCAGCTAGATTCACCCCTAAGGATAAACTTAAATATATTATTTTTAACTTGAATTGAAATTAAATATATTAAACTATAAAAAATGCGAGGGGTGAACCGCGAATAAAATAAGGTGTACACGGTATTTGGAATTATGTAAAATTATTTTGGAATTCATTAGATAATGCCCCTTCACCTATTGTATTCTACTTGGAAATAAATGTGGAAGTGGAATTAGGTGTACACGATATTAGGTCGCAGTTCACCCCTCGAAATAATGTATTTTATATTTTAATTATCTTGAGAAAAAATGATATTTTCTGCATTTTAAACCGGGATTTTCTAAACCCTAAAATCTAATAACTTCTTCGCATTAGAAATACAATAATTTTGATCCAGAACCAACTTTTTACGACTTAAAATTTTTTCAAGCTAGGCTTCACAAAATAAAACAAAACTATGTTTTGAGTCTTATCTCGATATATAGGTATATATTTCGGGTACGAGCCCATCATCAGGAGTTAACATAGAAAACTAATGATGTGCTCGTAACCCGAAATATATGTGTATATCGAAATAAAACACTCAAAACATATTTTTGTTTTATTTTGTGAAACCTACCTTGAAAAAATTTTACTTAAATTGTTTCACCTTGAATCGTCATCTAACTCTTTAAAAATTATTTATTTCGACTTTTTGTCTTCTTGAGTTATCGGGGCTACTGGAATCCAGACATACTGAAATTATGTTTGAAAATGAATTATTTAAGTTATTGACAGTTAGTGAATAAAAAAATAAATAAATCATTAAAAAAATTGGGAGAATTCAATACTAAGTATATCCGGCAAGCAGGCCTCGTAAAATGTTTAATATTAATAATAATTTCTTATTTTTTTTTACGTAAAACTATTTGAAATTGAGAAATCCTTTGGACTATTTAAGTAAACTTCACTGAACCAAATGATGTTCCTGAAAATATTATTTGGACTATATTGTATTTAATTTTATTTAATGTAGTAATTAATTTAAGCTATACATATAGTTTATTAGATAAATCTAGAGAACTTTTCCAATTATTGTTATCGGTGTGAATAAATATTTCCTTTCACCTCGAAATATTTATTTTTTTATTTTTTATTGCATGAGAGGGAAAACATAATTCTTACTGATAATTTATATCGGATGAAACGTTTTACATGAATGGCGTGAACAAAATAGCAATCCCGATAAATCTGCTCGCCTCCTATCTTTCCGAGGTGATGATCGATATATGCAATCAAAAAAATATCGGCTATATCTGCTCATTTTCTAGTTGTAATGTTGAAAAGGTTTCCCCTCGTGGAGATGCATACGGTACACCCACCCTGCAATCGGCGTATTCATTCAGCGTGCAGTAGGGGCAAAAATCGCAAGGGGGCCAATTCATAGCAAAGAGCCTGTGACACGGCCTTTTAAGCGGCTGCTCCGTGACTTGAGGAGGGTAGTTGATAATTTTCAAAAGACACTCTTGAGGGTTGTGTCAAGCGGGGTGTCTTTCGGCTTTCTTGGGGGTGGTGGCTGCGACGCGGCTACGGAAACGTGGATACAATTGATTTCAAGTGGCCTCCAGGGAAAGAATGAACCACGGGGGTGGAGAACGAGGGATGCAGTATGAACTCCAGGGATTAAGTCTAATAATTATCCACTTATCTGCAGCCTATTAATAACGATTAATAGACTAAACTTGTAGGTCTCGCAAGGGAGCAATCGCATTTACAAATTTGAATTAGAATAGGCATTTAATATAGACGGCTTATCTCTCCTTATGATTTTATATTAAGAATGATTCATTTCGGATACTCAAAAATATCTTCAATATTAGAGTACATATCCTGTGAAAATAAACCCATAATAATCTTATTAAAAGGTTGTTTAAATTTTATTATTTATAAACTTAAAATATTAAATTAATTGTGTATAATATATAATTATTACATGAGCATCTTCAAGTCAATATTTATATTTTAAAATCATCTTATTAGAAATCATTTTTTAATTTTGCGTGACAAACTTAAAAACTCACCTCATGGCGAAAAGAGTGATAATCTATAATTCTATATTAATAAAATAAAGTGTTTGGTAGGTAGGTAGGGCAGACCAGAAACTTGACTTAGTTATATATAGATGTCAGTAGTACTGCTTGAATCTTTGACCAAGAAGATTGGCACATTTTTTAAAAATCCCAGAACAAGACGCTCCCCGCCAGGGGCTAGGTGACGCAGGACCGAAGGCTTGGTCATCAGCTAGTAGAATATAAATACACATAAAATAATATGATTCTAGAAAATAATTAAAAAAATAAAAAACAATTTCTAGACTCTCATTTCTAGATGATTTATTAAAAGTTCAGTTTGATCACATGAGCTGAGGGCCCCGGTGCACGGCACCGTCTAGCTACGCCACTGGATAGCTATAAATTCATTTTGATTATTTAGAGTTCCACTTTAATTAGAGGGGCTGAAGATTGTTCTTGAGGAAATACTAACCTAGAAAAGATAGTAGGTACACAAACATTAATGTGTGACTGAAAATAAAATTATTATTCTAATTTTCTTGTTTAGTAGATATTTAAATATTTAAATAAGCTGGCGTGTTCTGATGTGGCCATCCACTTGACCTTACCATACAACCTAAAATTATTTATAATCATGTAGGAGGGGTGGGGTTAGTTTTTGCATTTTTAGAATTCTGGGGTCCCACTGATTATCTATACAAAATTTGGTTGAGTTTGCTCAAATGATCAAGATTTTCATTTTTTGACCCTAAACCCCTCTCCTCCCATTTTGGGCGGTTAGTTTTTGCATATTTAGACTTCTGGGGGCCCACTGATTATGTATACAAAATTTGGTTGAGTTTGCTCTAACGGCCTAGATTTTTAATTTTTAACCCTCCCTCCAGCCCCCTTTATTTTGGGTCGATATGCACCAAAATCTAATCAGCTCTTAATCTCAATGGACCAAAACTACCTGTGAAATTTGGTTTCTATATTCACACTAGTTTTTGAGCTAGCTCGTCTACAAAAATTTGATAACGCACAGACAACCAGACAACCAGACAGACTAACAGACATTTTGACAAAACAATTATTATCTCAAAAAATATAATTTTTTCGATGTTCACTTATTAGAGCTTTTTTGTAGAGCGAAATGCCATGGTTTCGCTCAATTTGTTTATTCAAAATAGTTTGAGCCGTTTTTGAGATATTTCGAAAAAAAAACACTTTTTTCATGCACGATTACAATACTTGACCATACCCTTTATGGTAAAGTAAAAAATTTAATACACATGAAACTTATTATTGACGATTTTTTATCCCTCAAATGTTTATTAACCTCAAAATATAATACCCATATTAAAATTCAACTTTGTTTCTCGTAAAACAAATAACTCTTCTTTAAGAGGGCGCCTGATAATTATACTGTTGCACAAATGACTATAATCTTCAATTTTTGGGGCTTCATCAAGTGATTGTTTATTAAAATAACTTGAGGTATCGTTTTTTCATTTTAGAAAATTCAATAAAAGGATTGGAAAAGATTGTTTATCAATCAATATGCTCCATCTCCCACTTGAGACAAAATCTCCTTTCTCTCTCTCTCTCACTCACTCTCGTTCGCTTTATAGCATTTTCGAGGACCTCTTCTCAATCTAATCGAACATTGAATTTCCAATGGATGATATTTTTCATCTCATTTTTTCTCTTTGCATTAGGGAAACTAATGTCCGTTGAAGGACTTTCTCAGTTTCATGAATTAGACATATCAATTCCAATACAAATGTCCAAATAAAGGATCTAATTCGTGCTGTCAATCAAACTGTTGTCTAGTTAACGTGCCGAAAATTGCAAAGATTATTTGTTAACGCCGCTGGCAATTGTATTGTCAATTATATGCCGATGCATTGTCGTCCCAGCCACAGCTCAGGGTGTCAACAGACCCGTTCACAAAGCCGGGCCCTTGCTGGACAGTATTAATCATGACAATACAAGCAAAATTTTTCGACATTCTTCCTCCTTTACAAGCGAGTCGCTTTTTGATCGGACCGTTTGTTCTTTCCCCGAAAACTCTTATATAGGTGTTAAATATTGTAGTTTATTGTTGACCCGGTATTGTTGAAAATGTGGAGTAAACAGACATTCCCAAAGATGGTCAAGAGCTAACAAATTTTATGAACACCTGCCCAGAACACATTTTTTAATCATAGAGACATTTTCTAAGCAAAATATCTCAAGAACTTCCTACAGAATTGAAGATCATAAATAACCGTTTCTTATTTGAAAACGACAATCTTTTCGAGGAGAAATTCTTTAGCGCATATTGAAATGAATGTCCCCGAAACTTTTTTTTTTTTTTAAATAAAGACCGAATCATCAAAGAAAATATTATAAAGAGATTTAGAAATGGAATTATTTACAAATAAGATTATTTAGTTTTTCTTTAGAAAATCAATTTATTTATGTACTTGCAAGTAATTGTGTTCAATGGATCTCTTTCTCGTTAGCGTGTTTTGACGTATGGTCACGAAAAACTAAAATAACATAAAACTTTGTTAATGATGAACTATCCGAAATATAATATTTGCATAATAAAGAAATTATTTTTCCTTAAACATTGTCTTTCTTTGAAAGAAGTAACTTTGATAATAAAGGTAAAATAAAAATAATTACACTAGAATGTAAATTGCTGCTCACCATGAACTATATAACTCATTTTTTAGCTAATTTATTTTAAATTATTGGATAAAAATACTTGGTGGGTTTCACATTAAGATATAAAAAAATAAAACGAATTTATTTTTGGAGAATCTTTAATCTCGATATATATATATTTCGGGTGACTAACCTCATTTCTCAAAAGGCCATTCAAAATTAAACAAAAGTAGACTCCCTACCTTTTCTCCCTCCACTAATTTTAAATATTTACCTTTTTGTTACTCTTAAAAAGGTCAGTTACTTTCTGTTTCTCCTGAAGATGGGTTAGTCACCCGAAATATATATATCGAGATTAAAGATTCTCCAAAAATAAATTCGTTTTATTTTTTTATATCTTAATGTGAAACCTACCAAGTATTTTTATCCAATAATTTAAAAAATGTTTCACCAAGTACCAACACCAAATTCCTTAAAAACTATAATTTATTTTAGTGATATGAATAGATATCAGGGTAGCAGACTTTTAGAAAGTATTCTGGTTTATTAATTTAAATATCAAAGAAATTAAATTAGGGAACGAAGAAAAGATTTTTATATTATAGACAAAAAGGATCAGCCGGGATTCGAACCCGGGATCTTCACATGTGCGCTGCGATGCCTTTATAAGAGGTTTAGCTCTTATCCTCTTGGCCACCGATCCCCGAACCGCGATCGGGTGTGAGGCGTTTGGATATATCAAAGATATGTTTTGTAATAGGTATAAAAAAAGAAATTAAAAAAAAAATTCAGGTAACACTAGTTTAACCATTAATTTAGCAATAACAATAACCAGTTTACCTATATTAAATTAAAATTTATTTTTTGTTATAAAATTCTTCCAAAACTTAAGTGACTTAATTTTTAAATTATTTTTAAATTGAAAGGTTGTTTTAGTCACAAACTAATAAAAGAAAATAATTTCAGTTAATTTTTATTATTTATTTTATTGATTCACCAAACAGTTTCGGTCACCACTGGTTGGCCATCTTCAGTAGTACTAAAAAATGTAAAAATGAAACATTTCATAAATTTTTTTAAAGAATTACATAATACAAAAAAATGCAGAAGTTTGAATTTATACATAGAATTTCGTTCAAGATCTGGAAATTGTCACTTTTTTTACATAAACCATCCTTAACTTATTCACATAGATATTTCACACATTTATAACAATCATATATAGCAATAATTCATAAAAAAACACTTATCATTGACTAGAATCTATTAATAATAATTAACTGAAATTATTGTCTTTTATTAGTTTGTGACTAAAAAAACCTTTCAATTTAAAAATAATTAATCTTTATGTAAATACCTATATAATATGTTATTTATCTTAATTCCTATACAATATATGTTCCTATTGATGCTTAACCTATTGAATGAGCCCAGAGCTGTCATCTTTGTTTCTTAATGAAAAAATGTAAAGTTAAATCAAAAACTTAACAATATAAAGCGCAAGTGTTTCACCAGAATGTAGAAAATTTGTTGAAAATATCGAAACTTTTTAAAAATTTTCGATGGGTAATCGAAAATTTTAATGGCATCCTCTGAACCAGCGATTCTTAAACTTTTTTAATTGGGGACCCTATTTTAACTGAGGAGTCATTGTTGCGCTATGTTTAGCTACACCAAAATTCGTTAGTATAAGAAGCCCTGCTCTAAACAAAAAAAAGTTATTTAAGTTTTTTTAAAAAATCGATCAAATAATTTTTTTTTCTATATTCCCCTCTTATTAACATTCAAACTCTATCTATTCCGAAATCTGATATTTCTCTTGGTATAAAATTACTGGTTTATAAACTCTTGAATACTCAGCAAACGAACAGTTAATAAGTACTAGCCATTATCTATTTTCACTGTAATTAATTTCAGCTTTATTTGTATTATTATATTTAATTATCAGATCATTTTCAATTGAAAAACAAAAATACGATAATTAGAATTAAAATAAATGATTTTTAACCGATTTATTTAATTATTATTTTCAATTAAAATTATCCTTAAATTATACTAATTTCAGTTAAGCCATTGAATTCCCCGCATTTGCTTCAGTATTCTTGAGATAAAAATAATTAATTTGTAATGTTGCGCTAAGGTTACTAATACTTCAAAACATTTCCTGTGTAAATATTACTTAGTACTGTTTACAAATTAAACAGTTTCAATTATTTTTGATAAGATATTTGAAGAAGTTTAAACTCCAAATTCACGAGTATGGAAATTCAGTCATCTATATTAATAAAATAGAGTGTTTGGTAGGTAGGGCCGGAAACTTGATTTAGTGATATATAGATGGCAGTGGTACCGCTTGAAACTCTGGCCAAGAAGATTGGCACATTTTTTAAAAAAAACGGAATGAGACGCTTCCCGCCAGGGGCTAAATGACACCGGGCCGAATGCCCGGCCGCCAACTAGTATCAAATAAGATTTGAATTAGAATAGGAAGTGTTTTGTAATTCTGGTGAAGATAGGTCATAAAAAATGTCAGGTCCAAAGGGTTTTAGCTTTCTTCACTTGCTAAATAATCTTGTTCTGAATATTTATTTTTCAAGTGTTTTGTTTCTTGTCAAATATAACAACAGCCTCTGTTTAGAGCGTGTAAAATGGAGCTTTAATTGGCCTAAGTTAATTTAAAAGTTGTCTCGAGTCGGATGCGTCCCCGGGTTAGGTTACACGCGTTTCATTCACCGCTCGGGGGTTGTTTGCTTGCCGGGGCTAATTGCATTTCCGCCATTGACTTGCTAAACATCCCCCAGTGCTACGCACCCTCGTTAGAGATATTTAGCGAATGTCGCCGCGTCCCACTCTCCATCTTTAGATGAAATATTAATTGTCCCCTATCGAAAAAGAATTTTTTCATTAAAAAAAATAAATTGAAAAAAATCTCTTTTTCTCAGTTAAAAAATATTCTTAAAAGAATATTATGTTTTTATTAAAAAACAATTTTCATCCCTCAATCGGAGCCATTTGCATATATCGATCTTTGCTTTTTAATTTCCATCTCCCCACTTTATTCATCGGACTTTTAGAAAAAAAAACTCCTTTTATAAATTTTAATTAACATCAAATTATTTTTAATTGCTCTATATGATATTTAACCTTTTTTAATTTTTATTATTTTTATTTTTATTTTTTTTGTCACCCTAATTTTAATCATTTGATTTTCTCTCGTCTAACTATATTAATCAAAAATAAATTGGAAGAAAAAGTCAAGCTTTTTCGAAATTCGGTACGCTTTTTGCAGTTTTGGTGTATAATGCAATACTTTTCTTTTCGATTCTTTTTTTTTACTATAGAAATGGATTAAAATCTTAAAAAATTATTCAAAAAAATAATATTTTTTGAATAATTTTAGAGTAGGTATATAACCGGAAGATCTGCAGGTAGAAAGCTCAAAATCTAAGCAAATAAAAACATTTTAGTGTAAGAAGGAACTTCCTACGACTTAAATTATTGCGGATATCTGAATCAAGACATATACTTAACTCAAATATAGAAAAAAAAATCATGTTTAAAAATGATTTTGATTTTTCTCCAAGTTCCAGATATTTTTCAACAAAATTACTTAAAATAGACAAATATTAAAAATATCACTATAGTTAAAATAAGTTATTTAGATCAAATTTGTATTTTATATTTTTCTTATATAAAATGTTCGAGAGGCGATTGGAATACTTTCACATCATAATTATTTTTTTAATAATATAAATAATGTGAATGTAAAAATATTGAATACTTATTTTTTTTCTTTTAAAAAATATTAAAAAATCAAAACGGGACCTAGAGCTGATTCCAGAATTTATTATTGACTGTCATTTCTCCGATTTGGAAATGTATATATAGTATTAGGAATTTTGAAATGAATAAAAAAAGGATTAATAATAACTACAAAACGCTTTATCTTAATGTATTCTGAAGTTGGTTCCAAACAACATTTTTAATCCTTTTTTTTGTACATTTGAAAACACTATGTATATTTCCAGATGGTTTTTTTCGAAATATCTCAAAAACGGCTGAAACTATTTTGATTAAAAAAATTGAGCTAAGCCATGGCAATTCACTTTACAAAAAAACTCTAATAAGTGAACATCGAAAAAATTATATTTTTCAAGATAATAATTGTTTTGTCAAAATGTCTGTTAGTCTGGTTATCTGGTTGTCCGGTTGCCTGGTTGTCCGTTAGTCTGTGCTTTACCAAATTTTTGTGGACGAGCTAGCTCAAAAACTAGTTTGAATATCGAATCCAAATTTCACACGTAGTTTTGGTCCATTGAGATTAAGAGCTGATTAGATTTTGGTGCATATGGACCAAAAATTAAGGGGGTGGAGGGGGGGGTTAAAAATGAAAAATCTAGGTCGTTTGAGCAAACTCAACCAAATTTTGTATACATAATCAGTGGACGCCAGAAGTCTAAAAATGCAAAAACTAACCGCCCAAAATGGGGGGTGGGGGTATAGGGTCAAAAAATGAAAATCTTGGCCATTTACCAAACTCAACCAAATTTTGTAACATATTCAACGGGACACCAGAAGTAAAAAAATGCAAAAACTAACCCCTCCCCCCTACATGATTATAAATAATTTTAGGAGCCATATTGTATGGTAAAGTCAAGTGGATGGCCACATCAGAACACGTCAGCTTATTTTTGAATATTTTTCAAAAAACAAAACAAAACATGATTTCCATATTTTCAAATAAACTATCGATTTTATTAAAAGATTTTAATTTACATTTTTATTCACATATTTTATTATATTATATAAATATCCCTATAGGTTCACATTTTTTAACATTATTTTTTTTTTTTATTTTTTTATACTAGATTAATCAATACAAAAAAATGTGACCAGAAACGAAAGAAGACTTTTTTCCTGGAGATTGTTGTTTCCGATAAGCAAACTCCTCTGTCCCGATATTCTAGTTGTAAGAGAGGAATGCAGCAGACGCGTCTCCGCGCTGATGCCGATCGCCTTGACAGCCGTCAGCCACGCGTCTCTCGGGCTCTGACAGCCGGCTATTGGGTTTCACGGGGCCCTTTTGCATAATCATCTAAGGGGAATCCCGTCTCAACGAACAACAGCCCCGTCGACAAATTAAACAGAGATACGAAACGATTGATCATATTAGATTCGGACCGAGGCCGAGAACCATATGGCTTGGCCCTAGAGTCCCAGTTGGACAAACCATGCGTGAGATCTCATTTCCATTCGGGCTAGGATAACCAATCGGGACACTACGAATACCATTATAGTATCTCTTACTATCATGTAAGTTCAAGACATTTGATTTTCAAAACGTCACTTGTTTATCATTCTATACATCAAAGCAAAGTGTTCTGATCTCCAGTTTTCAAATTTTTTCGTATTGCGAATAGTAATATTATTTTTTTCTCAAATACTCGTCATATCACAGCTGTTAAACAATCTACGATTCAATATTTTCAACCTGATTTTGTTGATATATTTATTTTTATAGATTTTTAATAAATACAAGTGAATTTTGGAATTTTCTAAAAAAAAAAGTTTTTGGTGAAAACATAGGCTCTTTTTGGTGATGATCTCCAGTTTTCAAATTTTTTCGTATTGCGAATAGTAATATTATTTTTTCTCAAATACTCGTCATATCACAGCTGTTAAACAATCTACGATTCAATATTTTCAACCTGATTTTGTTGATATATTTATTTTTATAGATTTTTAATAAATACAAGTGAATTTTGAATTTTCTAAAAAAAGAAGTTTTTGGTGAAAACATAGGCTCTTATTGGTGATGTTAGAATTATGAAAAAAACACCATCATATTTTAAATTTTTCAAAATTCAAAAAATTCCATTGTTTTTATTCATAAGATACAATAAGCCATTACATACACTGGAAATTTGATTCAGTCGCCATCAGAAACTTGCATTTAAGTTTTCTATAACTTGTGTAAAACAATCTCATTTCAATTGGAATACAGTCTCTGTAGTCTGTAACTCGATTACATATTCTTGGACCAATTAACGAAATTGAAAACTCAAAATCTTGTGAGTTGTGACGACATACTAAATGAGCCGTTTATATCGAAAGTGGCATAAGTCCATTTTTGTTTTTTCGAGATATTTATATTTATATCTTTATAAATACAATTATTATAAATAAATATATTTAAATATATTTTGATATTTTTTTGCAACGAAATTTTCTCTGGAGAGAGACGGACTGGTAGAAATTTTAATTGAAAGTAATGGAAGGCAGCCCAGAGGTAGTGAGGGTCATTCATTGACCCTTTGAAACCCTGAAGAAGGAGGGAAAAATCCTCCGAAACTTCGGTTTGAAAGGAAAGGAGGAAGGATTTCAATAAATTACACCTTATTTTATATGTGTTAATTTTTTCTTTCCTCACTACCTCTGGGCTGCCTTCCATTACTTTCAATTAATATTTTGATATATTTATTATGACAAATTCATGTGGGTATTTTACTCCATTGACTGTGATATTATAAACATGAAAAGAAGACATCTATGGCTAAGTAAAACTGTCATTAATACATTTTTTTCAAAATTGGACTTAGGCCACTTTCAAAATAAACGGCTCATGTGACAAATTTTGAAAAAAAAAATCTTATCATCTATGTATTCTTGAGTCAGAAGTTGGTTTAAATTTCTAAAAACTAGAAAATCCAAAACCTATATTTCTTTTTTTTTCATTAACTTTTTACATTAAATCAGACATAATTTAAAAGAAACGTCCTTCAAAAGACAAAACACACACAAGTAGTGCCTGATTTCGATGTTTTGGAGCCCCGGGCATTAAATTTAAAAAAGGCCCTATATTATTTATTTGATTATTTACTATTTAGGATTCTGTGAATAGATGGGGTTCAGTGACCGTCTAGTCCGGTCTCCGTTAAATCTAACCCTGCCTATTATAAAAATACAGTGGGTAGAGCTTATATTGACATTTTGCACCAAATTCACTGTAACAGATAAAAAAAGTATTTTATCGAAACGTTGAAATTGTAATTAAAATTTGATATTGTAGTGTATTGTAAATGTACTTGAAGAATAGATTCTGCCCATAAAATATTCTACTCATAAGTAATAGTAATATCCTTGGTTGCCATTGTGGCGATTAAATTTTCGTGAAAATGAAGGCTTATCTGATGAAATTTTGAGTTGTATTTAGCTTGACAATTCCCTGAGTATAATACTAATTTGATATCTTTTTTAATCATTTCGAAATTGAGAGGTATTTTATTAAATATTTTTAATCTACCCAACGTTTTGTAATAATTCTCAACTGACAGTTAAAAAAATATATTATTGTGAAAAAATATGTCCAGTTAATGATGTTTTAAATGAAATTATATATACAGGATTAGAATTGAGAAATTAATCAACAATAGTTATTAGAAAATTTTAAATTACTTTTTTTAACTTCTAACACATTTAATATACTAAATAATAGCACCAGTAGTTGGCCATGTACCAGTGGCTGGCCACTTGCAAGTAAATGCAAAAAATAAGAACCCTATCATGCCATAAGCTATATATAGCGCTATTTTTCAAAGTTGGATAAGCATTAGGGATCTTATTTTTGGCACTTTTCTTGTAAGTGGCCACACTATTAAAAATTTCTTATATAATTTTACTATAAAAAAATGGGAAGTCCGGCTTCAAAACTTTTTAGTAATATTACATACCAGTATTGTAATCGAAGGAGACAATAAAGAGTGTGTCTTCTGCTGGAATTATAAATTTTATTTATTTATAACGATTCGTTATAAATAAATAAAATTTATAATTCCAGCAGAAGACTTACTTCTTTTATTGTCTCCTTCAATATATAAAAATTCTGCTACTCTCGCCACAAAAACTTTCAATTTAGTATTGTAATTTTAAAACATATTTTTTACCAATACGTATCTAATTAATACAAGAAAAAAGTAAAGTTACAATTTATTTTTGTATTTTTGCAATGAGTTAATGTGATTTTATCAATATAATATAAATTGAAGGAGACAATAAAAGAGTATGTCTTCTGCTGGAATTATAAATTTTTAATTATATAACGAAATTAAAAATGTATAATTCCAACAAGAAGACACGCAATTTTTTGTCTCCTTTAATTTATAAAAATTCTGCTACTCTCAGCAAAAAGAAACTTTCAATTTAATATGTTATAGTATTATTTTTAACTATATCTACGCAATCTTGTAAATTTCCTATCTATTTGTATTGTAAACATATAGTAAAATTATAATTTTTTTAACAGTGCAGCTACCGTTACATGGCCAACTACTGGTGCTTTTATTTACCTTAATATATTTTTTATGAAAAGTTTTTTGTTTCTTTTTTTCTGTTTAGATAATCTAATTATAGTCAATTTCATAAACGAAATTTATTCTAAATTAAAAAAATAATCGTCTGAGTAGAATGGTAGTATATAAATACAAATAGTAGGTACCTATCGTAGAAGGGTATTAAATAATTCGCATCTGTAGCAAAGAATCGATTCGCAAATATTTTGATCCATCTGTCTGTCCGAGTTGTTGAGTTGAGTCAAAAACACACATCGCATGCACCCGAGAAAACTAAGCCCGTCGCCCGCGACTATTTAGCTTTCATGCTCCATCTATTCAGGACAAGAGACGTGAAGGGCTGAAGGGCTGAAGGGGCGGTGGCTGGCGAGGGTTTCCCGGGTGCTCTGTGAGGGTGGTCCACTCCCTTCCCTGTTCCCAAGTTCCCAAGCCTTCCAATCCGACTTAAAGGAGAGCAAATCCTTCGGAGATGCTCTCCGTTGCTTTGCTCTTAATAGTTAATACAATCATGATTAGAACTATGCCAATTCGATCGAGTCAAGATGTTTTTCTCTGTTCCCCTCAGGGGCGGTTTGGGCTGAATTCAGCGCCCCGAGTTTGGAAGGTACCCTTTTTTCATTTTTTTCTTTTTATTAAATAATTTCTAAGAAAGTTTAAATAAGTTAGGCAATGAATCTTCAATCATTCAACAAATTCAAGAACAATTTCCCTTAGCTAAACAAATAAAACTAAGTTTAAAATTAAATTAAAGTATCATCTAATATAAATACGAGTATTATTTATATAACGTTGCATCACTCGCATCCATAATAAATAATAGTTAAAACAGGAATAGTAGGGAATTGGACAATAAATAAAAAAATAGAGTTTTTATTGAATGGGCCAGGCGTTTCGTCGATTTATTTCGACTTCTTCAGTGGCTCATCTTGTCACTCTTTGTCAAAAGTCAATTCCACTATGCGACGAAGCAACTTTAATCTTTTTTATAATATTATTTCTACAATAAATTCTCACAATTACTCAACAATTTTGAATTTTTCCCTTTTTAACAATTAAAAAAAATCAAAAATTTTATAAAACTTCTATGTTGTTTTTAAACAGACATGGCATTTGAAAAGTGAAACTGCAAATGCCATGTCTGTTTGAAAACAACATAGAAGTTTTATAAAATTTCTGATTTTTTAATTGTTAAAAGGGGAAAAAAGTTCAAGATTGTTGAGTAATTGAGGCCAAGAATGAATTGTAGAAATAATAAAAAAGATTAAAGATGTTTCGTAGTGGAATTGACTTTTGAGGAAGAGTGATGGGATGGGCCACTGAAGAGGTTGAAATAAATTGACGAAACGTCAGGCCCATTTAATAAAACTCTGTTTTTTATTTATTGTCCAATTCCCTACTATTCCTGTTTTAACTATTATTTATATATTTCTACATGTTAGTTGGAATCTTAGTTAACTGGAAAATTAAAATTAAAAACATAGTTTTACTTTTAATGAAACTCAATACCCAGATAGAACGCCCGATCTAGGAGATGTCTTATGTAGCTCTTAATGTTATTAAGATAACTTTAAGATGTCGATAATAGATCTAGAAAACATCTTTTAGGGCGGGCGTGCTATCAGGGTAAAAGTAAATCCCTGTTTTTAATTTTAATTTTCCAGTTTCCTCCGATTCCAACTAACATATATAAATATAGATACGATTAACGAAACATTAGGTATTTATATAATTCTACTATTTAAATATTATAATAAAATTTTAAAAATCGACTTAAAATTTTGTATCACATTATAATATAATTTTATTTTTATTTTTAAAAGATGATAGAAAATAATAGGGGAAATGTTACTTAATTTAGTTAAACCGTATTTTTCATACTGTGACTAATATGATACATAGAACCTGTTTGATCTCAAAATCAGTCAGAATAGCCTCTTACAGTGAAGAAAGCTTTGGTGATTCAATTGATTATGTCGAATGTTTTTAGGGTTAGACCATTTATGAACAAATTTAAAAATTAATTAAAATGTTCTATTAGGATCACTTTTCCAGAGCTTTCTTCATAACTGGACCAAGAATCAATTAAGTCATCGATTCCTCTGTAATATCGATGGATTGCAGAACTGTAACAGTACCCAAGAGACTCGTGCCCCTCTCCCACGAAATCTTCTAGTTGATACTACATATAAATGTAAATCCACGAAAATCTAATATAAAATATATTTTAAAATTTAATTTAATATTTTCTTTAATTTCAATATTTTTATTTTCATAAATATATACATTATTTTTTTTAAATTCTTTATATTTAGGGAAAATGTTACTTAATTAGTTTAACATCACGATTGTCCTATATATTAAGGGGCCTTCAAAAAAAATTACTGGTACTTTCGGAGGGTGTTTATACAGTATATTATATGTACTTTTCTAAATATATTAAAATTCATCATTGAATCTTCCATCTCCTTAAAAATTGAGGACAATTTGAATGAAATTTTATATTTTTTACATTTTTCAAAATTTCGTTTTGGGTTTGATGGCTTGATTGATTCTAACTAAATTTATTAAAATTTAAATCAGCTCTTGAATTAAGGGCCGTCATCGTCGTGATTATAATAGAAAATTTAAATTGAATGTTTTTTTTATTTATCAAACCTGGGATAGATGGTCTAGCCATGTAAAATTCTCCAAGATAATATCAATTGAAAATATATACAATTTGTTTTCACAATAACGTAGTTTAGGTATATGCTCATAAGGTTTTATTATTTTCTTCGGAATTCTTTTCAAAATTTATTTCATTTCCAAATTCAGTTAAGCAATAATTAAAATAAATACAAGCTAAATTAAAAACAACTAAAATCATATAATGTATCTACTTATTTAATAAAAAACTGGTTAGGTGGCCGGGAGTACCTGTACTTAAGTATCATATTTAGCTTTAAATGCAACATATTTGAAAAAAAAATTAACATTTTTCTAAACTGATAATGAGATCAGGGCATTAACGATTTAAGTCAGGAAAATTTTATATGTCTCTTATTCATTCTAAATTTCTCAGAAATTATTTTATTATTATTATAATATTTTATATATAACTCATATTTATAAAACACCTTCTTCCTAACTTGAATAAGCTCTTTTAATATTAGACCAATCTAAAACATCTTCTTTCCTCTGTGTTTTTAATTTCTTCTTTAAATAATTATATTGACCGCTAATTTATTAATAAAGAAAAAAATTGCAACGCTATAAAGTTAACGACAATTAAATACGTTTTTATTTATTTATTTTTATTAAATTAATGTCCTTTTGGATTATCTTAATTTGGTCAAAAAATTTTGGAAAATAATTTTGAAGTTAAATCAAAAAATTTTATTTGCTTTGTTAAAACAGATATTAAAATTCACTTTGGGTTATTTCTTGAGATGGTTTCCTTCCAAATTCATGTTGTTTGTGTTTTTTGAAATTATTATCAAGTGACAAAGGAAAACGACATCACGACTCTCCTAGTTGCATCTTAATTTCTCTATCCTATTTAGTTTTTAGATATTCTAGTTTCAAATAGATTGATTATTTATTAAATTGTAGACAAAATTTTGTAACGCGAAATGTAACTTTCTTATTAAATGTTTTCTTTTATCCGGAATGGTAGTTTTAGTTCATTGTTGATGATTACAGGTTTAAAAAAATATAACAAATCATTTTGTTTTCTTCTAAATTTCATGTTACCTTCGCATGAAAATGTGCAAATTTTTAAAAATTTCGAGTTATTTAATATATCTAGGGATTCCTACTCATTTTATTATAATATTTTTTTTTTGAAATTCACATCAAAATTTGGAATAATCAAAGTTATGCTGGAAGTAGGTCGTTGCCTGGTTGCGTTCGAACTAGTCTTAGCACTGCATATTTTATGATGATGATGATGATGGTAACATAGTCATCTAGTTTAATTTTTTATAAATGTTGGAAACTATCTTTTTTTAATTCCATTAGTCGTTTTGAAACTAGGGTTGTTCTTAAATTAAATATACAATTTCGAAAAGGGCACATCTCGCATATTTTGACAAATACTTTTTCATTTAAATGTAATCTAAAAGCTTCCCTGCACCTACTATGCTCGAAAAAGGCACAACTCTGGTATTAATTTTACTGCCCCCAAAATATAACTCAAAAATAAATTTTATAAATTTTACAGTACTTACTTTAGAAAATAACTAGTTTTTTTCATTCCTAAATATTTTCAATTTTCAGACATGTCCCCTTTTCGAAATTGCATATTCAATTATATAACGCATTCGGGGAAAGGATAGGGTTCATCAGTGGATATTGTTACGTGCAGAGGAGAGAGAGTATAACCGTCATTATGTAATAAATAGTTTTCATAATCCAATCTTGTATTTTTTTATTTGTGTAAACATTAAAATTATGTAGATTATGTTAATTTTGTGTGATGAAGAATTATTATATTTAATATATTTTTTCCATTCAAACGTTTCGTATCTTTTCACCCGGGATGAAGGATATTTCATGATTTGTTATGATTTCTTACAATTTATGAGTTTACTTAAAAGTTATAAACGTCCCTTTTTCAATTCGGACACACTATTTCATGAGCAGCTGACTTGAAATATGCATTCTAAGAAGAAAAGAAGGAAGCAAGTTGTGGGGTTATATTTTGTATGAGCCTGTAATCTGTAAAGCGACTCCTGAAGTCCTGAGTGGTATCCCCGGAAGCGTAGGTTCCCTTAACGGAATGTCGCATGACTTCCCGATGCGTTCGAGGTGTGTGCGTGTGTGTTTGCGTTTGCGTGTTGTGTTTCACTGTGTTCAAGGTGTTGGGCCCGCGGCGTCGTGAGGTCGGGACGCGCGGAGTTCCGCCCCCTGGGGCCCCAGGGACTTTACCCTCCCCATATTTAAAGGGGTGCGGCGCCTCGCGCGCCCCGACCCTGTCCGAAGCGGGGGGGCCAGTAATGTTGTACTTGGACATTTCTTAGCTTTTCACGCTACTTGTTGCCTGGATGATGAATTCCGTGGACTCTCATGACCTTTTAGGACACCCCCCTCTTCATTGTGACCGTGATGGCTCGGTACATTACAGACAATTTTGCTTGAAATTCTCTGTACTCATATTCTATTGTTATATTATATGTTGGAACTGAGACATCACGGTCCATGTCATACCTTTTCATTCCTTTGGTTGTGTAGTGGTTTGGGTTGACCCAGCAGCATACCCTAATTTTTCCAATAAAAATCCACCATGGAAATTGTTTGAACCCCATTCATAGGTCCATCGGGCATTCCAACCCGGCCTTAAATCACCCTGACCTTATTGAGCGAGCACCCCGCAACCCGCCCAGTGTAGGGCATGAGCTGACGACTTCATTGCATCAAAGAATGTTTGATCGTCGTTAGCTCAGCCCCAATACGCCGATCTTATTTCGTTCCTTGTGTTATTTATTCTAGTTCTAGTAGTCGTTTAGATGTTCATTTTTTTATCAATATGAATACTAATCATTTTGAAGTTATCTGTTATCAAGGCGCTCCGTAGCCATAGTGTTTTCCTCTTTACGGTCAAAATTCTTTATCTGGAACGGAATTTCGGAAACGGTGTTGCTCTGAACGTGGAACGCGGCGGACTCTGGTCAATTCGCCAGCTCCCTCGCTCGGCTTCTTAGTCTTTTCCTATTTCCTCCTGATCCCTGGCCCTTGAGGCGAGCGAAGGGGGCGCACTAAGCAGGTCGTGTGCAGGGCACAGTGGCGTGAATCAGCTAGGGGGTGTGTTTGTCAGCGGACGCCCCCTGCCGGACTCGACGCGGCAGAAGATTGTTGAACTAGCGCACAGCGGAGCTCGCCCCTGCGACATCTCCAGAATTCTCCAGGTGTCCAATGGCTGTGTATCCAAAATCCTGGGAAGGTGAGTCGTGGACTTCTTTCCATTGAATTATATCTTACATTTAATACTAGTTCTCTAATCATTGCAATCCAAATCATGTCTTTCCTTCATAAATTTGTATCTTAGAATTTTATTAGTCTGTCCTAAGCAATGATTTCAAGACATATGATATCAAACCGAATATATAGCGAATTTAAGGTTTGTTTCTAATGGATTTTTGCAATGGTCTCAAACTATCAAGAATATATATAATTTTAGTTGGTAAAAGAAACTACTCATCCGACTGGCAGTTTGAAACCGTTGGAATTTGTTGAACATTAATGATTTATTAAAAAAAGGATTAGGTTACTTCTCGGATAGAAGATAGTTAGTCCTTAAGCTAAGTATTTTGATGTTTTTTCGGTTCAGATCACACCATGATGCAAGTAGAACTTTATTACCTAATTATTGTACCTACATGACCGTGACGTTTCGGACTCTGACTTATCAACTAATATTCGATATATATGAAAACATATCTATTAAGAAATTTGTAAATTACATAGGTGTTATAAAAGAACGTGATCAAGTTAAAACTATGATATTTATGTTTGTCTTTTTTTCGTTTCATTTAACTATACAATCTGCTGGTTATTAAATATTCTTGTCTTCCTCTACGCATAATAATTCTTCCTACTTTTGACCTGTGTCTCAACAATAGATCATCAATCACACACTATTAGGTACTGCATAAAAATGACATTTCATTCCAACGACCGTAAGTATATTACCGTTGTGTCGTTGGCATTAATTATTTTCCAAATTTTTTAACGTAGGTAATGTCAGCTTTTTTTCCTAAAGAAATAAAAAATAATTTAAGGATAATTTAAAAAAGGGATAAAAAATTAACTTATTTATGTAAATCAAAGTAAATTCTATGATGAGGTTGGTATATGACTGTGATTTTTGTATTGATTTTATTTTTATCTATTCAAAATGTAACTAACAGTCTACAGAAACTCTATTTTACGTTTTATTGGTCCTGATGATTATATGAGACTATCAAATTTATTAACAAATATATGAAAATTTAAATACATTGGCTATTCTCTGAAACATTTTGTTATAAATTAAATTCATCATCATAATGTCATAAGACTGAAGACGGTTCGACCCTACTGTTCATCCCAACCTAATTATTTTAAGTGTATAAGTAGATACTACTAGAGTCGATATCCTGTATTATCTGAGACAACTTTTGTTATCAAAATCTTCTTTTTCTTACTTCAAAAATATATCTTTGCCTAAAAGTAAATTATGAAAAAAGAATTTCTTTGAATTCTGTATCAATGTAATATGTTATATAGGTATATATTTATTTATCAAAGTTAGAATATGATAATCATGTTTTTGCCGTTTTGTTTCAAAAAGTGAATTAATTTATTCTAAGCTAAAACGAGTTTCTAATTTGAATCAAGTACATATTTATATATATTTAAAATCGGAAATGTTTATTTCCGAAGAGATCCTTTAAAATCTTTCCGGAGATATTTATCGGTCTTATAATGGAGAATGGGGATGAAATCCAAAACTCGGCCAAACTTTTCGCTACCCTTGCGCGCATGTTGGTCCCAAAATCCTCCCACCCTCGAAACTCCCTTAGCCCTTAGTACTTCTCCTTCCGCTTTTCCGACACTCATTCAAAGACATTTCAGTTCATTCCAATTCAAATGATACGCACATTCGAACATTATTTAAGCGGTCGCTACCTCCCTCTGAGGGGCGAACAATATATCCAACTAAGGGCTCTTCTTTTAGTTATAATATTTTATGTCAGATTTAAAATATGTATAGAAATAATAAGGTAATGAATAATGGAATACATACTTGGAGAAACTAAAAGACCATTTGTTGGATACCTAATATATATTATTTTAAAGAAATAGAAATAAATTATTACTTGGTAAATTCAACTAGTGCACTCAAAAATGTTGCACAATATTTTTTTTATTATTATTTTATTTTACTTTATTTATTTATTTGTGCATACTTGTGTTTATAAATTGTGAAACCTGTTGAGAATACTTAGAACAAAGAATAACTATTTGTCTGTCTGCCTGTCGGCCCGTGAACTGTCTGTTTTTCTGGATAACAATACACACAATAATGTAAGCACAAAATGTCGTAGAGAGCTCGTTCGGGTGACCGATTTTTTGTATTTTCCAAATTTCAAAACTGAAATGATTTTGGGCTTTCTCGTCACTTTAAAGTACGATTGAGAATAACCGAGGACTCAAATAATAGCCCATATGTAATTTATTTTTGGTATAAAGAATCCAAAAGATGTAAAGAGACTCCGATGGTTGCCTTGAACATGTCAAATTATTTTGATTTTATTTTTCAAAAATCCTATTGGCCCAATTGATGTGAAAACTCTGTTTCAAACAGCGGTATTAAGTTGAAAAGTTTTTGTTTTGCCGAGAGTAGCAGAGTTGTTGATTCACAAAGAGAAACAAAGAGGTTGTCCTCTGCTTGATGCAAATAAACATACACACATATATATCGAGATGATATATACCTATGTGTGTATGTTTATTTGCATCAAGCAGAGGACAACCTCTTTGTTTCTCTTTGTGTAGCGGTATTAAGATTGGGGTGGATAGAATATCATGCTATTTGATTCCTACTGATGATAGAGTTTTCAGTAGTACACTACGGTATTCCACATTTATATAAATGTTCTATAGAATTTACACTAGAATCCAGAACATGATTAGGCCTTACCCTTCCTTGATCACTTACTCGTTTCAAAATAAATAAAATAATATATCATTGTTCGTATCCATCAAATTTGTAATAGGGATCGTAGGGAGTTTGATAATATTTTTTAAATTAAAAGCAGATTTTTTTTAATTAAATGTGCCTAACGTTTCGTCACAGATTTCTGACTTCTTCAGTAGCTCATTTATAAACTCATTTGTATCTAGTTATAACATCTGACGAATGAGTTTATAAAATGAGCCACTGAAGAAGTCAGAAATCATTGACGAAATGTTTGGCACATTTAATTAAAAAAAACTCTCCGTTTGGTTTAAAAAATCTTATCCAAATCCCAATGTTCCCTATTACAAATAAAATAATTATTCCTTTTATAATAATTAATTATTATACGTATTAGGTATTAGAGGGGGAAGTCGGGTAGCTCAGTCAGCTAACGCGCTGGCCTTGCTTGGGCATCGATCGATTATGACGATGTTGGAGTGGAGGTCCGGGGTTCGATCCTGGCTGGCAAATAAAAATTTCTACCGGATGAAAATTCGGCTCCCTCACTAACCCTACTAACACTCTACTTATGTGCTGTCTAAATGGGCTTTGTTCCCGGTGACATTAAATAAATAAAAAAATAAATAAAAAAAGGTATTAGGGGTCGTCCATAAATTACGTCACACGAAGTTCAAGATTTTTAGAACCCCACTCCCCCTGTGTCACATTCTGTCACATTTTCATTGAGCCCCTTCTATATTAACGTCACACTATCACTTTTATACCCTATAATTTAATAATTGTAGACATTTTTTTTAAATTAAACTATTTTAAACTTACTCAAACATGAGGTATTTAGGAATATTAATTTTTCTCTCCACAATTTAATTTTAATTCAAGTTAAATTTTTATTAGTTGAATACCAAATGGAGGAAAAAGTTAAAACTTTTTCAAGCATCGATACACTCATCTGTTAGGGGCCGTCCATAAATTACGTCACACGAATTTCAAGATTTTTAGGGTCTGTCACATTTTCATTGACCCCCCACCCTGAATTGTGACGTCACATTATCACTTTAATTATTTATTTGAAAAAAAATTAAGTGTTTTTAATAAAAAATTTTTTCTAGATTTATTTATTTTACCAACATTTTTAGGTTGGAATAATAGTAACCTGAAATCTAAAAAATGTATTTAAAATTTTTTTTTAATTTTTTAATTTTACTTTTATGACATCAAATTTTTAAGATCCCCGGGCCCCTCCTGTCACATTTTGTCACAAATCTTTGATGCCCCTCCCCCTTACTATGTGACGTAATTTATGTAAGGCCCCTTAGAGTCGTTGAGGAATTAGTATTTTTTTGTTTGTTTATTCTTATTTTACTTGATTGTATTTATTGGGTAGCTTGCTTGCATCGTAGGTACTAAATAGCTTTCAAAAACTAAGTTTGATAAAGTTTACATTATTTATTATAAAATTGTATTATTATTCTGGAAAAAGTTTTTGTAAGCTGAAAAATAGAGAATACCATTCGTTTTGGACGTATATGAAATTTTTAGGAAATAAAGAGCTAGGTCAGTGATCTGATGATTCTAATTAGATACTCTGAGACAGAGATGATAGGACATAAATAATTTTCAAAGGAACATTCCCCTTTTCTTTCTCTTTTCCTTTTTGTCTCTTTTAGGTTTCTCTTTCTAAAGCTCAAATCTTTCCAGATCATCGGATCAACCCAAGAAAACTGTCTACCTATTATGTATATATAGAATATAAAATATATTTATATAAAATCATATAGAAAGAACGATGAAGAATATAGGCTATATATGCATCGGTTGCGACAGGAGCAGCGGAGAAAAAGACATGAAAAGATAAATGATAAACCGTAGAAAAAATCGCTTTCAAGTGAACGAAAGAAATGAAATATGGAATGGAGAAAAAAAAAGTTTATACATCAATTGATAAAAATGAAAATATTAGATTAATATAATTATTTTTGAAAATACTTTATTACCTATGATAGATAATTGTGATTTCAAAAAATAATGTGTGCACAGAATATTTTTTTTCTTATTTGTAAATCCATTGGAAATCCGGTGAATATTTTTGCATATGTCCAGTAGTAATACTATAAGTACTTACTTAGATATTATTATTAGGTACATATTTAATTTTGTTTATTTTCTTACAAAGACGAACTGGTAAGCCAAATAAGTAGGTTATAATGAAGGGCAGTCCAGATTATTTAAATTTTTTATTCAAATACCGACGTTTTGGAGACCTTTTCTCTCTTTCTTCAGGGTAATGAATAGTTATTGATGGGTGAGTATAACTCGGCTCCCATTTGTCTCTCTTTTCAGTGATAACAACAATATTACAATACATTTCACCATTATATCATAAGTGTACTTAGTTGACTAAGTTGTCTCTCTTTTCAGTTGACTTAATTTATCTCTCTTTTCAGTGATAGTTGACTAAGTACATTTATGATGTAATGGTGAAAAGTATTGTAATATTGTTGTTATCACTGAAAAGAGAGACAAATGGGAGCCGAGTTACACTCACCCATCAATAACTATTCATTACCCTGAAGAAGGAGAGAAAAGGTCTCCGAAACGTCGGTATTTGAATAAAAAATTTAAATAATTTGGACTGCCTTTCATTATAACCTACTTATTAATATTACATTAATTGTTGATAATATGATTACTTCATTAAATAAACCACTTCAAAAGAGCGTCTGTTTACACGATTTGTTATTATTCAGGTACAAACGTAAAGGGTGGGGCATAAAGATCTACCACATTTTGAAGAGGAATAAAAAATGAAAAAATTTAACTAGAAAAAAACAGAATATATTTTTGAAAAGAAGATAGAATAATTTTGTTTTAAATGTGTTTTAAATAATATCATACAAAAAAAGAGGGGGAGGGTCAAAAATCAAAATTCTAGCCTAAACTTTACCAAATTTTGTATACATATTGTGTGGACCCCCAGAAGGCTAGAAATACAAAAACTAACCAAATTTTGTATACATAGTTTCGTCGAAAGGGCTAGAATTTTCATTTTTATCCCCCCCCCATTTTGGGTGGTTAGTTTTTGCATTTCTAGCCTTCTGGGGTCCACAGAATATGTATACAAAATTTGGTTGAGTTTGGTCGAAAGGGCTAGAATTTTCATTTTTGACACCACCCCCCTTTTTCGTCTGATATACTGTTTAAAACAGATTAAAAAAAAATTAATTTATGTTTTTTTCAAAAATATATTTAGTTTTTTTTCTAATTAATTTTTTCATTTTTTGTACCTCTTCAAAATGTGATAGATCTTCATGCCCCACCCAGTATAATGCGAAAATATCGAATGAAAAAATGTATTCATTTTAATTATTTGATGAAAAACAAAGTTTGCTTATTGATTGATTTATAGCGTTTCTTTGTAAAGCTACTCGAATATAATTATGGAAATTATACAAGCTAATTAACTAAAACAATCATTTCCATTGATTGACATGTTGACATCAGCATTAAAAATATTTATAAGTAAAATCAATTATCCCTTTTGAAGTCTAATTTAAGTAAATATGCAATTTGAATACAGACATTAAAATTATAATCAAATCGAATTAATGTATTCTTCAATTCGTTTATCTCTATGACTACTAAAAACTTGAATTCTTTTACTGCTTCTTTCCTTCCTCACTCTCATAACATTTATTCATACAAAACTAGGCTCTATTTTTAATATTCCTAAAGTTCTCACATCCCTATTTTTAGAACGAAGTTCCTTTACGGGGCTTGCGGTAGGACCTAACTGACGTAAATCGTCACGTAACGAAAATGCCCACCCCAGACGACCTGACTCAATTTCGAGGATATAAGAAAGATAATTTTTTTTTCCTCGATGGTAGGTGGAAATCTTCACAAAAAAAGACTGCTGGGCCCGTACCCTTCAACCAAACCAGAAATAAAACAAATATTTAAATCAAAAATCCTGAATAAAAAAAACCGAGGGGTGAACCGCGAGTGGAATTAGGTGTACATCGTCTTTTGAATTATTTGGAATTCCTTAGATAATCTATTGTCATCTATTGTCTTCCACTTGGAAATGAAAGTGGAAGTGGAAGTAGGTGTAGACGATTTTAGGTCGCGGTTCACCCCTCGAAAAAACTAAAAAAAATTAGTTATTTATTAGATTTTTTTGATTAAATAATGTAAAATTTTTAAATAATATTAATTTCATATAGCGTTATTTAAATAATTCTCAACTTTAAAAACTAAAGATAGTAATTTTATACACATTTTGATTTTCAATATTTAATATATTCAAGAAAATAATGGAGTTATACAATTATTAATAATAGCCAGTATTTATGGATTTTTTAAGGGGGATGAAATTTTTGGCCCTATTTTATTAACTCTAATATTTTTAAAATTATTAAGGAACTTCGTTCCTGACGGGGCTCCCCCGACCGCACACGTTTGAATTTTCTTCTAGTATATATCTAAGTAATCGAAAATTTTAGGGGTTGAATCTTTTTGAAAACCGTTAAATAAAGTTTTATTTTGATAATTATTAGGAAACTTCAAAACGAAATAAAATAGTGTGTATTATTCAAATATCTGTCTTAGTGTCATTTCTTAGGCCTCGGTGAAGGGGTGCGGGTGCATATATCTACAGGGCGGAAGTATTAATCAAGTGCGGTGGGAAATGGCTGCCGGGAATCAGTGATGGCTGCCGGAAGGCGCCCGGCGCCCTATTTCGCGCTTTGCGCCCACCAGACGCATATCTCGCTCGCCTTTCCCATTGGAATCCAGACAATGTTGCTTGATGGTGAAGTCTGCCAAAGTGCACACACGGCCAAGAGGGAATCTCACTGAATTTAACAATCAACTTCCGATGGGTTCAAAAATGAAATATCAACAAATTTTATTCAAAAATTCAACATTTTAAAAGGAAACAATTTTTAAAAAAAAAATAAAACCGACTTTAAAAAAATTAAATGCAACAAATAAAATACACTAAAAGGTATAAAATAATTATTATCTTATTTAGTTACAACTAAAGGACGAAATATTAACATGAAATCCCTTTTTGAAGTCAGTGCCAAACAAACTATATAAGCGAGCGTAATAAGTAAGATCCGTCGAGTGCGATTCATAAAATGTATATGTTTGGCACCGACTTCAAAAGTAATTTCATGTTAATATTTCGTCGTTTAATTGTAACTAAATAAGATAATAATTATTTTATACCTTTTAGTGTATTTTATTTGTTGCATTTAATTTTTTTGAAGTCGGTTTTATTTTTTCTTAAAATTATTTTTATTTTTCTCTTTTTAGTGATGTTATTAATAGTGATCTTATCATCAGAACTTGACCAAATTAATATGGCACCATCCCTAAGATACCCCCTTTCCAATAAAAAAAGAATCATCGAAATCGGTTCATAAATAAAGAAGCTAGGCCTGAACAAACCTAACAAAAAGGTCTAATACCAATGAAAAAAACGGGACCAATCGGAAGCTAGACTGAACCCAATGCAAAAAAAAATTTCAAAATCGGTTAACAATTGGCGGAGATATGAGGTAACATAGACATAAAAAAAAAAAAAAAAAAAAATCATTCGAATAGAGAACCTCCTCCTTTTTTGAAGTCGGTTAAAAATAAGTTTATTTGAAGGAATATCTGGTTAACAAAGTTTCATTCTGGTTAGTTCAGCGCTGTAAACGCATAACTAATTTTCTAATGTTCCAGCATCGTGAGCTTTTTGTGATTCAAGATTAGTTTCCGATGAAGCCTTGATTGCACATTTTTAATCTGATAAACTCACTAGTATCTAAGCAGGTAGTGATGCAAACGATACATCGATGTTTACCATTGATGTTCACTATTACAAACCATCGATGTATCGATGTTTTTCTAAACGATGTTTTTTACATCGATGTTCCGACTTTTTTCTAAGCCTGGACCTCACTAGTAAGCATGTAGGGATGCAAACGGTACATCGATGTTTACCATCGATGTTCACTATTACAAACCATCGATGTATCTATGTTTTTCTATACGATGTTTTTTACATCCAAGTTCCGACTTTTTTCTAAGGCTGAAACAACAATAACGCAACAAAGAAGCCGTTTGACAGGGAAACGGCTTTCAAAACTATTATTTTTAAATTGAACTACTAAATAAATTGTTCTGGTTTTGGAAAAAAGTCTATTATGAGAGTCACATGATTATATTGTATAACCTTCTAATAAAAAATTAACAACTAAAATCGTATTTTATGTTATACCAAAAAAAACTATCGATGTTTTCTAGGCGATATATCGATACGTCGATGTTTTTTTTATATAGTGATTTATCGATACATCGATGTTTTTTACGATATTTGCATCCCTAAAAGCATGACGTTTCGATACCTTGTTCTGAAGTCAAAACATCGTGCATTCTGATGAATTTATCTCATTAAAAATGTGCATTTTAGATGGTTTCAGCCCGAATTTCTGTTTTTATAAACAATTCAACCACCGAACCATCAAATCTGCAATCGTATAAGTTATATTTCATTTGTTGGTGACATCACTAAATATTTTATTGCACTTAGGTAGTGTGGAAAAGAAACAAGTTGGGTAGAGCAAGCAACCTGTCAATTTCTTGAGCTTCTAGCTAACAAATACTGGCTTAAAACTTATTATATATTCTAATCTGATTTATATTTTAAACTTACTTAAAAACATGAGGTATTTAGGAATAGTAATTTTTCTCTGCACTGCTTTATTTTATGTCTTTTCAGCAGTAATCATATATAAGCTATAATAATCTCTCTAGAGGTACACGAGTATATTTATCTACTAGAATAAATGTTTACTTCGTTTTCTCTTTATTGGTGAATCTTTAATCATTAGAAATAAGGTCCACAAACCTAAGCCAATGATTTCAATTTTTCAAAATTTCTCCCGACAATTTCATTCTCTGATGGAAATTAAAATTTGACTTTTTCAACCACATTTGCTTTGTTTTGGTTAAAACACCAACGCTTAATCATAGACCGTTTAGAAAAAACACACGTTAAGTTATATTTTTATTAATTGAATACCAAATGGAGGAAAAAGTTAAAAAAAATTCAAGCCTCGGTACTCTCACCTGTTATAGCAGCCCTAATAATAAACATAAATATAATAACCCTTTAGAAATTTATTTTTTACTTTAATTATCTTGAGAAAAAAATGATATTTTCTGAATTTTTGAACCGGAAGTTCTAAAACTAGGGAGCTCAAAATCTTATCAGGTTTCCGCATTGATAATACAAACATTTTCGCACCAATAGAGCATTATTGCGGCAATTTGCCTTCTTGAGTTATCGTGACTATCGGAATCCAAACAGAAAAGTAACTTTTCTTCACATTTCAGGTATTTTTAAATGCAACGAAAGAATAGGAATTTTTTGTGCGAAGCCTTACCTCTTATTATAACTAACAATCTTTCAATTCATTAGCTTAGTAGGTAGTACATTAAATCCTTTCCAGAAATCTACAGAGTTTTTTCATTAAGAAGGGAGAATAAATCCTAGTTTTTTTTTTTTAGTCAAAAGTTGACTAATAATTGAAAATCCCAGCGAAAACTTCAATGTTCCCAGAGGATTATTGACTAGGAAGGGGCGTGATTCACCCCCTTGATTTCGATTACACACCCTGAACTAAAAAAAGAGGGGGGCCCACCCCATCACGTGCGCTTGGCAATTCCACGTATAGAGCGAATCAATTCGGCGCGAGACGATTTATGTCGCAACTTTTGGGTCATTCTGCACAAGTAATCTTATATTGGAAGCGATTGGGTCGGGAGGATTGTGTTAACGACATGCTCGAGTGGACCAACCCAAACCCCTGACAGTGGCTGTTTATTCGGGACAGGATCACGAGACCGGTTGACAAAACTTGATAAACAATTTATAACTCGGGGGAAGAGCACCATATCGAGCTTATCCACTTTCTTTAACTGCCTGACTATAATTTACTAAGAAACTGCTGGTGTGACGGGTCAAATGGCCCAAGAATTATGATTCTCGGACAAAAGTAAACTGAACGAAAATATTGGAAAACTTTAACTATATCAAAAAATTCTTTTTAAATAAAGTTGTTTAATACTTGAGCTTAAACTTTAAAACATTTAATTTTACATTGCTAATTTTGAAAATCTTAATTCACCTCATTGTGATAATTTTGCTCTCTAAGTTTTACTAAAAATTTTCTCAAATTAAAAAAAAATTGTCTTTGGAACTGGAATAAAAAATATGTCATATGTAATTAAATTTATTTATTTTCTTTTACCAAATTAAATGAAGATCAAATTGTTAAACAGCGAATCAAGATTTTGATGGCCACAAATTGTCAGGAAATATATATATATATATATTTTTATAAAAACTCAACCGAAAAAACATCAAAAACAGTAGTAGGGATAAAATAAATCTGCACCATTTATATAAATATGCTTATAATAAAAATACAACTTTATATATCGCACCTTGTGAAGATATTGTCCTTTTACAGAAATGATATTTTAATATTTGAACCTAAATGTAAAATCGATCAAATAAAATTAAAACTATGATTTAAGTGATCTAGATAGAAATGCTTTTACTTTGTCTAGTACTGGCAAGACAAGACTAGATGTTTCATTTTGAGATGGCACATTGTTCTTCCCAAAGTATGAATCAAATTTCCCAAAGAAATACTGAACTTTTAATTTCAACTTACAAAATAAGATGATTTTTGACTTACAACACTCTTCCACTGAAAAATTAACTTAAAAGCTTAACAGTATAAAAACTAACTAAAAATATGACAATATTTTAGTTGACATATTCTTCTTTCCAATGTGCGATATGTACTAATAATAAATATTAAATAATGTGCAATTTATTAATGAACAATTTTGAAGCAAACCTTGAAAAATGTTATATTAATTGTTATTTAAATCAAATAAAGTAAATATAAGTAAATATCAAATACATTATCCTAACCTATATAGGGTGTAGAAAATGAAGTAAAAAATATAATTTAATGTGAATTGTTAGGGAATAAGGGGTTTTCTATAAAATTTAGGGAACGCGGTGTTGGTTTATAGTGAAACATTGTTAAAATTAAATTAGGTTGGAGTTGGGGGTGTTTCACAAGGAGAAAAATTAAAATACAAAGATTTTTTAGTTTACTTTATATCAGTTGACGATGAGTTAAGAGCTCGAAATATATAGAGTAAACTAAAAAATCTTTGTATTTTAATTTTTCTCCTTGTGAAACACCACCAACTCCAACCTAATTTAAGGGGTTTTCTGTTAATTTGTAAGACTTTAATCGTTTAACTCCATTCTCTCAATCTTTTGTTAGATCATCTTAAAAGGACCATGAACAGATTCGGGAGTGTTTTACTTAAAGCACTGAACATAATCTAAAAAAAGATTGAAAAGTTGTAAATATCCGATTAAAGTGCATTTATTGACCGAAAACATGACCTATCCTCTACAATTCAAATATATGGTAATGCTCCATGTGAATTATAAATAATTTACTTTGATTTTCTTAGTATTTTTCTTCTAATTTATTGTATTGTTTAATGAGTATTTTCAAAACGATATAATCATAAAAATTATAAAAAGATGCTTTTAAAATTACTTGGATTATTAGTTTTCACTAATTTGTGTCTATCATCTTAAAATTTCACGTCTTATATATATAAACATATTTATTTTAATTTGTAATTCATGTTTAGGTACTACGAGACGGGGTCAATTCGTCCCCGAGCGATAGGGGGCAGTAAACCACGGGTCGCCACCGCTGAGGTGGTCACTAAGATCTCGCAATTCAAACGCGAGTGTCCGTCCATCTTTGCCTGGGAAATCCGGGACAGACTCCTGCAGGAGGGTGTCTGCACCAACGACAACATCCCAAGTGTAAGTTGAACATCTTTCATCTTTTAATACGATGATAGTTTAAAACTATCTTCGTCATTTATGTTTCTAATAGTTCCTTCATTCAAAGTTCTCTAGTTTATATATCCAAAGAAATTCCTCTCTTGTTACTCGAAATACAGTCTAGAAACAAGCCAAGAAATTGATAAATGATTACACCTCGACTTCCTTGATCTCTTGGACTATTGTACAAACATTTTCACTCTTTGTCTTTAAAAGATTGATTGGTTAGAGTTCGGTCTTGAACTTGTGTTTGCTCTTAGTCTGGATTTTGTAACACCAAAAACCTTATAGTAAACTTAGCTCCTCAATAATAGCTTGCGTGCACCACGCAATTTATAATCCACCAACACTCTAATATCGAACTACCTACTTAGAGCATTACTACTGATAAGTGTTGGTTAAAATTATAAAAGAGTTCGATAAATTTTTTAATAAGCTAAGCAAAGGCCAGGATGATATTTTTCGCCCTTAGGAAATAAAAAACACCTTTTATTTAGTGTTTCGCAAAAAACGAAAAATACTCTTAATCTTGTCTGGTCTTGTCTTAATTTCAAGACAAGAAAGTATCGTCAAGAATATAAATACCAGATCAAAAACAAGGACTAGATGTTCAAACCAGTATTCACGAATAATGAGGCTAAGACAATTTAATAAAATAAATAAATAACAATTTGTTGGAGGTTTGAAGTCAATATTGGAGTCGGGTTAGCCGAGCCGGTTAACGCACTGGCCTCGCTTCGGCATCGATCGATTATGACGATGGAGGGGTGGAAGGCCGGGGTTCGATCCTGGCTGGCAAATAAAAATGTCTACCGGCTAAAAACTCGGCTCCCTCACTAACACTACTAACACTTTACTTATGTGCTGTCTAAATGGGCTTTGTTCCCGGTGACAATAAATAAAAAAAAAAAAAAAAAAAAAAAAGAAGTCAATATTTACCAACGATCGGTGTGTATAGTAATAAGTGTTTGACTGAATGAAATTATTTCCAATCTATCAATATATTCTATTTATCCAAAAAGTGGGAAAATACTAATTTACAAATAATAGCCTTTTGAAAATATATAGATATCCATATTGTTCAGTAATTTTAGTTTAGTTTAGTTTAGTAAGACATCCTTCGGCAGTTGCTTACATTATATTTTGGCAAATTTGAACGATTACTATTTGATTTGTGACCCAAGAGAAGAAAAAGGTCTCGAATCTATTCATAAATTAATTTGAATTTTTTTTTCAAATAGTTGCTTAAGATTTGTAGTTGCTTTGGTGTAAAGGTAAAAATTACCTAGAACATATCAAATAATAATAAATATTTTTTTGCAACGAAATTTTCTCTGGAGAGAGACGGACTGGTAGAAATTTTTAATTGAATGTAATGGAAGGCAGCCCAGGGCCTTTGAAACCCTGAAGAAGGAGGGAAAAAACCTCCGAAACGTCGGTTTGAAAGAAGGAAGGATTCCAATAAATTACACCTTATTTGATATGTGTTAATTTTTTCTTCCCTCACTACCCCTGGGCTGCCTTCCATTACATTCAATTAATAATAGATATTTTTCAATTTTTAATTTATTTATAAGGAGACTATGTATGTACCTAATATAACGAGACTATGTATGTAACATACATTAATTCCTGTGAATCAATTATAATATACTGATGAGGAGGGTAAAGCTCTCGAAACTATAGTCTCGTTATAAATAAATTAAAAATTTATAATTCCAGCAGAAGACACATTCTTTTATTGTCTCCTTCAATTTATAAAAATTCTGTTACTCTCAGCAAAAAAACTTTCAATTTTCTTATATTTGTTCGAATAATTGTATAATGCGTTTGAAAAAGGGTATTCATTTAAACTGTTAAGACAAGAAATATCAAGAATTATTGAAAGAAGACAAGAAATAATTCTGGGGGAAGTGGTGTAGGTTTTAGGTGAAACATGATATTAATTTTAAAAAGAACCGTGTTTGGTGGCCCTATTTTATTTAAATTGAATTGGATAAGGGGCCAGTAAGGGGAAATGATATTAATTAATAAAGTAAAGGGTGTGTAGTTTCACAGTGAATGAAATAAAACTCAAAAGGTTTATACAAACTCAATATATTTCGGATTATTAATTAACTAGTTTTAACTTGTAAACTCCTGATGATGGACTAATAATCCGAAATATATTGAGTTTGTATAAACCACTTTGAACTTTATTTCATTCACTGTGAAACTACACACCCTTACTTTATTAACTAAGAAATAATTCGTCAAGAAGTGAGCAAGACAAGAAATCTTTATTTTCTTGTCAGATCAAAATGATCATCAAAAAGAAGAAGAATTTTCTATTATTATTATTATTATTTTGCTTATGGACTTCCTTCGAGGAGCATTTCGAAAAATATGTATAATTAATTATAAACCGAATAATCAAGTTTTAACGCTTATGATATTTTAACGTAATATTTTAAAATTTTCTCATTTTCTTAATAAATGATTTCCTTACGGATGCATTTTCATTTGAATAAATTTGAGACAAAAACATAACAGGAGGTTAGAAATTTTGTAGCAATAAAATAAAACGGATACTGACAACTCTTTAAGAGATTTTCCATTATGCATTTCACTTCCATAATTTTCCTTTCGAGTGAATTTTGAAAAGTGAATCCTTCGCCATTGACCCCGCAACGGAGGGTGACATTCTTTCACTCGAAACTGAACTAAGATCGTGATGAGGTTCTAGTGATTTGACGTTTGGACTACAAACGAGAAGCGTCAGAATAGATGGAAGGCGTTTCGATCGCAGACACGTCTTGGTCTTTCGTCTTCGCGATGGCTGATTTTTTCCGCGAACGCCGGAGATTGCGTTACCATGGAAATTTGCATCCGATAATATCACCATCTTTGTTTCTCCCTGTCGCTCTCGCTTGCTCACATTAGGCTATGGTCTTTTTTCTGTCCTTCTCCCTCGATGCTTTTCTTATATTTCCCATTCTCTCGTCTCCCTGTCTTTTGAAAAGATGCGAAAGCCGGTGCTTTCTTTATTACCCCTCGAGAGCTGGGAGGTCTTCTGTGGGGGTGCGGGGAAGGGAGTCGCTAATGTATAGCGGAAACTTGGGATTGAAGTTTTTAAAAGGGGGCGCCGCCACCCCCTGCAACCCCTTGTCTGCTCTTTTAGAACCAGGTTAAAAGGCAAATCTCAAAGATTACGACAGCAGAAGGATTCGGTGCTGGAAACAATATTTCTAATTGGGATTCTCATGCAAATAGGATTAAAATGTTTCACGAATGTCATTGCAAACCTATTTTATTTGTTTCTCTCTAAAATAAGAGGTAGACTGACTTAAATGAAATTCTACAGATGCTGTGATTTCAAATATGTTTCATAGAATAACCAAAAAAGGCTGACTGGTCTTTCCGCTTAGTTCTACTTTCTTTTTAATGAATTTTATGTAAATTTATCAAAAAATTCGAATTCTTTCACAAATCAATTTCTCCTCGACCCATTCAATCTTGCATGATCTGAATTCAGACCAGAGAGTGTAAATAAACCAGGTTTGTTTCTAAATTTTAAAATCTGTTCATAAGATTTCTCAAGAGTACCTAAAGACACCGATAGAAACAACCGAGGGGTGAACTGCGATTGGAATTAGGTGTACACGTCTTTGGAATTATGTGGAATTATTTTGGAATTCATTAGATAATGTCCCTTCATCTATTGTCTTCTACTTGGAAATGAAAGTGGAAGTAGGTGTACACGATATTAGGTCGCGGTTCACCCCTCGGAAACAACTATGGCTTTTGTTCTCTAGAGATGAAATCAATAATCCCTCTTAAAGCCTCATTTGCCCGAAATACACGTTTTTCAAACGCCACTTCGTGATCTCATTACTTTGTATGGCAAGCGGTTTTTATTACTCGAACTTGCCTTTATTTATACAAGTTCATTGTTGGGATTAGATACGAACTGCTCAAAAATATTCGCGCCAATTCGTTTATCCCTATGATTTCTAGAGAATGGAACTTCCTTCCTTCGTCCGTCTTTCATATAGTATAACCTTCGGTGTTTTAAGACTCTCAAATTTCTTCTTCTTTTCACGATCCAAGAATCCATCCCAGACTACAGAAGTTGTGCCTTTTTAGTCTACATTCTTCTTTTGTCAATTTATAAACCTGTAACTACCTACCATTCTTTAAACTTTTTGCTTGAAATCAAGTACTAGTTTAGACACTTTATTCTTGATTTCATACTGATTGATGTTCTGGAGATATTTTCCTTTCTATATAAATTCTTTTTCAATTGATGATAGATAGAACTAGTAAAATCATTGATCTGTTATAATCGATGTTAACGCTCAAACAGTTAACTTTTAACCAATCTATTTTTACATTTTAAAAACTTAAGAATAAATATCCAAAATCCATATTTTTTTTTCTAATTTCCCCTTGTTCTTCTTCTGCCATATCTATTCCAAAATTTTATAATTAATAATTTATGACACCGTAATTATTTGGTTAGTGTGGGACTCCGAACCATTTTCTCAGGATACACGAGGAAGAAGAATATTTATTTAATATCAAAATTAAAGCCATGCCTTCATTAGATCGTTATTGTGAGAAACTTAAGATTATATATGCACAAATTTCAAACTGCTCAAACCTGTTGTTCTATGTTCAACACATTTACATATAAAAAGACTAACTTTTTTTTATTTATTTATTTTTACTTAAGAAATCGGAATAAGTAAAAGAAAATTATTTAAAGGACCTTATGTGAAGATATTTATATATCTCCTCTTTTTATTAGTTTGCAATACAATTTGAAGGAAAAAGTATAAACTTTTTCAGGACTCGGTACACTCGTAGGTTGTAATAAGTTATTATCTTAAATACAATAAACTATTAAAAATATTCTTTAGGTCGGTTATAGGTAGGTATAGATGGAAATAAAATTCTAGCCAAAATCTCGATGTAATATATTTATTCAGCCTTCCGCCGACGTTTCGGACCCTTAATAGTACCCTTCTTCAGGACAGAGTCTAGTTTATAATTATAAAATTCTAGTGGCATTGAAATAGCCTAGAGAGTTGTTTATGTGTTTGAATTGAATGACGAAAGTTCGAAGGATTTGATATTTATTAACTATCTCTGCTTGAAGGTGATGCATATCAGTGAGGGTCCGAAACATCGGCAGAATCCTCCCTCGTGGACTTAGTATCAAATATTTTTTTTCTTCTTAACATTCGCATATTATTTGCTAGCAATTTTAGAATAAGGACCGATAGCTTGTGAACCAGTAAGAAAGTTTCAGTCTTACTTCAAATAGTTTGAAAACAAACAAATTAAATTTCTGTGGTAATTTTTTCTTCCCCTTTTACCTCTTTGTTAACTAATAGCGTTCGTTCTTCATTTTCTTCCGCTTTTGTCTTTTTAATATCAGTTAATGAGTAACTGACCATTCCAAGAACAAGTGTTCTTTCGGAGAGGGGATGGAGGGGGTGACACGGTAACCCACCCTTCCCGATATCCTAAATTATAGGATTTTCACAAGGGGGCGCTGAGAAATGTTCCACTCCCTGCGGGGCGGCATCTTTAAAAAGGTTGAGAATCACTCGGTTAGACCCTAGACCTCTAGAGAGAGGGTTAGTCACGTGTCAGTCTAGCTATTTTCCGCCTTTTGACTTGGCCGCCCGTATGTTTTGCACACATTTGCCCTAGAGTCGGCGCGACCTTGCTTCGAAACATCGAGAGATCGGGGGCTTAGCATCTAAGAATTTTTTTTTTAACATTCGCATATTATTTGTTAGCAATTTTAGAATAAAGACCGATAGCTTGTGAACTAGTAAGAAATTGAGTGGATATTGATGAGGCAGTCCAAAAAAGAAGAAGATAATATAAACCGAGGGGTGTATCGCGAATGGAATTAGGTGTACACTGTCTTTAGAATTATTTGGAATTACTTTGGAATTCATTAGATAATCTATTGTCTTCTACTTGTAAATGAAAGTGGAAGTGGGAGTAGGTGTACATGATTTTAGGTCGAGGTTCACCCCTCGATTTAAACTATCTTTATATTCATAAACCGACGTTTCGGAGGCTATTCCCTCCTTCTTCAGGGTTTTGAAAAGTCACTGAAGGAAATCCAATGCGACACTTCACTGACTTTTCAAAACCCTGAAGAAGGAGGGAATAGCCTCCGAAAAGTCTGTTTATGAATAAAAGATAGTTTAAATTATCTTCTTCTTTTTTGGACTGCCTCATCAATATCCACTCAATTTCACTTACCAGTCCGTCTCCAAAAATTACTTCAATCTTACTAGTGAGAAAGTTTTAGTCTTACGTCAAATAGTTAGAAAACAAACAAATTAAATTTCTGTGGTAATTTTTTCTTCCCCTTATACCTCTTTGTTAACTAATAGCGTTCGTTCTTCATTTTCTTTCGCTTTTGTCTTTTTAATATCAGTTAATGAGTAACTGACCATTCCAAGACCAAGACATACAGCCTGCCCCGTTCTAGCCGAGCAGGAGTGGTTGGGTGGATAGTCTGATTTTCTCCTTTGCCTGTAGCACATGGATGTTTTAAACGTGATTCGTCACGCTTGAGCGCCCACGCAGACCAATCAATGCCTAGCTCCGCCCACCAACACAATTTTTCGCAGCCGGGCGTCCCTCCCCCGTCCTGGGCCAGTGTTTTGGGGCGCTGGGTTGGCGCCCTCCGAGCCAACGCACACATCTTCAAACCGAGAAGGGAAAGGAGCCGGCCCACCCGCCCGCTTTCTTCACTTTAACAGTATTGAACTTTTTCCATTTCTTTGGCGAAGATAAACAAATTTCATAACTGTTAACGGTACATATATCTCTCTTCGTGTTTCTCAAGCGTTCTCATATCTAGGCGAACATCAAGTTCTATAAAGAGAAATCAATGAGGTTGTTCTCTTCTTGATGAATCAACAAATAAATTAAATATACAAATATACCAAATATAAATTACAGTAGAGTCTCACTAATTTGGCACTATTAAAAACTAGGGGGTGCCGGGTTATTGGAACGTTCGGATACTGGATTGTATAGAAAAATTCATAATAAATAAAATAAAATTCACCCGATATGGTTAACAAACGGATACCAAATCGCGGACGGAGGGTGCCGGATTATTGGACGTGCCGGTCTATTGAAGTGTGAGACTCTACTGTATTATTATTATTAGTTGCGTATGGACCTTTAGGATCACGCAAAGCCCCTCGTCGTGTAAGAATGGATTTTAGATGTTACTTTTTCCATGTGGTTTCTTCTCTTGAGTTCGAGGTAGTCTGGGACTCCCAGAATCTGAATGCTCTATTCCAGGCTTTTCCAACCCGCGCCTACGGGCCGCATGCGGCCCAAGATGGCTATCAATGTGGATCGACAAAAAATCGCAAACATACATACTTTTTGAGATTGCGACAAAAAAATCCCAGTGATATTACTAAAAATACAATATTTTTAGCTTGCTATTAATTTATGAGTAATGAATTTTTAAATTTCACACGTTATTTTGCAATGAGATATTCATAAAGTGATTCTTAAATAATTTTATTTATTGAAGAATCTATTTTCAAGTAGGTATGAAGCACACAAAGAATGAAGATAGGTCTATAATATTTGATGAGCATTGTGAGAATTCACTGCGAATTCCTTTGAGCCAAATATCGACCGATTTATGTCCCAAAAACAATGACAAACTTCTCACTATAATTTTATGTTGCTGATTTGTCTCTTACTTTAATAATGAAAAATTTATAAGGTAACAAAGCTTAATTACTTAAGTATATTAAGTACATATTTTACGTTTTTTTGCTCATCGGCTATTATTAGCAATAGTGACTTTTATCTGTGGCCCAAAACAGCTCATATTATTCCAATGTGGCCCAGGGAAGCTAAAAGGTTGTACACCCCTCCTCTATACGGATATATCTATATATCAGAATCTGAATGACCGGTTGCCATATAGTGACGGGTGAGTTAGTTACCACATGGGTATATTGTTATTTCCCACATGAATCATAGTTGCTTGTTATTGAAGTAGTCCGGCGCACGTGTCTGCTTTCTTTAGAACCAGGGATTGTCATTTCCTGGGGCGTGGGAGCCGGTATTTTTATTATCTTGCAAATATTCATTTTTTTAAATTTTTGCTTCCATCTGGGATCGAACCCGTGATGTTGTGTTTGCTGAATAGATCACTTTATTCGCTCACCCACCGGCTCCCCCCAAATATAAATACCTATATACCTCTATATATAATTTATTTTTTAAGAATATACAGTTTTTGACGATTTGACCAAAGTCATTACTATTTTAATTATAAATATTTTATTTGTCATTTCTCCATGGGTTCAATTACCCGATTGGATATTGAAAAATTCTTTTTGTTTTTATAGCACATAACAAACCTTTTCAATAGATTTAATTTTATCACTTATTTTTTATTCTAATAATAGGGTTATTAATATCGAAATAGGCCAAGAATAAATTGCCCCCCCCCCCAAAAAAAAAAAAAAAATCATTTCGGGAACAAGTCCTATTTAGTCAGATTCAATGTGATTATTTTATTATTGTATATGCTTAGGTATCTGGTATGTCCTTTTATCTTCGAAAAGAACAGTGAATTAATTTTTCTCTTTATTTGCAAAATTTCAAATGAACTTATTACTATAATTTTTAGCTTTGTTAATAAGAAAAACTATTAACTTATAGTGATTGGGCAGATATTTTTATCTGGTTAGAAAAGAGCCAATGAGTTTGTCGACAAGGTGTTTAAAAGAAGAGGCAAGAAACCAGTGAACCACAATCCCATTTATTGATTTACAGTAAAGAGTATCTCACAAAACAAGAGTTAAAACGACTTATTTAAGAGAGTGTACAATTATGTATAGAATATTTACGATGTTAATTCACTCAGTTTAAATTAGTTTTGAGAGGAACTCTATTGCAAGATAAACAAGACATTACGACTTTTTCGAGAGCGTGGTCAATTGGGCGTTAAAATCCCATCTTGAGCAAAGGAGGGTTGGAATTTTGTCAAATATTTTTATAAAATTCCCAATGGCATTTGGAGTTAACAATAGAATCCTATGTAATTGAATGATCTAGTGCTCATACCTACATTCATAAAATGAACCTAAAGGGTCTATGCCCCCTCTCCCAGCCGAATCTTTAAATTTTTATCAATCAAAATATAATATGTGATGGTATAAGGAAAAAAAGGTCCATATCTTCACCTTAGCAGTTTTTTCAGGAATGGCAAAAATGTGAGGTAAAAATGTGCATATAATTTGATTATATATTTGAATTCAGCAGCAAATTTTCATTCGGAATAGAATAATAGCGAGGGTAAAAATAGAAGAATAATTCCCTAATTTTGTCTGCATAAAAATTGTCAAAATTCAAACGGCTATAACTCAAAACTACGTTTTTTATTTCTAAATATTCAAAAATTCATAACTGAGTCAATTTTTGAAATTTTTGGGTTGGATAAAAAGCGTTTTGTTCAGTTGTTTCTCTAGAAACAGGAGATGCCATTAGCTCGATTTTGACCAGGTGAAGATAAGGGCCCTTTTCACTGACCATCACATTTATAATTGATGGAAATGTGAAAACTTTTTTTAAGACTCTCGACTCGGCACACTCTCCCCTGATTTTGCTATAGCAGCTAGGAGGCCATTCATAAATTAAATAAGAAGTTTTTGTGGCCAGTTCAACTCATCTTCTTTCCCGCGTTGTAAGGCATCTTAAGATTTTGATTACTCCCCTACCCCTTAGTAATACATATTTGTAAGGAATGAAAATATTTACAAATTAAATGGCCGTTTAATTCAAAAATTTTGTTTATTGCCGTTTCACTATACTATTAGATATATTCGAGGGGTGAACCGCGACCTAATATGCTGTATACCTACTTCCACTTGTACTTCCAAATATTTCCAAGTACCTACTTCTTCCAAGTAATTCCAAAATTTTCAAATAATTCCAAATATTTCCAAGTACTTCCAAAATACTTCCAAAGAGGTGTACACCTACTTCCAATCGCGGACCACCCCTCGGATATATTGGTACTTTTTCATTGTTAAAGTAAATTACTTTTTGATAAAATATATAAATATATACCTATGTTTATAAGATAAATATAATATCAAGGTACTCATAATAATTAATATAAAAAAAAGATATAAAAATAAACACTAGCATAGTTTATTCTCGCGAAATATAGCAATTTTATAACTTTTGGGTCGCGGTGCCATTAGCATCAGTTGGATTCCAAAGATTGAGAACACAATAAGGTGTTGATTTTTTACCTACTGTAATGCTTAACTCTTGCAAATGGTTATTGTTTTTGTATAATATCCACATTTTATTATATACGACTTCAGAATGCAATGCATTGCGGTTTTTCAACCAGTAGTTCCAAATAAGCCCCCCAAATATTTCACTTGACTGTATCGAGGAATTGCTTTAAAAGAACAACCATTAAAAATTATAACTATCAATTAAATTGCCTATGGTAAGACCAATACTGACCTACGCAGCCGAAACAAGACCAGATACAGCCAAAACTAGGCATATGTTGGAAACGACCGAGATGAAGACCCTCAGAAGAACCCTTGATGTATCGCTGTTTGATAAACAAAGAAGTAAAGACATCATATGTGGAATCCAAAAGATCGATGACTGGATCAAATGTAGAAGAGAAAATTGGCACGCATACATGGAAAGAATGAGCGAAGACCGAATTCTAAAGAAAATTTTAACGAACAAGCCAGCAGGCAAAAGAAGCAGAGGTCGACCTAAAAAACGCTGGCAAGATGAGTTAGAATAAACCAAGGGGTGAACCGCGACCTAATATCCTGTACACCTATTTCCAATTCCACTTTCATTTCCAAGTAGAAGACAATAGATGAAAGGGAATTCTCTAATGAATTCCAAAATAATTCCACATAATTCCAAAGAAGGTGTACACCTAATTCCAATCGTGGTTCACCCCTCGGAATAAACAAACCCTAGGTCTATTAAGAAGAATAATAATTAGATTGCTTATTTGGCTATTTATTTAAAATTTATCTTTTTATTAGATTTTTCTAATTTACAAATAAGATCTTCAATCAGTCAAAATTCCATTCATTATCGTATGTTATGGAATCTTAGAAATCGATTCGATCGGTGTAAATGGAGGTTCAATTAAACGATGATTGGTATTCATTCATGCATCCATCATTCATTCATTTTTCCATTTCATTTTCCACGACACCCCGTCCCCCCACAATGAGTGGCTATCGGAAAGTCGGGGTTATTATTTCGAAATCTGCCTGTCGGATGCATAAACAAAATGGCCGCTTGTCCGAGCACAAAGCAATATTCCACTGGCGATTAATTGAATCTGATAAAGAGAAGAGCACCCAAATCGAAAATGAACAGTGAATACCAGAGCTGAACACTGATTTGTGGGAGTCTGGCAAACGGTGGCGAAATAATAACAACAAACCAGCCAGCATCACTGTTTGGGCTCTGCTTTCATTCATTTAAATGGTCATTTAAGTTTCAAGTGGGCAACTCAACAGTCACTACAACCACACCAAGTGTTAATGCACACTCAACAACTTTTCCACTAAAAAGGTTTATGTTCATTTCTGTATCAATTTCATTAACCATTGTTTCAACAAACCACACGAAATTCGACTTTTTTTTAATGATTTTGCTTTGTTTATTGTTCAGTATCAAACTTTGTTTTAAATATTATTTAAATATCTGGTATGACATGTGCATACCACATTCCTTTGATAATATTAATTCTCTCTCTATTAGTTATATAATTTCATTTTCATACACAATATCGTAGATATATTTATGAATTATGTATTGCTCGATTTCGAAATTTTTTGAAAAAATTAACAATTACAAAAAGTTAAAAAAATATCCTGCTTTTGTTTAATGAAATCTTGAATATATCTTAGAAGTTTTGAGTAATATTGAATCATAGTTGCTTGATTTTAAAAATTTTAATAATACTTCATTTGCATACTTTTTTTTAACTTTCTCAAATGGGGTTGAAAAAATTCGGATAGGAAATTTGATCAACATTTTTTATTGTTTGACCTCTAAAACAAAGTCCATTTAGCTAGTGCACAAGTGAAACTTTTTATTTTATATTTGTGTTTATATGCTTATAAGGCCTACAAAAAAGGCATAGGTATAGTAGGTAAACACCGATCGTTAAATTTATATTTGAACAGATATTAATTATTTTCAGAAAAACTTCAAAATTAAAAGCCAAGTTTTTCTGCTTAAATTTAAACAAAAATCTAACCAGCTTTTAATGACATCATAAAAAAATAACTAGTTCAAAAATTTTCAAATATAGAGTGTTTCCTTATGAAAATAATATAATAAAAATTGATTTTTTGAAACACCTGTAAGCTTGTATGCTTTCTTATATCTTTCCCATAGAGAAGCGGAAAATCTTTTTTTTTCTGAATTTTTAAACCAAAAGTTCTTAAACTAGAAAATCCAAAATCTTATCAGTTATTGATTTTAGAAATATAAACAGTTTGACACCCGAATGAAATTTCTACGATTTTCCCTTTTTGAGTTATCAAGGGTATTGAAATTAGTTTTATTTTCAAATTAAAACAAAAAACAAAAAACAATAGGGCAACCTCTTCCTCAAAAAATTCTGATTAAGACCCTACTGTTTTAGTCCACCTCCCGTGTGTACATGTGTACATTATATTTCATGCAAAATTTCATTTACTATAAAAATATTAATTCAGAGTGGTCCAAACTTCATTTACTATAAAAATATGAATATACAGAGTGGTCAAAATTTCATTTACCTACTATAAAAATATGAATATACAGGGTGGTCTAAACTTCATTTACTATGAATATACAGAGTGGCCAAAATTGCATTTACTATAAAAATATGAATATACAGAGTGATCAAAATTTCATTTATCTACCTTCTATAAAAATATGAATTACTCCTAAATTTTGGGGAAACCCACAAGTTAGCTACACTGGTTATATTTGCGATTGAAGTTTGCAAAATGAGTGCATTTTTACGTGTACAATACTTTTAGTTATTATGTAGATATAGTAAAGTAAAATATATCAAATTTGAAGGAAAAAATTTTTAATGAAAAAAAATGTTTTTTTTTTATTTTTTTATAACTACTTATATAATATGTTACAATTAATTTATTAAGCTTTCAATGCTCCGAGACATTCGGCTAGAAGACTATTTGATGAGGTCTTTTACTCGGACTCTACTAACAAATCATTGACTGGTTAATGGTCAAGATGAACATGGGCAGGAGAAGGACAAAAACAACCCTTAGCGATTAGAGAAGAGCAAAACATCCCCTCCCGGTTGAGTTCCTCCGTTGTATTGAATCTGGAGCAGATCCTCTTTAGAAGCAATCTTCCAGGGTTGAATTAGCTACTCTTTCGAGCAGACAAATACTTTTGCCATTCGTCTCCCAATTATCCCCGTCTGAGTTTCAGTCTTTAGTTCAAAATATGACATGGGAATATTTCAAGTTGAATTTGAAATATAAAACGAATTTGATTAATCTAGTGCGAAATGTATTCAAATTTCTTTGAAAAATTTGATTTATCTAATATTGAAAGAGAAACTTTTGTTTGGAGTATAACTTCTGAATTTATTTGACTATTTTATCGTATCTTTCGTAAATCGCATTATTTATTGGTTTTGTATAAAATTGTTCCAAATAAAAATTAAGATATATAACTTTGAGAAAGCCACTCGGAAAGCCAATTTAAGAAAAAACAAATGAATTTCCTGATAAAGAAAAAGAGATTGCAGTAAAATATTGTAAGAGCCACTTTACACCATGATTTAAACAATGCATTACAAAAACAAAATAAATAAATACAATAAAAAAAAGGATATTTTAAGTAAAAATATAGTAACTAGTAAGACTCTTACAGTTAATGCCATTAACTCGGTCCGCCCGGGAGGCGGTCATTTTTTGCTCATTGTTGAAAGATGTCTGGAACGTAAAGTAAAAATCATTTCTACCATGATTTTTTTCTGTCTATATGACTGATGAATTCAGATGCTTAAGAATAAAAAGTCGTAGAAATTTCGTTCTTATGCTAAAATGTTTGTATTTCCAATGTTGAGAACTGGTTCAATTTTTGGCTTTCTAGCTTCATATCTTCCGGCAAAATTATTAAAAAAATATAGTTTTTTAAATAACTAATTTTTTTAGATTTTAATCCGTTTCTGTAGTAAAAAAAAAATATGGATAAAGTAATAATAAGCAATCAAACAGGTGTGTTTTGCATTTTTCACCTTAACTGCAAAAGCTTCACTTTATTCCTCCAATTTTATATTTGTATTATAAAATAAATATAAATCTAGTTATGGTACATGTGAAAAAATAATCATTTAACCAACTTTTTTGTTGGGTGCTCGTTGAAATAATAAAAATATAAATATAGTACTGTTTTTGGAAAAATATACTACCTATCAGCATGCTAAATAAGCTAGCAAAGTACGAGTCTCATATCGAGCATTCGGTACTTTTCAAAATAGGTGAGATATCAAACTCTTTCTTATTGGTCATTGCTCTTTTATTGTCTCCTTCAATTAGTTATATAGCTTCGTTCGTGCAAGACGTTCTAAACAGGTTCCAGATCTTTTTGTACAGTGTTGTCAACGACAAAACCAAAATTCACCATAAAATTTTAAAAAACAACGTGAGTTATTTTTTAATTTTTTGGAGAATTTTATTTTTCCTGTTGACACTACAGGATAAAAAGTTCAGAACGTCTTCCTCGAACGAAGCTATTGATTAAGTAATTAATCGTGAGCATTTAATTAAATCAAATCTTATCTTTCTTATTATATTAAACGAGCAAATCTTGTATATATACATACATATATATATATATATATATAATAGTATATATCCAATCGGTTTCTCGAAAATGGCTCTAACGATTTGGATGGAATTCACGGATTAGGGGGGGTTTGTGTTGGCAATTCGATCTGTCACGGTCTCATCTTCGGCTAAGTTGTTTTTTATGGGTTTTTTGTTAATTGAAATAATTATTCACAGGTGGTTGTCTCGATAAAAATGTATATTTTCATTTTTATTCAATTTCCTTTTAATAAATAATTGGTTTTTTAATTTCAAATTCCACAATAAGATCAATACAATTATTATTATACTAGTATATTAAAAGTTGGGCAATTTAATTGGGAGAATGACAAGGTCCTGATTGGATCGAATATGGAATTGGAATAATTATCGGAAAAGAGGTTTTTTCTTTAATTAGTTTTTTCCTCTTAATAAAAACAAGGACTAAAAAATGATCAAGGACAGTCGATGGTGGAGAAGTAATCTCCGGAATCGAAGCTCAAAAACAATTATACGGTATTTATTTACCTATATGACTAAATACACATAATCTGTGGGTCACTAGAAGACTAGAAATGCAAAAACTGGGTGCGGGGGTGGGTGGCGGGTGTGTGGGTGGTGGGGGGGGGGGGGGGTGGAGGTGGCGGAAGGGATGTGAGTGTGGGGTTCGGAGGGATCCAGGGGGCGTGTACTATATATATAGCTTTTAACTTGAAGCAAAAAGTTACCGAGCATCGCTCGGTGGCCAGGTACTAATTATTTTAATTGCTTATTCTAGCTTTCTTAAAAATGATTTTATTATATGAATAGAAAAAGATTTTGAGCATATAAACGGAATCGAACCTGCAACCACTCTGTTAAGCCCAAAAAATATTAATACTGATTTCTAGTGATGTTTTTGGTCCATTTATTAGTCAATTGATTTATAATTAAAGTCAATATTTGTCAGACCAAAACTCTTAGGTACCACAAATCAAATATTTACTTTGGGATTGTGAAGTAGAAAATTTCGGTGAATCCAAAAAGCGACTCGATTTCTGAGGGAAACCATTGATTCGGAAACGAGATTCTTGTTCGACTGCAATATTCAGCTAAGTACTACTAGAGAAGTAGAACGATGTGCCTGACAATGGAGGCGTCTTTTGGTATATTGAGAAAGCAGCCGACGAAACTGTCCTCTGTCTCGCTTTCTCTTGGAAGACGAAGGGAATCGGGCAAAAGAAAAAGACAAACTCTGCAGAGAGAGATAAAATCAAACGAGGAGGGTGTCCGATGCGGCCCACCCCCGTTTCTTTTGCCTCCCAGACACCCACTCGGCTACGGCGAGGAGGTCGGCGTAGTGGAGGACCGCGAATTCACACTCGCAGCCGTCGCCCAGCTTCTCGGGATACATAATGCATGCGGTGAAGGAAAAGCCGACAGTCACTAGAGGGGGAGATTTGTAAAGAGAAACACCCCGGGCGGAGATATAAATTGCCAAAAAGGAAACGGAGTTCACGATAGAAAAATACGTAGAGACGACGCGACGTGGGAACAGCTGAGGAAAGAATAAAAGAGAAAATCGGACCAATATTACAAGAAAATTTAATTAGCACGGCTTATAGGATGGATAAAGACTTTTTTCTGACAATTTGAAAATGATTATTAAAAAAAACATAGAAATTCTATTTTTCTATTTTCTTTTAACAAAACACAATTATTCGCAATATAGATTTGTGTAAAAAATTTGTTTTTGACAATTTCACTCTTAAGGTTCTTTCACAATTGCAAAAATTCAAGAAGTCTTTGAAACTTGGAATATAATTCATTAAAAGCATAATACACATACTGTTAAAATTTGAAGACGATTTACCACACCAAACATGAAATAATTGCAATTAAAAATGACATTTTTAACATAGGGTAGATAAGGAAAGGGTGGGGATTTGATCATTATTTTATTTTTTCTCATTGAAGGACTTTACCAATCTTGACGAAAAACTAATATTTCTTTGAATATTATATTCGGAGTAACTTAAAAAAAAAAATTGAAATTATTTACCACGTAGTTTTGATAAAAAACAAAAAAAACATATTTGGGCGATTATTTTTAGTGGAGGGGATATAAGCACAATGGCTTGGAAACGACCAGGTAAGTATGTGTGTATCTTTATAGAGATTTTGTAGTGTGAGTGGACAGTCACGTTAAAAAAACATAACGTAAAATTTTAGTTCCGTTCATATTTATAGAGTGGTTATGAGCCTAAAACTTTTTGTGTGGATTGTTACGAGAGAACCTCCTTAAGTGAAAAGTTCGATACAAAACGTCATTTTATTTCGTAATATATAGAACAAGGTGAAAAAATTGTGGTAATATTGGTGGTAATAATATGGTGGTATTAAAATGGTGGTAATAATAGTGGTAAAACGTGCGGTAATATTATTTATTGCAAATCGTTAGAAAATTGTTAAAGATTTTATAAAATATGTAAGTTTTTTTTAATGATATTGATGTGAGAAGGAGATACACCAAAAAGGTGCATCCCCTAAGGGCCTGTGTTGGCCCCTCCAGCGTGAAAAGAAGAAGAAGAGGGGATTTTATGGGCTGGGTAGGAGTTGAAGGTATCTGTGGATGCGGGTCTTAAACAGCTGAAGGTTATAAGTTGCAGGGAAGACGGTGGCTGGAAGGGAGTTTCAGTCTCTGGAGGTCATAGGGATAAAATTATTTCAAAGTCATTATTATTATCCGATTTATTGCACTTTTTCAGTTTGCAGTGGAAAACTTTCACCTATCCCTTCTAAATCTTTGTTAGGATTAGGTTCGGTTTATTATTATTTTTATTTTTATTTTTTTTAATGCAATCGAATGCAAGAAGGGGGCTCCAGGAAGATGCAGCCTTCATGGATCTCCAAAGTCCCTTGCATTATCTACCGAAGAGAAGGCGTATAGGTGTTTGTGCATCCGAGTTTTGAAGGTTTGAAGATTATAAGTGTTGGTAAAGATGGAGGCCGGGAGAGAGTTTTAGTTTCTTGAAGTCATGGGGACAAACGTTTTGGTGAATGAAGTGGTTCGGCACTTTTCCAATTTAACCGCGAAATAGTGTTTGGAATCGGCAAAACGTGTGCTACCTCTTAAGCATGGTTTGGAGGGGAGGGGAATTACTGATTTTAACTTATCAGAGCACCTGCATTGATAGTATCTTTAAAATAGGGAAAGCGCGGAAACACTTCTTCGATGAGCCAGTGGCGTCCGTGATTTAGCCTGACAGCTCGTTTCTGAATTGCATCCAGAGTATTTATGGGATATTATTAAATTCGCACCGTGCTTCGGAAATTATCCAGCTTAAATTCACTCAAGATTTCATTTGGGTATAGGATATATTATATTTTTATTCCTAGGCCTCGGAGTAGAGACTTTTTTTCATAATACTTAAGAAAATAAATTATTATTTTGTCTAGGCTTAAAAATATAGCACACCTTTCCGTTCAAATAGAGACAAATCCGTACTAATGCTTTCGATAATGCGTCTGTGACTATGATTCCTACTATCTTGTTGAAAATTAAATATTTATTTTACGTAACTTTAAGATCGAATTTCTACGATGATCATATTACCTTAAGATTTATAATATATTAACTAACAAATCCAAAATATATAGCGTGTGGTTATAGCTTCAGCTCCTTTGTCTCTTCCACACATTCACCTGTCGTCAATGCAGATGTTTTGAAATCGAGGCTGAAAAATAAACTTAGAAAAATACGAGAGTGTATCAAAATTTCAATTGTGGACACTCGAAAGTTTTTTATTTGACTATAAGGAACTTAAATTTTGAAAAGTATTCATATTTTGAAGATGCCATGGATACATCAGTGAAATTACAAAATGGCGATTAATATTATTTAAGTATTATTAAAAAAAAATTAAAAGTAATGGAAGGCAGTCCAAGGATAGTGAAGAAAAAATTATTACATTTCCAAATAAGATGTATTTATTGGACTGTCATTATTTTTTCCCCTTTCTTTTAAAGCCAACGTTTTGTAGGCTTCTTCCCTCCTTCTTCAGGGTTTCAAAATGTCAATGCAGGAAGCAACTTGTTCCTTCATTGACCTTTTGAAACCCTGAAGAAAGAGGAAGAAGCCTCCGAAACGTTGGTTTTAAAGGAAAAGGGAGAAAAATAATGACAGTCCAATAAATACATCTTATTTGGAAATGTAATAATTTTTTCTTCACTATCCTTGGACTAACTTCCATTACTTTCAACTAAAAAGTCTACCAGTTCGTCTCTGTCCAAAGAGAAAATTTCTTCAAATAAAATCATTAAAAATTTTTAATTACAATTTTTAATCAATAATAAGAAGTCGAAGTGAAATATTGCAATAAAGATGAAAAGAGAGAGATATTAATGAATACAAAGAAAATGAAGACAATGCAAGAGAAATGAGCGAACTAAAGGCTTAAGGGAGGAAGTCTGTGTAGAATGAAGCGGCACCTTTGAAGCCACCAAGTAAACAGCCCTGGGGGTGGCCAGGTACTGCCGGGCTGGCTACAAAGGGGCTGCGACCCTAGTTGGGCAAGCCTGGGGCGATCACGAGCCGGCTACAAACAAACCTGATATCTGGAAAATCAAACCACCGCGAAGAAAGGGCCACAAAAATAGAAACGACAAATTGCGAAAAACCCAACAGTTGTAAAGGTTAAGCATGAAATTTAAATCCTATCAAATAAAATATACACAGAAACGTTATTTTCTCTATATGACTTTAACACCCGTTTTACCAACCAAACAAAAACTAAGGGCCGGTTGTATGTCGCAAAGCAAATGCTTTTTGCAACTAACAAAGGGTAGATGGTAAATAGAGGGACTGGAATGGCCAATCAGATGACAGGTACTGTATCCCTACTACATCCCTACAACCCCTACATTTTTCACCAATTACACTTTGCTCGACAAAAATTGAACAAAAGTTTTCCCAGTAAACCTAACAATGGATTCCAGTAGAGTTTTATACGCTGATTATCATGCAATTTCACGAATTTTTACAACACGTCAGAGTTTTGAGATATTATCGGTCAAAATGACGAAAAAGGCATTTTGACCTATTTTCGAGTCCCATTAGATATTAAACAGCAATATTTTAAATCAAAATATTTTGTTGACCTAATGGAAAACAGCTTCCTCTTAGATTTTCAAGTTACTACTTGTTTTTAGCTCAATTAGAACTCGAGTTATAACTAAAAAACTAAGACCTTATGTTTGATCTATGTTTTTTTATCCTTTATAATCACGTAGTTTTACTTTTTTACTTATAAGTCGAGTTCTAATTGAGCTAAAATCAAGTGCTAATTTGAAAATCAAAGAGGAAGCTGTTTTCTATTATGTCATCAAAATATTTTGATTTCAAATATTGCTATTTAATATCTAATGGGACTCGAAAATAGGTCAAAATGGCCTTTTTCGTCATTTTGACCGATAATATCTCAAAACTCTGTGTTGTAAAATATCGGGAAATTGCAAGATAATCAGCGTATAAAACTCTACTGGAATCTATTGTTGGGTTTATAGGGAGAAATTTTGGCGAACAATGTTCTTATTATATTTTTTTATTAATTTAAATCAATATTTATAAAAATAAATAATAATCAATACTTTTTCACTGTTATTACATTTTAATAGACAAAAATACCCCGGTCCTTAGAGGCCCTTTTTATGACTTTGTGTTTGTAAAGTAGTTCCAAAAATGAGGCATATAATTATTTTTTTAGAAAAACCCTTTAAAAATACTTTTATTGTCTATTAAGGAAGGAATATTAAAAATTTGGAATTTATGGGACCCCTTTTCTGAAAGTTATTGAAAAGAAAAGTTCTAGGGTTCTAGGGTTAATCTATATATCATCAATTTACTTGTTACGTGTTACTTGACGACTCGTTCCTCTGTGCGGTGGTTAAGTTTACGCAAGAACCAACTTGCGCGCCATAATATGCTTCTCTACAGTCGTCCATCATCAATTTAATTATATTTAATTCACCTTAAAATTTGGTTTGAAGTTAATTTAAGTGCTGCCTTATTTTTGGCTTGCTTGATAAAATTGGTCGTAAATTTCCAATGGATAATTCTGTGATAATAAATATTAAATATTTTTTTGTTTTATTACTAATTCTGTGAAAAACAAAAAATAACAAATTAAATATTTACTCATAGACACGTAAAATCTCATTTCATGACTCCATTTACGGATTTTCTACTGAGCGGGGGGAGGGGGGGGGGTCTAATACACACACACAAAAGTAATGTTTTGACAATTTCAAAGTTAAATAATTTGATATTATATTTCAAAGTCTTGTCTCTAATTTAGACCTTCCCCAAAAATCATGGCTAGATCAGAGCTAACTTTTTTCATTACGGCGCTCTTTCAACAATCAAATTTTTTCACCTCCCCTCAACCATAGTAATGAAAGTTTCTATACCTTTACTAGTATAAATCAAATATCTTGCAACCCATCTGTGGTGCTCGGGACCCACAGTTTGAATAGCTCTGCTCTAGATGAATTGTAAATTCAAGAAGATCTAATATAAAATATCTTTTAAACTTTATTTGTTTGGTGGCCTTATTTTATTTTATTGAATTGGCTCAGGGGCCAGTTATGGGAAAAAAGTTTAAATAAAAGCTAACTTTTATTTAATACTTTATTTTGGGCAGACTTAATCGATATTTTGCAACGTTTCGAGCGCTGCACCGCTGATCTTCATCAGTGAACGTCATCTGGAAAAGATTCTGAAATGAATGTATTTTAAATGTAAAATTATATCAATTATCGATCTTGTGTGAGATATGTTGATTTTATAAATAACCTAGTGTACATTGATCTCAAGTGGAGTGGGAATGATGGGTTCCAAATATGTAAAATGAAGGCAGAACGAAGGACAGTAATTGAAATTATTCTGTTGAAATAGCTTGTTTACCAGTGTAATGATTCCAAATGTAAAACGTCTGCTGGAGATAAATTTTACGTATTTTTATGACTTGGGTAAGAACTATTTAATCTTCAATTCCACCCTTTAAAAATGTATTATAAAATACTAAAACAAAAATTTAAAACATGCAAAAATCTTTTCCAGTTGACGTGCACTGATGAAGAGCAGCGGTGTAACGCTCGAAACGTTGTAAAATACCGATTACGTCTGCCCAAAATAAAGTATTAAATAAAAGTTAGCTTTTATTTCAACTTTTTTTCTCATAACTGGCCCCTTAGCCAATTCTTTTAAAATTTAATTTAACATAATTGTATTTCCAATAATTTTATATTAAGAAATACCCGAGGGGTGAGCCGCGATTGGAATTAGGTGTACACCGTCTCTAGAATTATATGGAATTACTTTGGAATTCATTAGATAATCTATTGTCATCTATTGTCTTCTACTTGGAAATGAAAGTGGAAGTGAAAGAAGGTGTACACGATTTTAGGTCGCGGTTCATCCCTACAACCCTTAGAAAATTTTCTGGATAACTCGATGGTTCTTTGGATGATATTTCGATATGCAAATGGCTTAGTAAAAGTAAAAAAAAAAAATATTCATCAAAATTGAAACAACTTATGAAATTACTCATTAAAAAGCTAATTAAATTTTTTTCTTAAAATTCCGAAATAAAATTTTAAACAAGTACATCTTCAAAATATCTTATTATTCTATCTACATTTGTTTAATCAAATTTAGGGAACGCGGTGTTGGTTTATAGTGAAACATTGTTAAAATTAAATTAGGTTGGAGTTGGTGGTGTTTCACAAGGAGAAAAATTAAAATACAAAGATTTTTTTAGTTTACTCTATCTATTTCGAGCTCTTAACTCATCGTCAGGAGAACATTGACTGAAGATAACATAAAATAATGAACAGAATTTATTTTAATATGATGGACAGTTATTAATGACTTAGTGTAAATATAAAAGAATTATCAGGGGATGGGATGGCCTTAGAGCCGAAAGAACAGATGGAGCGGACAGAGGGCTAAACTAGGAATAAAGAAAAGATATTTATACTTGGAAGTTACCGAAAATTATGTATGTGCCATAAAGGGGGCAAAAACTATGGAATGTGATGAGGATGCATAGTGAAAATTTCCATCTCTTATTTTCTATTTAAAAATAAAAAATAAAAATAAACCCCCGCACCATACATCCTCATCACATTCCAATTCAAATTAAATATCATTGATTAAAATGTCAATTATTGGTCAAATTTTGATGTCTGTTTGATTGTTCAAGATGTTTTGATTAAGGTGTATGGCCTTTTTAATTTCAGCTGACTCACTGTTTTTTAACAATTTTGAGAATACTTGAAAGCTATTCAAATAAAATAATAAGCTAATAAATTTTATCTAGTAAAAAACAACAACAACGATCTTTTCTTTTCATTATTACAAATGCCTTCGAGATGAAAGCCGTTTCCGTTGTTGATCATATCTTCATCTTAAATAGGCTTGTATTCCATTGAAACGGCTGTCATGTAATCTATATCGGTGCTTACTTTTGCTTTTTACGAATGAGCACCTCTTGGTTTTGAAAAATGTTCTTCTGTGTTGAGTGTTTGAATGCCAAGGCAGTGCTCGAAGGGCAGGGGATGGGCATTCAACAGAGACCCGGGTGGAGGGTCAATTGTATACACAAAACGCTCCGGGGGTGCTATTTGAGAGTATGTGGGTATGGGGAGCAATCGAACCCGTCATTACATTCTTCAAATTTGACTTGTGAAGGCAAGTAACGCCCCGTGGTGGAATTAAAAGGGGAACTCTGGGAAAATGTTTGATAAGAATCGACCTCCTTGTTCTCCTTGTGCTCTTTTTTCAATCTCGACATGACCAAAAGGACTCGAGTTTAATTAACATTCTGGACGTCTCCTCTTTGAAATTAACTAATCAATTTGAGAAAATTAAAAAATTGAGTTTATCTTAGTTATACGCTTGAGATGTTGTTTTTTATATTATCGAAGAACAAACTTTGTGCTTTGAATATTAATATTTTCTCTCAATATATATTTTCAAAAAGTTTTTGTTTCCTGATATTTTATATATAAAAAAAAGTTTAAATAAGAAATTGATAATAGGATCTAAAAGTTGAAAAAAGAACTTATTAATAAAGTTAAACATTTCATATTTATAGATATGTTTTTTTCAAGTTAATTCCCATGATAAATTAAAAATACAAACTTCGAAAAAGGTGTTGCGAAAGAATTCAAAAGAACAGTTGGAAAAAAAGGGAGAAAATGCAGAAAAATATAATATTGTAATACTGGCTTCTAGAAAGAAATGAACCGTTAATCAACGCCTGTTAACCAATTCTTTATATAAGTTTAAATTTCAAAAAATGAAATTCTTTTTCTTCCTTTTATTTTTAAGCAAAAAATAATAATTACACATTCATTCGTATTTTGCTAGAGTTTGAAAAAACTGTTTGGAAATCACGCTTTATGTAGTATAAAAATCTGATTGTTTCTAAAAAAATACAAAATAGTATAATCTTGTTAAATATTGGTAACTACGGTGTTGCCGCCATGTGGTAGAAATTAAAACTAACGCAATCGGGTCGCTCACAAATCTCATATGCATAATCAAAGAATATTAAACTTTAATTCGATTATTTAAACCTCATTAGATATTACTTATATGTAGTTATTTATATTTTTGCTTTTGTTTATAGTTATGTCATTCAAATAATTAAATAAATTGGCTGTCAGAAAACCCCAATGAGCTAGTTCAAGCTTTCACCACCAGATGGCGTGTCTGAAATTTCCTGTTATCAATATTAAAATTCATAAATATTTCAGTAATTCGAAAATTATTGTCAACAATGAAACAAATCATGATTCACATTCATTAAGAAAGATCAAAAATTTCAGTGGAGAAAAGCTAGTTATTTTGAAACTGAAAAAGTGTACTTTAATGAAAAGTAGTCTTCCTAAATAAGATTTTTATTTAGTTTAAAATCGGTAAGCTTACTAAGAGATTTAAAATTTTCTTTTGCCCTTCAAGTCCTTATCAAAATGTCAAAATCAACAGGAGGGAGTAGATCCTCGGGCAAATGTTCATTCCAAACGCTTTGTTGAAAACAATATTTCCATTTGTTTGTTTAAGGGGTTAGTTCATTTACAGCCTGAAGCAACCCTTTCATGATTCAACTTTAGTAGAACAATTTTTACAAACATAGATATGACTTTGAAACAAATATTAGAAAAATTTTAATTTCCTTTTCATTATTTTTTTATTTTTTTTTAACTTAATTTAATTTTATTTATTTATTTGTTTTTCCAATTTTTTATTATCTTTTATTTCACGTAGGTTTTAATTAGATATTGGATCCTATCACTGACGAAAATTGAACTTTTCTATATATCTAAGTACAATAAAAAATAACTATCATGTCTAATCTAGAAAAATCATATATATATAAAAAATTCCCTTTAGGCCAAAAAATACTTTTACATTCATAGTTTATTAATTGACTTTTCAATTGTATGTCAAACATGAAATTTAATTAACTTTATACTAAATTTGAATTGATTTAAATTGGTTCAAACATTTTCATAAATAATAAAAATATTTATTTTAGATTCCTAGAGCACTTGAAAACGAATAAATTGGTATCGAAATCTCGTGCATTTTGATCAGATTTTCTAATTAAAAAAAGTGCATTCTAAGTGGTTTTGATCGAAATTTCTCTTTTGATTAACAACTTAACCCACCAAAGCATCAAATATAGAATTTAATTTATTCTATATGTATATAAATAATAATTTTTATTTGGAAGAAAAAATATTTGATCAAATCAGCAACATTAAGAAAATAAATGGCGTAATGGGCTTATGCCCGATGCCAATAAATAATAAAATAAAAAATAAAATAAAATAAAATAAAAATAAAACAATTATCAAAACCTTCGGTCTGGCCGCCGCGGTACCTTCAGAGCCTAATAAATTATTGTTGTGCCTATTTATTTATTTTTAATTCGTATTTATCCCATTTTTTAAATTTATTTATATGAATATACCTAATATTTAATTTAAAAAAAATAAAATATGGTATACTTATTCCAACTCGTCTGGCTATCTATTTCTTCATCATGAAAAACAATGATTTAAACTTAAATAACGTTTCTCACAAATATCCCAGACACTATTTATGATAATTTTTCACTTATATACTAATTAATTAAATACAATTAAATTGCATAAAAAATATATACGTAGCTGTTTTTAAATAGAAATAAACTGCAACGGATCGTTGCTAAACTTTATCCAAATTCATTTGAAATATTAATTTGTTCTTGAATAAAGTACTTTAAAATATAATTTTACTAAAAACTTTATTTAACCTTTTTTATGGTCCCCAAGGTACTTAATTAGGATATTAAATTTCATCAAAATTGGTTAAGTCATTTTCAAGATATTTAGAAAAAAACTAAAAAAGTACTGAAATAAAGTACTAATGTTTGTGGACCGATATGTACCAAAAACTAATCAGCGCTTCATTTTGTTAAACTAATGGTAGGTTTTCAATTTCATTTCAATCAGCGCAAAGGTGTGGAAAAAATCGTGGACGAAAAAAACGATAACACACATACATACATACATACATACATACATCCCCACGCACTTCCAAAAAAATGGCACTTTTTGGCCTATCGACGAGATTCCAGGTAATTTTTGGCAAAACCGTCACGTGCTAAAATTCAATCTCATTGAATACTTCAATTTGTGACCTTAATTGAGTCTATGGGTTCCGTAGTCTTTACCTGAGCACCCTTTGAAGTCGCGCTTGCCGCGAGAGCGATTCCAATACTTTCTCCCATTCTTCGCATTGGATAAAGTAAAAATACCTTAGGTACTTATTATTACTTCTTAGTACGTCATCAAAACCTTGCTGAGAAATATTCAGTTCATATTTAATTTTCCATTCTCTGGGATTAATTTTTATTAATATTTCACTATAAAGAGATAGAGAGTCCAACGGCTGAAAATGGCCTTTTTGGAACTTCATTACGCATTTTACTAGTGCAAAACCTAGTTTTTCAAAATGGTAGCTTATTTATTATCACTTTTTCTGGAACCATGAAAAAATAAATATATAAATAGATCTACAATATGAGGTTCATTCTTTGGAAAATTCGCAAGAGTCTTATTAACCTGGAGTTTGTTTGATCCTATTTTAGGTATCCTCGATCAACCGAGTACTTCGCAATCTGGCGTCGCAGAAGGAGCAACAACAGTCTTCAGGTGGAAGTAGTGGTGGAAGTACGGGTTCAGCGCCTTCAGGTGCCAATGGGACAGGCGGGCCTCCCAATGTGACAACCGGGCCTGACTCCGTGTATGATAAGTTGCGGCTTCTCAATGGACAGGCGGCGACAGCAGCAGCGGCCGCTTGGACGAGGCCCAATCCATGGTGCGTATTTATATACCATATATACCAGTTGATGGCTGTGATTTTTCAACCAGGGGATGCTGTGCAAAAAGTACCATTCATTTTTTGAAATTTTATTTTAACCTTCGCTTTTTTTTGAAAATTTAATCGAATACGGCATCATTTTCGTTATTTTTCAAATTTAACATTAGATTTTTTAAATATATATTTTGGGACATTCGCCCCAAACGGACACTACTTTGTGTGAGTGAGGATAGGAGTCAGAAATAAAATCTTGTAACTTACTCTAAACTCCATTTAGTCCCTGAGATGGAAATCGAAAATCTTCCACAATGAATCAGCCTGTCATATAAAAAAATCTTAAATTTCTCCTAATTGTATTGCTATAAGCAAGCTAAGCACCCTTAGTTATTTCCGAACTTATATATTGAGAGTTCTTAGAAATGAATTAGTCCAGAAATTCCCGAAACATCTTTATTTATTTATTTTTTGTATTATTACTATTTTAATAGTTCCTCAGCGAGAACAATGTTTATTCGACTCAAACTAGTCTGGACTTGTCTTTGAAATGCTTGAACTGGAAGATTACCAGGCAGGAAGTTCAATCCTTCTATCGGCACCCTTTTCGGAAAAAGCATTCATTTTATTTGCCCCTTGAAACTATACAACAATTTTATTTCATTTCGAGAACCAATATATTTTTCTAAACAAAAAAACGTTTTTTATAGAAATATTTGAAATAACGGATAATAATTTGAAAATTTTAAGATCCTTCTGAAATTTTGACAGCATCCATGGACCGCACGCCACTGATATATACTTACTTTGCCCTTTGTTCTCACTTAACGAATAAATAACTTGAGCTATTTTCAATTATTATTTAAAATGTCTTTTAATCGAAATAATTTTTGTTCTATTAAGTTTCACTGCAAAACAAGAAAGAAAGAAATACTAAATTTTCGAATAATCTATCTCTCTATTTATATATAGTTTTATATAAAATCCCAACCTGTCCCATGGGTTTTTTGTGTTCTCTCCTAATATCTAGAAGGCTGAAATTCAGTACACACATTCCTTGCCACCAAAATTTGATGAGAAGAATATAATATGAATTATTTTCTTTTTTTTCAACTTTGGGGCTTGAATTAAATCTACCATCTGAGTCCTATATATTTTTATACTTATAAACACTTACACATATACAAGTATATAACCAAACTTCTTAAAAAAAATAATTAGTTACTTCTTAATAAACGTCTATCTTAAAAAAATTATAATAACCTAAAAAAAGTATTTTGACGAGAGCCTCTTAATCTATAAATATGTGATATGAATGAATAAAATAACAAATAAAATATGAAACTCTTGGAAAGTTCAGTGAATCTTAAAAAGATAAAGAAAATGTCTACAAAACTATTAGTCTCAAATAAATAAAAATATTTATATTAACCAGAACATAATACTATATTTAGTTTATTATTTTTGGTAAAATGAATTAAGGCAAGCTCTTTGAAACTATCAAATAAAAATATTTATTAACGAAAATGAATTTAGCTCGAATCAATTATTTTTATAGATATGTTTATATTGCATATAGGAGGGTCCTGCCCCCTCAGGAGTTGAACGCAAGCACTAGTTTTCTTTCCGGCCAACCAATCTGACCCTTGAGACAATCACCTCCAAACATGCATCATATATAACGAAAGCCAGTTCAACTTCTGAGGGGACAGATCCCTCCTACATGCAATATATGGTAAACATAGCTATTAAAATCTTTGATTCGACCTAAATTAATTTTCGTTCATAAATTGATAAAATGTCGCAAGTTGATTTTGAGAAAAAATTCGATCTTTCTTTCTTAAATAGATACTCATTTCTTTGCAAAAATATGAATGTTTAATATATTCACCTTATATGTATATTTATTATTTTTAATTATATAATTAATTTTACAAATTGATTGCAGGTACCCTGGCGGTGGAGGTTCGCCGTTTTCCTTACAACCTCCAACACCTTCTCCCGGTGGGGGTCAACCTGGCTGTACAATAGTACCGGATCCGGATCATGACTTGGATCTGCATTCAAAAAAAGGTAGGATTTCAACCACAAAACATTTCAGCCTATAACCCAAATGGAAACATATGAATCAATTTTAGTTGAATTATTTCAACTAAAAGAATTTAATTTATCAACTCAACCAATAATAATGAATATGAAAATGTAAAGCAGAGATTTTTTAAGGGTCAAAATGAGTTTTTGATAACAGTTTGTCCGACTTTACTTCGGACCTTGATTCCCGCGCCTGGCAGTCCGGGACCGGACTCACTAGACATATTTTGCTTCATAGTAATAGTGATAATAATTTAATAATTTTATTCACACAAGATTTATTTTATTATGAATATAAAAATGTAGATAAAATACAAGATTTCACAAAAAATTCTTAATTTCAAACGATCGCTTCACATCCAACTTATGATTTCAATGAAAAATACAGAAATAAATAAAATAATAAAACCTATTTAAAAAAGTAAGTGAGACCAATCAGAAAATAATGTGTTGAGCCAATGCCTCGAAAGTAAATAAATAAATAAATACACTTTTTAATTTTTTTATTATTATGATTTTTTATTTTTTTTATTATTATGATTTTTTATTTTTTGTATTATTTATTATTATTATTTTTTCTATTATTTATTATTATTATTATTTCTATTATTTATTATTATTATTTTTTCTATTATTTATTATTATTATTATTTCTATTATTTATTATTATTATTACAAGAGATATACTAAATCTAATCTGTTCTGGATAATTTTTATTCCATATCAGAAAGGAATAATAACTCTTGAAACAGCTTTCACACATACAATTAAATAAATTTTGTTTCTGATGAATTTCACTACTTGGTAGAAGATACGTGAGGAGAACTTTTCGAATAGTGTAAGAAAATTGTCTTGGGAAATAGTTAAATGGAGGCGAGTATTTGCATCAAAACGGTTTTAAGAAGGATTAAACTTTGAACAAGGTTTATTTCAAAAGTCAATTATTGCTATTTACTTATAGTAAGAGTATAGTAGTTAAGATCCCGACTTGGGTCGACCTTCACCTATCGAGTTTCCTAATGTAATTAATATTTTGATCATTATTAATAAACAAAACTTGATAGGGTCGACATACAATTTCCCTGCATAGATATTTTTAATAAAAAATTAAAGTTAATAAATAAATAAATAATAAATAAAGAAAACTCTATAACGACAAAATACTAATTCGAAGTTACCTGTTGATACCCTGTCTACCTGGACTTATGCAGGGAAAAAAGATGGCGACCCAAGTTTGGAATTTTATTTACATATTTTACTCTCGATTGGTAATATATTTATCTGGAAACTCGATAACTAGACTTATGTAATAAAATTAACAACTTTAATTTTTTTTAATAAGAATTGCAATGCAGGGAAATTGGATGTCGACCCTTATCAACTTTTGTTTATTTATACATTATATTATCAAAATATTAGTTTTATTAGGAAGTTCGATAGGTGAAGGTCGACTTAAGTCGGGATGTTGTACTATTAAATGGCTATTAAATATTAAAACTGAAACTCATAGTTTCTTTTTAATTGAGAAATAAGTGAAGACCATTAATGTTTTGATTATTTAAAAAAGTGAAAAATAAATAAATGATTGAACTTTCTACCTTTGATGGCATGTAAAATTTTTAATTAAAATTCTGAACGAAAATAATTCAAAAATCACTTCAATAAGATGTTTAAATTGTTTCTTGTATTTGAAAACTGGAGGGAGCCAGCTCCTCCTGGTGGAGGACCATTCTTCTATCCCACCGGGTGGTCGTTTGGTCTTTCTATCGCATCCCCTATTCGATCTTTAATCAGAACAAGCAAATGGCAATGTTTTGAAGAGATGCCTTCCGAGAGTCTATTGACAGAATCGTGTTTCCAAGATGATTAATTTGTCGAGGCTGTTTAGAAGGGGTGCAACCTGAATATACAAATACAAACATGCTTTCGTTTCCCCCCTTTTCGGGAAGCTCAGCAAGGAGCTTTAGAGGAAAATAATAATAAAACTACATTCTCATGGATGGAGAACTGAGCAGATGCATATCAGAGGCGCCCCGTCGAGAAGCGCTTGATTAGCGAAAAAAAAACTTCAAATGTCGTGGGAAGTGCAGAGGAAAAATCAGGTGAAGACCGAAAAGTGAGGGGACTTTCTTATAAACTACTAGCTTGATCGTTAACATCAAATGTTAAATTATTTAAGAAAACATTCCCAACACCACCCTGCAATTTAATCATAAAAAAAGCTTTAAATAAAAATATTTTGTTTTGCCGAGAGTAGCAGAATTATTGAATCATAAAGAGAAACAAAGATGTTGTCCTCTGCTTGATGCAAATAAACATACACATATTATATATAGATATGTTGCATTCAAAACCCATTTTTTAGTAAGAACGGGTTCTTACTAGTTAAAATGCGTTTCACTGAGTACTTTTGTGGCAACTAGAATTTACTGATGTTGGTTGAGTTTGGTTCAAAGGCCTAGAATCTTCATTTTTGACTTTCCGCCCATTTTGGGTATTTATTTTCAAAAAATTTTAAACGAAAATGTCAAAAATTAGAAACAAAGTTGTAATTTTTGACATTTTCATTTAAAAAGTTTTGAAAATAAACACCCAAAATTAGGCAGAAGGTTAAATGAAGATTCTAGACATTTGAACCAAACTCAGCCACCATCAGTAAATTCTAGTTGCCACAAAGGTACCTATTCAGTGAAACGTGTTTTGATAGTAAGAATCCGTTTTTGCTAGAAACGGATTTTTACTGCAACATATGGTATAGGTATATCAAATATAAATATGTATATCAGTGGCGAGCGGTGACATTTCAACCAAGGGATGCTGACCTAAAAAGAACACTTCATTTTTTAAAATTGTATTTTATTCCTGGTTCCTTTTTGTATAATTCATCCATAATAAAGAATATAGATTGCATCACAGAATTTTTCATTATTTTTTAAATTTATTATAAAATTCAATTTTTTTCAAGTGATATTATAAAGACAAAGCGGATAGTCTAAATAGGAAATTTGGAAAATTATTTTCATATTCTTTAAATTTACGAACGTTATTAAATTATTTAAATTTTAAATTTTCAATATCTCGATGTCGATTAGTTGTATTTACTGAAGGACAACCTCTTTGTTTCTCGTTATAAAAAAGTTTTCAATAATTAATATTTGGAGAAGAAAGAGAAAACATTTTAAGTCTTGGTATACTCTCTGCAAAGAACGGAAAGTTAAAAAGTTGGTTTGTATCAAAATACATAGTACTGATTAGATTTTGGAATATCTCGTTCAAAATATTATTTTTTTGAATTATTCTATTGAAATTTAAAAATAATTTATATTTAAATTTATTAATAATTACTAGGGCAGCTCTAGTGTACCGAGTCTTGAAAAAGTTTTCACTTTTTTATTATTTAATGTGCGGGTGAGCGATTCTTTCATTAGAATGAAAATAGCTACAAAGGGCGCGAATAGAATTATCTCTCTCTCTTTAGAGCTAAGGGGTATTGCAAGAACGACGGAAACAGGTCTGGACTTGTAATTAGCATTCACTTACAAGAATAGACCTGTTTCAGACTATTAGAGATGAATTTCTTAATTTCTATTATTCTAGGAATGGCATTTTGCTCTCTTTCTTTAGAGCTAAAGATATTGCAAGAACGCCGGAAACAGGTCTGGACTTGTAATTAGCATTCACTTACAAGAATAGACTTGTTTCAGACTATTAGAGATGAATTTCTTAATTTCTATTATTCTAGGAATGGCCTTTTGCACTCGGACCAAAACGATACTTACTCGTTATATAGTGAGAGAATATTCAATTCGATTTGATTAAAATTCAGACAAAAATGTACAACCCACAAAAGGAATTATTTGTTGCGGCTCTAACTAGCAACTAGCGAACCGAGTCTTGAAAAAGTTTTTAATTTTCCTTCTATTTCTTTTCATTTTTAATAGCGTCGAGATATTAATTAAAATTTAGTTCACAATTAACTTTTCCGAGGCAGCACTTAATAATTTTTCCAAAAAATTGTGACAAAATGAGAAACTGAAAGGGAAATCTAGACCATGCCTTCAAACCGGGACAGTCCCGGTCAAACCTAGATAAATGGTAAGCCTTCATATATGCCACCAGGTGTCTCAAGAGAAAATGAGGCTGATCATGGCTATCTCGGTTATGTAGAATTTAATCAAAAGAGAGTTATTTAATACTCTCAAGTTCATACTAACATTAACAACAACGAGATTTGAACATTGTTATGATAACTATGATAATTTACTACTTGACATTTTCTGCAAGGCATGTTGCAACAACTTTCAAGGACTCTGCTTCTAACTGTTAAAATTTTGAATCCTCACTAAGTAATTTTTATGAATTTTGTTTAGGAAGTCTGGTGTCGGTTCGGTGTCAAATGTTTTTTTATAAGAGTAAGACGCTATATATATTTCAGGCTAAGAGCCCATCTCATTGAGTGAATTTTTATGAGTTACAATCTTGCATTCACGCAAGCCATCATAATAAGTATTTATTTGATTAAATTTATCAATGAGATTAGAAAAATTACATGACCCCTGACCCCCTCTGGATCCGCCCTTGCTTGTAAAAGAAAATTTAATTTTCTAAGAATAAATTTTTTCGAAATTTGAACAAATTGCTTGTTTCTAAGTTACACATTTCAATCTAAAATAAGAATTTACTAAGGATATAAAATATATAATTATATACATTTTATTAGAGTTAGAAGGGTCGTCTACTTGCCTCTTCGTAAATCGAACCCAAGTACCAAAATGCTAATTTTGATAACCTTAATAAATTCTCACTTGGAGTGAATAAAAGAAATTGGTAAATGAGAATATTTTATTTTTCTCTACTTAATTTTATTCCAAAGGGGTGAATTGTGTAAATGATATTGATTGGTGATTAATTAATCCTATAGGATGATTTAAAAAAAAGCCCTGTTGAAATAATCCAAAATACAGAATATGTTTACTGCTCTCTCTTATCGGATGTATGACAGGAATGAGGGAGGGGTGGTTATAATTGAGTGAGTTCCTTATCTTCGATAGCAAAGTATCTCTAGTCTAATGGAAGAGAAATAATGGCATGTGACACACGAGGCGAGTTATTAACGTCAGCCGGAATTGTCTGTGTGAGGAGGCGGCGATTCCGCCATCTTAAATATGAAAATGTAATTATGCCTTTGGTTTATCTGCAAACACGCTTGTCTAGTTGGATTATTTAAACTGGCTTTGAAATGTTTTAATTAGACGTCTTTTAATTAATATACAAACAGTAGGAGGAATTAGGAAAAAAAAATACATTCTTAATAGTCAAATGGGTTTAAGATAATAGAAGCAATCGAGGAAGTCTCGCCATCTCAGGTGGAATAATTGAGGTAAAGATTTCTTTGAATGAATCAAATACATAAATAATAAAAAAAATGTTTTTCTCTTTTTAGAGATGTTATTAATAGTGACTTAATATAATACCTTGCATGCATATCGTAAAAGAAAGCGTCTGGCGAATGAATCAGAAAATGATAATAAAATTCAATTCATAAATAAAAAATTCTCTCGAAACGTTTGCGGGTTTTAAATGAATGCTTTAAGATTTTTTTTATAAAAGATTTTATTTATTATAATTTCGATTATTTGCTCATAAGAATTGGAGATTTAAGTTATTTCGACATTGATTATATCATCAGAACTTGACCAAATTAATATGGGACTACCCCTAAAGTACCCCCTTTCCATTAAAAAAGAATCATCGAAATCGGTCCACGTAGCAAAAAGTTCTCGCTGAACATACATAAAATAATTAAATAAATAAATAGTTAGGTATCTTGACTATCTTGGAGCTATACTGATCCAAACGCAGAAAGAATCATTAAAATCGATTCATAAACAAAGAAGTTATGCCTGAACAAACATAACAAAAAAGGTCCAATACCAATGAAAAAAAAACGGGACCAATCGGAAACTATACTGAACCCAATGCAAAAAAATCATCAAAATCGGATTACAATTGGCGAAGATATCAGGTAACATATATACAAAAAAAAATCAGTCGAATTCCTCCTTTTTTGAAGTCGGTTAAAAATTGTAGCTCTGTTAATACTTAATGAGAAATCCAGAGGGTTTTCCAATCGCTATCACAAATTAATGTAACATTGACTTAGTCTAAATACAAGATTTTCTTCAGAATGCCGACTACAAGGTATCTCTGGATAAAATGGTAATCTGTTTTCTAATATATGTATAATTTGAACTGTGTATAGGAAATAGATTTTGAAGTTCTGAACATTTCACCTGGTTGGACTTAATCTTATATAAAAATGATTTCTTTGAATGAATCAAATACATAAATAAATATAATGGAATGAATGGGAGAAAGTGGCATCAGTGTGGCGAATGGACCAGAGGAATAGAAAAGGGGGTGTTTCAGGGGGGGCACCGGATATCGATTCCGGATTGAGGGGGGCGATTTCGAATCCGGCCAAGTCAAGGCCGCACCACGTCTTGTGCGTTTGATTTAAGTTACGCGTCAGATTCCATTAGATAACTTAGATTAAATTTAACCAACTAAGCCTGTTTCAGATTCATTGCGGGATTCGAGGCTATCCCAACTAAACGTTATTTGCTTTATAATTAGACAATTTCTAACAAAAATTAATCTAATGTGTATCGGTCTCATTCCATTTATACAGCTTGAATAGTTTATGCTCTAAGAATTATATGGCATTGACTGAAATTGAAAATTTGATATGTGATATATGAAATACAGGGTGGGCCATAAAGATCTACCACATTTTGAAGAGGTATAATAAAATGAAAAAATTTAACTAGAAAAAACTGAATTTTTGAAAAGAACATAAAATATATATGTACATATATATTTTTAAATGCATTATATCAGACAAAAAAATGGGGGGAGGGGGTCAAAAATGGAAATTCTAGCCCTTTCGACCAAACTCAACCAAATTTTCTATACATATTCTGTGGACCCCCAGAAGGCTAGAAATGCAAAAATTAACTACCCAAAATTGGAGGAGGGTCAAAAATGAAAATTCTATCCCTTTCGACCAAACTGAACCAAATTTTGTATACCTAGTTTGGTCGAAAGGGCTAGAATTTTCATCTTTGACCCTCCCCTCCCATTTTGGGTGGTTAGATTTTCCATTTCTAGCCGTCTGGGGGTCCAAAGAATATGTATACAAAATTTGCTTGAGTTTGGTCGAAAGGGCTAGAATTTTCATTTTTGACCTCCCCCCCCCCATTTTTTTCTGTCTGAAATAATGCATTAAAAAAAATTAAAATATATTCAGTTTTTTTCTAGTTTAATGTTTTCATTTATTATACCTCTTCAAAATGTGGGAGATCTTTATGACACACTCTGTACGTATTTGAAGTTGAATGAAGAAGAAAACAATTCTCAATTTTTATAAAAGCTTTGTTAAATTTTTAATGAAATTGAATTCAAGAAGGGGCGCACCACGAAGTTGCAGCCCCTATGGATCTCTAAAGACCTTTGTATTATTGAAGAGAAGAGGAAATTGATCAATCGAAAGGGTGGAGGCGAAGGTGTTTATGCACCCGGGTTTTGAAGGTTTCAGGTTTGCAGGTTATATAAGTGTCGGGAAAGACGGAGACCGGGAGAGAGTTCTAGTTCCTTGAAGTTATGGGGACAAATATATTTGCGAATTAGTGAGTGCTCCGGCAATTTCCAATTTACCTTGAAAGTGTGTTGGAAATCGGCAAATTGGGCGAAAATATTAACTAGTTTTTCACTTTACTATACAGGATATGGTCAAGTTTTGTAATCGTGAATGAAAAAAGTCTTTTTTTTTGTTTTTTTGATCAAAAAAATTGGACGAAACCATGGCATTATGGTCTACAAAAAAGCCCTAATAAGTGAACATCGAAAAAATTATATTTTTCGAGATATCAATTATTTTGTCAATACGTTACCAAATTTTTGTAATCGCACTAGCTTAAAAACTAGTGCGAATATCAAAACGAAATTTCACATTTATTTTTGATGCAGTGAGATTAAGAGCTGATTATATTTTGGATGAAATCAAACCAAAGATTCAGGGGAACGGGGGGGGGGGGGGGCAGGGTAAAAATTTAAATTATAATATCAAACTAAAAAAGCAAGAAAAATGAAATATATAATACTATAAAATGAACGTATAATATCTGGAGCCAAAATTGGGCGGGTTCAAAAAAATATAACTATCAATATAAGTTCTAGACCCTTTAATCGATTTGTATGAAATTTCGCATATGCACCCTATACAACCTTATGAAAATGACTCACTATTTGAAATTGACAGTGACAAAAAAAAAGGCGGGGGCTTAACATATTTTCAAACAAAAATCGAAGAAAGCTGATATTTCTAATAAAATTATCTCATAAATATAAGGAGATACTATTAATTGTTACCCAATATTAAGAGAGGTATCTTTCGTAAATAATGGTAAATTATTTTAATTCAATATTAAATTTAAGAGAGGACCCAGGTGTTTGGTAAAGTGGAGGGGTGAACCGCGACCTAAAATCTTGTACACCTTCTTCCACTTCTACTTTCATTTCCAAGTAGAAAACAATAGATGACAATAGATTATCTAATGAACTCCAAAGTAATTCCAAATAATTCCAAAGACCGTGTACACCTAATTACAATCGCGGTTCATCCCTCGGGTAAAGTCATGTGGATGACCACATCAGTTTATTACTTTACCATACAGGGCATGGTCAAGTATTGTAATCGTGCATGAAAAAAGTGGTTTTTTCCTTCTTTTTTTCAAAATATCTCAAAAACGGCTGAAACTATTTTGATTAAAAAAATTGAGCGGAACCAAGGGATTTTGCTCTACAAAAAAGCTTTAATAAGTGAAGATCGGAAAAATTATATTTTTCGAGATAATAATTGTTTTATCAAAATGTCTGTTAGTCAGTTAGTTAGTTAGTTAGTTAGTCAGTGCGTTACCAAATTTGTGGACGAGCTAGCTCAAAAACTAGTCGGAATATCGAAACCAAATTTCACACGTAGTTTTGGTCCATTGAGATTAAGAGCTGATTAGATTTTGGTGCATATCGACCCAAAATTAAGGGGGGTTAAAAATTAAAAATCTAAGCCGTTTGAACAAACTCAACCAAATTTTGTATACATAATCAGTGGACCCCATGAAGTATAAAAATACAAAAACTAACCGCCCAAAATGTGGGGGGGGGGGGGTCAAAAAATGAAAATCTTGGCCATTTACCAAACTCAACCAAATTTTGTATACATAATCATTGGGACAACAGGAATATAAAAATTCAAAAACTAATCCCCCCTACATGATTATAAATAATTTTAGGTGCCAGGTTGTATGGTAAAGTCAAGTGGATGGCCACATCAGAACACGTCAGCTTATTTATTACTTACTTAGGTGAACAATAAGTTGAAACATTTACCTAATTCAACCCCTAAAAACTGGTAAAAATATCTAATTTATTCTTTATTAAGAAACAAAGCCAAGACTATAATATAGAATATAGAAATAATATTAGCATTTGCCCCTCTGAAAAGTTTTTGATTTAAATCAGTTTCGAAGGAATCGATCATTCGTAAAGTTAAGCCATTTTAAAACTAAATCAAATTCTCGTAAAAAAAAAATATCTCATCTTACCTTAATCGATAATAAAAGAGAATAGTTTCTAAAAGTTTTTCTGACTGAAAGGGAATGCTGATCGAATTAGCTGTTAATAGAGAAACTACTAGGAAGATGTTAACATCCAAGTTAATTTCTCTTGTGGTCTCGAACGTCTCACTTCTCTGACTCTTCTCGTCTCTCTCTCGATCCCTAAGTCCCTCAGCAAACAAAGGGGGACTCGGAATCGTCTACAAACTTCCGCAATTCTATAGATCACAATCTAATAATATTTTAACGCGATAAATCTCAGGAAAGGAAGAAGTTAATTAATCGAATCATTTTAGTGATTTCCAATAAAAGTACATTCATTTAGAGTGGCCTATTAAACCCTTTTAACTTTATACTTGTTATTTTTTTGGAATCTATTCAAATATAATTTTGTTTACAAACTACCACTTCCGATTATACAGGAAATTGATATCAACTTGTCTATTTCAATAGAAACAATCTTTTGCTAACAAAAAGAAATTTTTGTTAATTGAGAAAAAAATAAAACCGACTTCAAAATAATTAAATGCAACAAATAAAATACACTAAAAGGTATAAAATAATTTTTATCTTATTTAGTTACAACTGAACGACGAAATATTAACATGAAATCCCTTTTTGAAGTCGGTGCCAAACAAACTATATAAGCGAGCGTACTAAGTAAGATCCGTCGAGTGCGATTCATAAAATGTATATGTTTGGCACCGACTTCAAAAAGTAATTTCATGTTAATATTTCGTCATTTAGTTGTAACTAAATAAGATAATAATTATTTCATACCTTTTAGTGTATTTTATTTGTTGCATTTAATTTTTTTCTTAAAAATTATTTTTATTTTTCTCTATTTACTGATGTTTTAATAGTGATCATATCATCAGAACTTGACCAAATTAATATGGCACCATCCCTAAGATACCCCCTTTCCAAGAAAAAAAGAATCATCGAAATCGGTTGATAACCAAAGAAGTTAGGCCTAAACAAACCTAACAAAAAATGTCTAATACCAATGAAAAAATGGGACCAATCGGAAGCTAGACTGAACCCAATGCAAAAAAATTTCATTATTGTTCACAATTGGCGGAGATATGAGGTAACATAGACAGAAAAAGAAAAAAAAATCAGTCTAATAGAGAACCTCTTCCTTTTTTGAAGTCGGTTAAAAATAAAGATATTTTATAAAAATAATATGTCTAAAACATGTAGTTTTTTTTCAACAAATTTGAATTATTTTTAGACTTTTTTCAAAAATTAATTTCGTTAATAATTAACTCGACACTCCTACTTTACACCCCCTTCCTTTATTTCAATCGGATTAAAAATTTGACACAACTATTACCTCATGACACTTGATAAATACATTAATTTTAAAAAAAATCGTTACAGCCGTTTTTGAGAAAATAAAAAAAAACGAAATAAAAGAAGGAGGTGTAAATTAGTAGTGTCGCGATGACTTCAAATAAATGAAAATGTGAAAGTCGTGTGGTGAACACACCAGTTGATATTATTCTAGTGATGGCCATTTTCACTTGAAACGATATTTGTTATACCTATAGGGAGAAATTCTACTCTGATAAAATTCAGAATAAATATGCAAATAAAGAAATAATTTTAAGAGAATTTTATACTTATGGACAAAATTAGCGGAACAAAGAAAAAGCTATAATTCGATTTAAAGCGATGACTTATCTTTTAGTTTTTTCATTAATTTGTCAAAATATTATTTTTAATCTTACTTTTATTTATTTTAATAACTTACTTAAATATTGATTTTTCCTCAAATTTCTCATTTTATTTAAATTTAAAAAATTTGGCTTATTAGGTACATGTTCCACTGATTTTGTCCATGAGTATGTTTGGTCTGAAGTGATAATGTACCTACTTCTGCAGTTTGTTATTAATAATGTTCTCGTCTTTGTAGAAACCTTCAAGAAGTCGACAAAGTCGACAAAACGTTGGTGAAAAATAAAAAAATCACACAACAAACTTGTCCTTAATTCCCATTAAAAAACGCTCATTAATACAGATTGTGAACGGAAATGATAACTATAATATTTTTTTAGATTAATTTGAAAGTTTATAATAGGAAAATAAGGACAAGTTTTTATGTGTGACTTTTTTATTTATCAGCCAACGTTTCGTCGACTTTACCGACCTCTTCAGGGGTTCAGACAGTCATGCCACACATTCGTCTGAATTTCCTTTTTACCTTCGTTACCATTGAAGACCAACGGAAACACAAACTTCAAAAAATATTTGGCACATTCACATAAACAATTTTTCCTTCTATTCTATTAATATATTAATATAAAGAATAGAAGGAAAAATTGTTTATGTGAATGTTCCAAATATTTTTTGAAATTTGTGTTTCTGATGGTCTTCAATGGTAACGAAGATAAAAAGAAAATTTAGACGAATATGTGGCATGACTATCCTGAAGAAGTTGGCATAGTCGAGGAAACGTTGACTGATAAATAAAAAAGTACAAATAAAAATTTGTTCTTATTTTCCTATTATAAACATCCAAATTAATACAAATTATCGACGGAAATTATAATAATTGAGTGGATATTGATGAGGCAGTCCAAAAAAAGAAGAAGATAATTTATACTATTTTTTTATTCATAAACCGACGTTTCAGTACAGTATCTATAATTCTGCTAAGAATGAAATACGATATATTATTGTTACTGCCACTGAAATAGGAGACAGGGGGGAATTTCGCATTGGATTTCCTTCACTGACTTTTCAAACTCCTGAAGAAGGAGGGAATAGCCTCCGAAACGTCGGTTTATGAATAAAAAGATAGTATAAATTATCTTCTTCTTTTTTGAACTGCCTCATCAATATTCACTCAATTCACTTATCAGCCCGTCTCCAAAAATTACTTCAATCTTAATGATAATAATAATTATTATAATATAAAACTAAAGATTTGAGCATCTTCTTTTTGAAAATAGTTGGAACGTTTTTCAAAAAATCAACTCGGGTTCACATTAACAAATCTATTTTAAAAGAAAAAGAATTTAATTTTTAGGACAAATTCTAAGATTTTAGTAGAAATATGATTAAAGTGCGATATCAGAGGGCATTCATCCCCCCAGGAGTCGAGCCTGAAAACTAACATGCTTTCCGGGCAGTCAGCTCATACCCTCGAGACAAAAATTTATTCAATTAATTCAATTTAAGCTAAATTTTTTAATTTCCGTTATATAATAATGGAGTAAAGAATTTCTGTGCTTATATCTTAATTGCGATTCAGAGAGAGGTTTTTTGTCTCGAGGGTGTGAGCTGACTTCCCGGAAAGCATGTTGGCTCACAGGTTCGACTCCTGGGAGGATGAATCCCCTCTGATATCGCAATTTAATAATATTTCTACTAAAATCTTAGAATTTGCCCTAAAAATTAAATAATTAGGGTGACCCAGCCACTAGTTGATACCAATCCAGTAGTTGATCGAATGTTCAAATTTTCGTGTCATTTTCAGTCGGAAACAACTATTTTCTCTGGACCCATTGAAAAATATATTTATTTATTTATGATTTAAATGTTGTCAACTCAGGTTGTTTCACATATCGAAGAACCAACTAAAACTAGCAAAACAAGAAATCTTTTTTTCGGTTCATGAGTTGAAATGCTTTTAAAAAATGTAATTTTTTAATTTCCATTGTGTCTCTTAAAAAATAATAAAAAAATAAATAATAATCAAATAAAATATAAATAAAGTTATCAAACTGTGTTATTTTACCTCCTTTGAAATCATTGGATTTTACTTTGATCAAAAATTTGATTCGCCCGATCAACTACTGGAACAAAATTTTTTTTTTTAATTCTATTGTTTATGCTCTTTAATAAGGCCTGAATTTTATATTCTCCTATGATTGGACACATATAAGGGATTGTTATTAAGGTGTGAGTTTTCTATTAAGATTTAAAATGAAAGCTGGGTGATAAAAATAGCGTAGTCCCTGCATTATTTGATCAACTACTGGCTGGGTCACCCTATAATAATTTTTTTTAATATTGCTGTGATATAAAACTAATGCTCAGCTACAAATTCTTAACAAATCCCAATAAGGACTTTCTTGGTTTCGGTAAGAAAATTAAAAATGGCCAGTGAATTAAAATTGAAGAAAACGGCTGCCTCGTAGCGGTTTTGGGTTGTTATAGCAACCACAGTCGAACAACAATGGCGGCCGTCTGTGCCTTTTAATAATGCAGCCGTTTCGCTTAAGAGAACTCTTTAGTTGTTCCTGATATTAAATTTCTGGAATTTGTGGGCTGAGTGAGGGGGAGGGCAGCACCCTGGAGGATGGAGAAGGGAGAGGTGAAGGGGGATGAACATCCACCCTCCAATCTTGAAGGGTTGTAGACGGGTGGTCGAAAAAATATCCACCCAAGGGGGTTGCATCCACCTCCGCAACCCTCGACTCCCTTCCTCACGAAAACTTATACTAAGTTACCGCCTTCACATATTAAAAACGCATTCTAGCATAAAACTGAAATGTGTTTATAGACGGGGACATTGAAGGAGAAGGGAACCTTGATTCATGCAACCCTCCCCTTGGCTCCCCTCTGGCTGAGTCAACTTAACTTGATTTCAGTGGCGGAAATATCTATTTTCATAAGACAATCTCAAATTGGCTTCTTAGAATAAGCGGATTAATAACTTTCAAACTATATGAATCGAACAAGTTGAAATCAGAAAGTCGAATTGAAAAGGAAATCATATTTCTCAATAAAGAATCTGATAGCATTTGTTATTAACTTTCATAAGTTGCAGGGCTTAAATCATAGGAAAAAACTTCTCCTTTCCTTACCATAATATATATGTATAATAGAAACTTCTCAGAAATTATAATATAGCATTTGTAATAGCTTTAAATAATATACATAAGGGAAAGTTGGCAAAATCGTACCACTTAAAAAATTATACATAATGTAAAGTTCTGTCTGAGAATTTAGTATTTAACTTAGCAATTTTATAGAATAACATTTAAATAACCTGTGTACAACATTAATTTTATTCTGAAAACAGCTGTTATAATTTTACAATCTTTTTTTTTTAAGAAAACAAAGGTTCGATTTCCTAAATCGTACAAGTTGGTTTTCAAAATCGTACCTCATAAATAATAAACTAAGATTGAAATAATTTGACGGACTGATAAGTGAATTGAGTGGATATTGATGAAGCAGTCCAAAAAAAGAAGATAATTTATCTTTTTATTCATAAACCGATGTTTCGAAGGCTTATTCACTCCTTCTTCAAACTATATGAATCGAAGAAGTTGAAATCAGAAAGTCGAATTGAAAAGGAAATCATATTTCTCAATAAAGAATCTGATAGCATTTGTTATTAACTTTCATAAGTTGCAGGGCTTAAATCATAGGAAAAAACTTCTCCTTTCCTTGCAATAATATATATGTATAATAGAAATTCCTCAGATATTATAATATAGCATTTGTAGTAGTTTTAAAAAATATACATAAGGTAAAGTTGGCAAAATCGTACCCCTTGACAAATTATGCATAATGTAAAGTTCTGGTAAGTCTGTCTGAGAATTTAGCTTAGCAATTTTATAGAATAGCATTTAAATAACCTGTATGTAAACATTAATTTTATTCTGAAAACAGTTATTATAATTTTACAAACATTTTTTTTAAGAAGACAAGGTCCTATATCCTCAATTGTACAAGTTGGTTTTCAAAATCGTACCTCATAAATAATAAACTAAGATTGAAATTATTTTAGGAGACAGACTGATAAGTGAATTGAGTGGATATTGATGGGGCAGTCCAAAAAAAGAAGATAATTTAGTCTATCTTTTTATTCATAAACCGACGTTTCGATGGCATATTCCATCCTTCTTCGGGGTTTTGAAAAGACAGTGAAGGAAATCCAATGTGACATTACCCTCTATCTTCTCTCTCAGTGGTAGTAACAATAATATATCGTATTTCATTCTCAGCAGGAATTATGAGTGTAGTCACTGTGCACTATAATTCTTCTGAGAATGAAATACGATATATTACTGTTACAGAGGCAAATGCCACATTGGATTTCCTTCACTGACAAAGCCCTGAAGAAGGAGGGCGAGGGGTGAAACGCAATTGGAATTAGGTGTATACGTCTTTGGAATGATGTGGAATTATTTTGGAATTCGTTAGATAATGCCCCTATATCTATTGTCCTAAACTGGAAGTGGAAGTAAGTGTACACGATATTAGTTCGCGATTCACCTCTCGAAAGAGGGTATAAGCCTCCGGAATTATAGTGTACCGAAACGTCTGTTTATGAATAAAAAGATAGTCTAAATTATCTTCTTTTTTGGACCGCATCATCAATATCCACTCAATAATAAACTAATTTGACTACATTGAGGATATTCATGGCCCCCGCAAGGGGGCTCCAAGTGCACCTCTGGGTCCCGGGCCTGTAACAATTTTTTTAAGAGGGTATGTTAGAAAAAAAAGGCAGTTGAGTGACCAACCTTTTTCTCTACATTAAAAAACACATACGAGTACTAATTCCGTAAAAAGGGTCCCTCTTCATATTTTGAAAACTGGGCCCGAAATTTCATGTGTTTTCAATTAAAATTTTTCCATGGCACCCTACCCTAATAAAAGTACATATATCAAAACAAATATTTTGTTTCTCAGTATACTTACTCTTGTATTAGAATCGATAAAAATATCTTGAGAATTAATAATTTATTTTTCTATGAAAATCGAAAATTCAGACAATCACCCTTTATATTACATTTCAGATTTTTTCAAGGGTGCCAAAATTTTGGGAACCTGTGGATTAGGTGGTAAAAGTTTTTGATAGTAACCGTAAACAATTTATCTTAAGCGAAATATGAATGTGGTACGATTTTAGTGACAGGTACGATTTTGCCAATTTCTCCCTATATATTCAACAAAGTCTCCCCAGCCCCCACCCGTCCGACTGGATGCCTGTCAGAAGGGATATAATACTCACAAAGAGAAACAAAGAGGTTGTCCTCTGCTTGATGCAAATAAACATATACACATGTATCTCAAGATGATATATCTGTATATATATTATTTATTTGTTTGAGACTATAGTTTCGAGGACTTGGTCTTCATCATCAGTCTTTCTTCAATTATAAATGTTTTTCATGGAGTCAATATCATATGGATATTGAAAACTTGGTGTTCTTTCGTCACTGCTGGAGGGCTAGGAACTAATAAAGACACTCTATCTGGGCTCACATTCAAATATAACAATATGTTTCCCTTTCTCCTTTCTCCTTAGAAAGGAGGAATTTTTTCCTTTTTTTCCCTTTTATCTTTTGTTAGCAAACATCTTAAGTAGATTACTATTGGATAATTCAATTTGATTGTTTAAACAGAGTTCTGAATTTCTATTGAATGACTTCAAAATTTCTAAAGATTCGATTGCGCTAATCAATTTCGGGTTCTTTTCTCCTTTTATTAATCTAATACCTTCTGGGAAGGAGTGATTGTTTGAATTTAAATGTTCTGCAAAAGAATTTTCGTACTTTTTATTTTTATAATCTCTTATGTGTTCATTTAGTCGAATTTTCAGATTTCTCTCGGTTTTTCCCACATATATTGCTTCGCAATCTTTGCATTTCAAACTATAAACCCCTTCTTTTTCTATATTTGGTAATTTGTCTTTTTTATTTGAACCTAAATCTTTTCTAGAGTAATTGGAGTTTTGAGAGTTCTAAGAAGAAAGGAGAAAGGGAAACATATTGTTGTATTTGAATGTGAGCCCGGATAGAGTGTCTTTGTTAGTTCCTAGCCCTCCAGCAGTGACGAAAGAACACCAAGTTTTCAATATCCATATGATATTGACTCCATGAAAAACATTTATAATTGAAGAAAGACTGATGATGAAGACCAGGTCTTCGAAACTATAGTCTCAAACAAATAAATAATATATATACAGATATATCATCTTGATATATATGTGTGTATGTTTGTTTGCATCAAGCAGAGGACAACCTCTTTGTTTCTCTTTGTGAATCAACAACTCTGCTACTCTCGGCAAAACAAAATTTCAATTATATAATACTCAGATAAAATAATAAAAAAAAATGTTTAATAATTTATATTGATATAATTATGTATATTGAAAATAAATATCGAAAACTCTCATTTATATTTTTTTGGAAGATAAACGCTGCGTTTCTATTTTTGTTTAATTAATCTGACAGTGGCAGATTGCGAATGGATGCCTTTGATGAGTTGTCAGCAACACAAATAGCAACAGACACTGTTTCCATCCAGGGAGAAAAAAAAATCTATCAAAAAAAGGTTTTTTTTTATTGCTTGAAATAAAATATTCCAATTATTGAAACCTTAAATATTTTCAATTTTTCTATTAACGAAAAACTGCATAGCAATTTATTATTTGCTTGTATCCTTTGACTTAATTAGTATTTTTTGAAATTAAATTTTGATTGTTTTTATTGTATGGTCTTTTAAAAAATGGAAGAGAACGGAGATAAGAATCTAACCCCTATGTCTGATATAGACCAAATTTTATAGAGATATTCTTATTGGTTCTTAAAACCAAAAATCGTGCCCGCCCTTTTGGTACCCATCTGCCTTTTTGGCCTACTTCTTTAGAATTACTTCAAATTTTCGAAATTACTATTTAATGACATTACGAGTTAAATTAAATTACTTTTTTTAAAAATAAATAAATAATCCGTTCCTGCGCTTTTGGCTGGCTAACTTCTTCAGAATTTCTTCAAATTTTATATATTTTGTTTTTTAATCTATTCTTATTAATAATCGGTTTGTTAAAGGACGATTTTGGCCTACTTAATGACAAATAAAATTTATTAAAATTAGGAAATTTAAATAATTAATATAAAACCCATTACGGAGTCCAGGAGGCGTAGCCTTCAGACCAGCAAGATGCCCGCTGAAGGCGGGCTTTCCAACTGGTTATATTATTATCCTATACTACTAAAGCGCATTTGTGCCTGCTTCTGTACCTATGTACCTACCTATGTCCGTCCCCCAGGGGGTTGGCAGATACTAAAAAACATAAAACATATCACATACTACTAAAAGGCATTTGTGCCTGCCTCTGTATGTATCTATGTACCTATGTATGTGTCATGGTTACCAATTTAAATAAAATTATCTATATATATAAAATTAAGGCTTTGTCTGTACATTAGGGTGGTGGTGTGTGTGCTGATGCTGGGTGGGTTTCGGGGGGGAGTGGGGTTCGAGTGGTGGGGGTCCAGGGGGAGCCCCCTGGGTAGCAAAAGGGCCGCCGAAGGCGGGCCTTGCAGCTAGTATATTTATAATAAACAAGGTTAGGTTATGTTTATTTTTTTAGAGTGGTATGAGTTTTTGGGGATCACGAGATGCTCTTCAAGATGCGAAGGCGTTCCTCCAGTACTCCCTCAACGGTTTATATTTGAAGATATTTATGTTAGAAATACCTTTAATTTTCTTTTAATCTTCATTCATTCAAGTCACCAAACAAGTATGGCGGTTTTTATACAAAAATAATAATACTTAATAATAATCCTACAGCAAATATATAAATAATTAAATAAATTTAATCGACTCTCTACTAAATCCAACTTAGTAATATCCCTTTGTAAAGTTGCGATTTTTTAAGGTTTTCCACATCCTAAGTTTCCGAACTACTGCTTGCGCAGATGATTGTTATGATTTGAAAATCGATGATAATCCTAAAGGCATCAGCTCTAAAATTGAAGAGGGTGCATAAAGAATTCCTACCCAAGCGTCTAAATCTTTCCCGAATCATACGAGCGACATGAGCCGTGCATTAATTTGCAGGAACACATTTCTACAGGGGTTTACTAGCACCAGCTGTTTTTCAAAAGTGATTCATCAAAATAGTCGGTTAAAGTAGAATTCTACGCAGTAATGTGTGATAAAAGTTTGTACATATGAACAGTACATTTCTACTCCCGTTACAGATATATTGCGTATTGAATTCACTTGGAAAATTATTTTTTTTTGCTTATTTAAGTATCCAGTGCCTGGAGCACCGGGCGATCTCGGTAATTTTTTAACTCTAGATAACTTAAGTTTCAAATTTCAAGCCTCTGCTACTTACCGAAGACCATATATGAATGATTAAAATATTTATTTTACGACACTCCTAATTTACAGCCTCTTCCTTTATTTCAATTGGATTAAAATCTATACACGACTAATAACTCAAGACACTTGATAAGTATCTACACCAATTTAAAAAAAATCGTTAGTGCCATTTTTAAGAAAAAAAAAACGAAAAATCTTTCATATGTCCACTTACGGTGTTCCGATTTCAACCAAAAGCTTCCTGTACCTTTCTAGCCTAAATCGAGATTAAGTTTCGAATTTCGTAGCTCTGAGATTTATGGTTGCGAAACGCAGGGTGGTACATTCTTACGTACGTAAACATCAACTTCCGGTACTTCGATTTTAACCAAAATCTTGTGGTACTTCTTGTAGCCTCTAGATAGCTTAAGTTTCAAATTTCAAGCCTCTGCGACTTACCGAAGACGAGATATGAACGATTAAAATATTTATTTTACGACATGACTAATTTACACCCCCTTCCTTTATTTCAATCTTATTAAAAATTTGGCACAACTAATAACTCATGAGACTTGATAACTACACCAACTTTTAGTGAAATCGTTAGAGCCCTTTTCGAAAACTCGATTGGATATATATATATATATATATATATATATATACAAGAATTGCTCATTTAATAATATAAGATAAGAGTATCTGGAGGCACCGAGCGATGCTCGGTAACTTCTTCCTTCAGTTAAAAGCTTTATTTTAATATTGTTTTTAATTTAAAATTCTGATAAAAAAGGTCGATTTTTATTTGAGAGCCGTTTTCAAATTAAAAAAAATATAAAAATATATAATATTTGCCCCTTTATTTGCCCCCCCTAATAATAAACCCTTTTTAAATCCCTAAGAATGGAATTTTTCTACCTGAGAATAATTAATTTGACTACAAAAAAACCCCATCAAAAACAATTTTGTCGAAGATGAGACCGTGACAGATCGAATTATCACCCCAAAAACCTCCTAGCCGGGTAATTTCATTAAAATCGGTAGAGTCGTTTTCAAAATAGAACCAAGATACAAATATATATACAAACAAACAAATAAATATATAAATAAATATACAATTTTTGATCATTTAATAAGAGTAGATATGCTTCTGTATTAATTGAGGCCTTATCACTTTTTAGAGCCCTTGAGAAGCCAAAAAATATAGTCCTTATTTCCCTATAACAACTTTAATAATTAGTCCATGGATATAACTAATTAAAAAAAATTTAAAGTAATATTTACCTAACAAAAGTAGAAATTAGTTTTTTTTTCACCTTCATTATTTGAAAAAATTAATTGATTAAAAAGTATGATATTTATTAGTTGTCTTTAGTGTTTTCAAGATTTCTACAAATTTCTTCAAATAAGTTAAGAAAGATGGTGGTATTAGTTGAGGAAATGATTTTTTTTCGTTTATCTCTGGAAAGGCATCCAGGCGCCAAAGGGAGGGTGTCGGGGTGATGAAAACGAGTGTGACATTGTTGCCACGCTTCCTGGAGGAAGAAGGAAAAGTAAAGACAAAGGCGCTTGTTCTCCTTCCTCCGAAGCCGATGAGGAGGATCAATACCCCCAGGGGGTGTCAGGAGCAGTGGTGACGTCACAGGAACATCCCGAGGGTCGGCGCCGGGGTCTCGGTTCATTATCATTCGGTCCAAAGACACCTCATGGCACCAATGTCCTTGGCATCCAACAATAAGAGACCACCTACGGACTCAGGTGGAGGTGAACGAAGAACAAAAGAGACAAATTTCATAAGTAAATCTGATTTTCAAATGTAAGTAAATGTAAATTCTCAAAACACTGGTAGACAAAAATTTGTACCCGTAAACCTAACAATGGATTCCAGTTGATACGCTGATTATCATGAAATTTCCAGATTTCTACAACAGGTCAGAGTTTTGATATATTATCGGTCAAAACGACGAAAAAGGCCATTTTGAGTCCTATTAAATATTAAACAGCAATATTTGAAATCACAATATTTTGTTGACATAATAGAAAACAGCTTCCTCTTTGATTTTCAAATTACCACTTGTTTTTAGCTCAATTATTACTCAGTTATAACTAAGAAACTAAGACGATATTAATCAAGTATGTTGGCATGTATTTGGGCAGGAAAGAGGCAAATCAAGCATATACCCAGAAACTCCATTCGGGGGGGGGGGGGGGGGGTGATTTTTAGAATTCATACTGCAAGTTCGAAAAGTGAAGTTTTCAATATTTATACTCTGATAATCAAACATGATCTTAATCAAATAGAAAACTAATTTTTTATTACACAGAATCATTGACATTTCACGAGTTTTCCCATAATCTATAATTTACATAAACAATTGATCCAAAATAAATGTATTATATCGCATCAAAAAACGAATTCACAAGTTCAGTCGTTGAGATTTCGTAGCTGTCATGATATCAAGGACTTTGTCCGGATCCACTTTGTTGTAATCCCAATGTATTGAGAGTATGGCAATTAAAATTTGAATGAGCAGGATGAAATAGAATTTAATTACGTCTCGCAAAAACCTTTGACACTTATGAAAATCAGTATTTTTTTACAATTTTTTCCTAAGTATACTTTTTTGCAATGGGCTAGATTCATCGAATTTTCCAGAATTTCGGTGAGGACTTTAGCTCCCTTAGCCCCCTCCCTGGGTAATTGGTTGAAGCAAATCAAAAAATTCTCATTGATTTACGCGACGTTTTGCCAACTTTATTTTTTCTTAATCAGCAGTCTAAAAAAAACACAAAAAGCAGAAATTCAGAGAAATAATAAAAGTTAAATCATTTGATTAAATCACTGATTTCTTTCATTTTACCTACTCTTGAGATTGACAAAATTTTTGTTCTCGAAAAATCGATGATAACTAAATTGGAGGGAAGGAAAGTACACTCCTGTTAGCTCCTAGTATCCGGATACAAAATTTAAAAATTTTAAGAAAATCAATGGCTAACGCTTGATTTCAAAGCTGCAATTGTCTCGCTGTTAATACTGGCTTCATTGCCAGGTCAAATTATACATAGTACCTGGCCACCGAGCGATGATCGGTAACTTTTTGCTTCAGTTAAAAGCTATATATTAATCCCCGAAACCCCCTCCCCTCGGCCTCTGACCCCCACCACTTCACCCCACCTCATGCACCCCTCCACCCCTGATCATACCCTGTATGGTAAAATAAAAAAAAATTAAGTGTTTGCTAAAAATTGCTCGCTTAAAATTTTTTGCCTAGATTTATTCTGAGATGCCCCCCCCTTTACTGTGTGACGTAATTTATGGATGGTACCTTACAAAAAAATATTTTTTGCTACACCTCCTTTCTTTATATCAATCTGACTAAAATTTATACACGACTAAAAATTTAGGATACTTGATAAGTACACCGATTAAAAAAAAATTTACAATACCACAAAAAACAAAAAAAATCTTTCATATAAATGCCTCGTGTTCCGATTTCAACTAAAAGCTTTCTATACTCCTTTTAGCCTATTTATCGAGTTTTATTTTTTAATTAATATAAAAATCTTCTTAACATATTTTTGCTATAAGATGATGATGATTAGTTTTTTCTTATATAATATCTAATTAGAATATATCGAGTTAACAAATCCCGGAGGGCGTTTAAATAACTAAAACGCACTTCACTGGCTCAAGCGATGGGGGTTAGTCAAGGAGGGATAATAATATCGAAGCCATCATCCACGCGAGGCTTCTGGCGTTGAGAGAGTTATTAATACAACCAACAGTTTAAGAGAGCTTGGAGCCGAAGAGGGAGCTTCTGAGTATTGGTAACTGGGGGTGCGCGGAGATCAACCCCCGTACTCTCAAGTTCAAACGCCTAGTAATTGAATTGAACGGATTCCATTGTGCCCCGTGCCCCGGCCAGATCTAAATAGCGCCCCCTCCTCAAACCCTTTTGACGGTTGGGGGGGAAAAGAGCACAAAGCTACTCGATCTGAGCTACAAGGCGATTGATAGATCGGCTTAAGTAATATAATCCTATAATACTTGATTATTATAAGATTTCAAATGGGGAATCGTCTCCACTGTCAGAAATTGTTAGAGAAGTTAATTTCTTTATGCAACATTTCTATTTGTAGTAGGAATCTTTTCCTAATAGGTTAATCATTTTCACCTCGTCAACTCCAATCAATAAAGCAGGAGTCCCCAAACTTTTTAGAGATAGGACCAGATGTGAACATTGAAAACTATGGGCGGGCCGAATATAATATATTATACGAAAATTATTTTTAATTAATTAATCAAGTACGATTGGAGTAATTTTTGGAGACGGACTGATAAGTAAAATTTGGTGGATATTGATGAGGCAGTCCAAAAAAGCAAATTTATACTATCTTTTTATTAATAAACCGACGTTTCGTAGACTATTCCCTCCTTCTTCAGGGTTTTGAAAAGTCAGTCATTGCTACATTATAATTCTGCTGAGCATGAAATACAATATATTATTGTTACTGCCACCGAAAAAGGAGATAGAGTGAAATGTCCCATTGGATTTTCTTCACTGACTTTTCAAATCCCTGAAGAAGGAGGGAATAACCTCCGAAACGTAGGTTTATGAATAAAAATATAGTATAAATTATCTTCTTTATTGGATCAAATACGTTTGCAGGTATTTGGACAGGAAGGTGTAAATCAAAAAATTGTCTTTGATTTTTGCGACGTTTTGCCAACTTTATTTTGGCTTCATCAGTCGTCTAAAAAATATTCAAAAAACAGAATTACAGAGAAATCAACAAATCACATCATTTTTCCCCTTCCTTTCTTTTTTCTATGACTAAATCAACAAACAACATTACATGTTACATACCTCAATGAATAAGATTAATATTAATATATAACAGATGTGCACATATTTAGGAATAAAATCAATTGTAATTATTTCTCTTTTTTGTTCCGAACAATGATCAATTTATATAAAAAAGAATGATTCATATGACAAGACTAATTATATTATTTACTTAAATAAATAGATCTGAAGATAACAATAATAATTATAATCATATTTCACGCAATTAGAGCGTGACTTCAATTTCCCACCAAATATTCAAAACTTAAAACTACTTTACCGATCACATTTCACTCTTGAAACAGTCTAAAATGTTGTTGTAGCTTATGCTCAAATTTTGTGTATCGGTTCGTAAATTTACAGTGTCATTGAGCCAAATCCACACCATTTCACTTGTGACTCGCCTTCTCCAGTTTTTTTCCCGATCCAGAATTTCTACTTTGTTGAAATCAAAGCTGTGCTCTTCGTTAAAATGGTGCGCAGCCAAAGCTGTCTTGTTTTCTTTTAAAATATTGTTTGGCTTGCAATGATTTTCATGTTGCTGCATCCTGGCACTCAAGTACTGCTTGGTTTGCCTCACACGAGGGGTGAACTGCAATTGGAATTAGGTGTACACCGTCTTTAGAATTATTTGGAATTACTTTGGAATTCATTAGATACTCTATTGCAGTGTTTCTCAAAGTGTGTTCCGCGGAACTCTAGGGTTCCATGAAAACTCGCCAAGGGTTCCGCGTAGACGTTTTTAAGACAATAAACTTCATAAAGTCTCGGCCTTTTTTTTGCTTACTGAAGTTTTGATTTAATTACTGTTTAATATAGATAGTATAGTGTGTGACTATATATAATAAATATAAGACATTTAAAAGTAGGTTTTTATTAATTCACTCCATATACTAACTATAATTCAAAGTAAAAAAAAAAATTGATCGCATAACAACGTTTTAACTCGAATCTTGAGATTGTCGGATTCCACGGTTACCTTCAAAGCGGAAAAGAGTTCCACATTCGAAAAAGTTTGAGAAACACTACTCTATTATTATCTATTGTCCTCTACTTGGAAATGAAAGTGGAAGTGGAAATAGGTGTACACGATTTTAGGTCGCGGTTCAGCCCTCGGCCTCACAAAAGATAAGCCAAATGAGCAGAGAATTTTATAAACTACACCTGCTTGTTGTTCATGGGGCACTTGATCCTTCAACTTAGTGTAAATTGAACTGATTTTATGCACGTTGTAAAATGCCAACTTAATTTCTGTGTCTTTAAAACAACTGTTTATTTTGTGTGGCAAACTACCTACGTAGGGAAACGTACAATACGTAAACTTTAATAATTATATTTAATAATACGCTATTAGGGGCCGTCCATAATTCGTAAGAATTTCAAGATTTTTAGACCCCGCCCTTTCTTCTGTGTCACATTTTCATTGAGCCCCTGTATTGTGACGTCACACTATAACTTTTAAACCCTATAATTTAATAATTGTAGATTTTTTTTTATAAATTAAACTTAACTAAAGGGATTTAATAATATTATATTTTAAGTTTTCTAATTTGACTTTTGTGACATCACAATTTTTAAGATCTTCGGGCCTCCTGTCACATTTTGTGCCCACTCCCCCTTACTGTGTGATGTAATTTTTTAGGCCCCTAATGAACAATATAATTTTAATTAGTCGACGATTGGTGAAGTTTCTACATGAATATATTGACTTTTGTGTCATCAGAATTTTTAAGATCTCCGGGCCCCCCTGTCACATTTTGTGCGCGCTCCCCCCTTACTGTGTGATGTAATTTTTTAGGCCCCTGGTGAAGTTTCTACATGAATATATGCCATCGAAGTATCACTTATTAAAAATAATAATCTAATTTTTAATATTTTTGAAATATCAAAAAGAAACATTATTTAATTAAATTCTATAAAAAAGTTTATTCATTAAGTCAAAAATATAATTTCTCTCTTGCTGGTTCATTCCCCTAGCGAGTTTCTTTTTGTTGTTGTCAGCCCAACTTCCTGGACCATCTAAATATAAGTATTGTCATTTAATTTTTTTCCCAATCGAATTTTTTTTAGAAATGACAATTCATTCATCAGAATAATGAAATAAAAAATCAAGCGTTAAAAAGGCAAATAACCCTTCCTTGCAAATCTCGCGTTCTTTTTTTTCAATGTTAAAAAAAGCCTTAAGTTGCCTTTTTATCTTCCTTAAAAACTTTTCTTTTTTCTTTTGTAAAAATTTATTCTTGAATAATTAATATAAATTCACATCCCCTTTCATCCAAGAATATAATATTATATAATATATCTTCTTCCCTTTCTCTCTCTCTCTCTCTCTCTCTCTCTCTCTCTCTTTATATATATATATATATATATATATATATATATAGGGTGAGTTTTTTTATCTTGAGACAGTCTTATAACTCAAAAACAGTGCATTATATGGAAAAAAGTTTCAAATAAAAGTTTATTTATATCAAGGGGGAAACTAAACTACGCTATTGTATTTTTACCTAGAACAAGCTTTCAAGAGTATTTCAGGGTCAACTTCTGTTTTTTAAATAGAAACCTATTTTTTTCTTTACATTTTCTAAATTTACAAAAAAAAAAAAAAAAAACTGAACAACTTTTATAAGAACTATTTTTTTACACGACATCAAATAAAAAATATATTAAATCAATTAGATCTCTAAAAAAAATTCTTAATGATTATTTTTAACAATTTTTTAACTTGTTTATCGAATAATAATGATTAAATATTTAATTATTAAATAAATAATTTAATAATTTTTCGACACTGTTCTGAGACATTCCAGAGAATATCGCAAGTCTTCTGGATGAATTCCAGATCCAATTTCTTTTGTTTTTTAAACATATTTACAACACGATAAAATGAAGCTTGAGGGGGTGTATTTTTATCAGGAAAACACTCACGATCCATTTCAATAGCAGCCCCATAACCCATAACAATTCTTCCACGTTCACCGCATAAATTAAGATCATTTCAATTCTGTCTTCAACAAAAAAATGCTCCATTTTTATTATAGTAATATACAATATAACTATTTACTGAATTGACACGAAAAATAAACTTTTTTAAACTCAAGAATTTTAAGTAGTTCTATTAAGTAGAAAATAATCTCTTAAATCTGAGTATAATGAAGTTTTAAGTTCATTATAAACACTTATTTTCATTGTTGTGACTTTTCGATTTAATAATTATTTTTAATAATTAATTTTTTGATCATTAGTAATTGATTATTAAGTTGATAATAATTGTTAAAAATAATTATTAGGATTGTTTTTTGAGATCTAATTAATATAATATTTTTTATCTTTGATGTCATATAAAAAAATAGTCCTAATAAAAAGTTGTTCAGATTTTTTTATAGATTCAGAATATGTACTGAAACATATAGGTTTCTATTTAAAAAACAGAACTTGACCTTGAAATACCCTCGAAAGCTTGTTCTAGGTCGACAAACAATAGCCTAGTTTAGTTTCCCCTTTGATATAAATAAACTTTTATTTGAAACTTTTTTTCATATAATGCACTGTTTTTGAGCTATAAGACTGTCTCAAGATAAAGAACTCACCCGATATATATATATATATATATATATATATATATATATATTTATACGTATATAAAAAGAGAAGGTGAGGGATAAAAATATAAAATGTTTAACTAAGCTTGCCGACTGAGTAATAACCAACAAATTTTCAATATCCACGCGACACTGATTCCATTCAAAATAGTATTTATGATTAAAAAAGACTGATGATGAAGGCCAAGCCTTCGAAACTATAGTCTCAAATAAATGAATAATATATACCTATACATATGTATATATGTGTGTATGTTTATTTACATCAAGCAGAGGACAACCTCTTTGTTTCTTTTTATGATTCAACTAGCAACTCTGGTACTCCCGTAAATAAAAACTTTTCAATTAGAAGGTGAGGGGATCACTGACTAAACTACAGACCAAAGCACTGGACTTATAATGATGAAATTGAAGGAGAAAATAAAAGAGTGTGTCTTCTGCCTGAAAAATATTTTTTTTTTAGTTTATTTATAACGAGACTATAGTTTCGAGGGCTTAGCCCCCTTCACCAGTCTATTACATTTGATTCATAGGAATTTATTTTTCCAGCAGAAGACACACTCTTTTATTGTCTCCTTTAATTTATAAAAATTCTGCCACTCTCAGCAAAAAGCAACAAGAATGATGAAATTTGGGGTGTATATTCTTTCTACGATTTATGGTCGAGCTAAGAATGGGTTTTTTCTAACGCACAAATTTGTCCCCATATAAACAAACAAACAACATATTAAAGCAATGGAAAAATGAATTTTGTCTAGAAGAAATTTGATTCAAGTCATGTCAGCTGGCGCAGTTGGACGTACAAACATAAATAGTAAAAGTTTTTTTACAGGGTATGGTCAAGTATTGTAATCATGGATGAAAAAAGTGTTTTTTTTTTCTTCTTTTTTTTCGAAATATCTCAAAAACGGCTAAAACAATTTTGATTAAAAAAATTGATCGAAACCATGGCATTTCGGTCTACAAAAAGCCCTAATAAGTGAACATTGAAAAAATTATATTTTTTGAGATAATAATTGTTTTGTCAAAATGTCTGTTAGTCTGTCCATTACCAAATTTTTGTGGACGAGCTAGCTCAAAAACTAGTGTGAAAATCGAAACCAAATATCACACCTAGTTTTGGTCCATTGAGATTAAGAGCTGATTAAATTTTGGTGCATATCAACCCAAAATTAAGTGCGGTGGAGGGGGGAGATTAAAAATTAAAAATCTAGGCCATTTGAGCAAACTCAACCAAATTTTGTATACATAATCAGTGGGACCCCAGAAGTCTAAAAATGCAAAAACCAATCGCGCAAATGGGGGGGGGGTGCTGTAAGGTCAAAAAATGCTAAAATCTAGCCTCTTGTACCAAGCTCAACCAAATTTAGTATACATAATCAGTGGGCCCCCAGGAGTCTAAAAATGCAAAAACTAAGCCCCCTCCCCTAAATTATTATAAATAATTTTATTAAATATTAAATATAAGTGAGGGGCCAGGTTTATTACGATCATATTAATTAAGAACTCGTAATCTCATTTAAAACATTTATTTAACAACAACATCAACATATAAATATAAATACAAACAATAAAACGATTAACAATACATCAAGTAAGCTTTGTACGCATCAGGTTCTATGGTAAAGTCAAGTGGATGGCCACATCAGTCCACGTCAGCTTATTTATTATTGATTGAAAAATGATAGAACAACCGATAGCTTCGGTAAAATCTTCCGAAATTAAACTTACTGGAAAATTCTTAATTCTTTATGGTAGTAGTATTATACAATTTCGAAGAAACCATATAGAATTAGAATAGTAGAAAATCCTCTAGCTATTATCATTTCTAATTGAAATTCGTTAATTATTTTATAGCGGAAAATCCATTAAATCCAACATCGAGTTCTCATTAAAAGCCCCACGCTATTATGGAGTAATAATTTATTTTTTTAATTTATTATTTTTATTTTAATGATTGGTATATATAATTGATATTTTTATATCATTCCATCTTTTAGAACATAAAGTGAAAATATAAATTTAATTCAATATTTTTGCATCAATGCTCGTTGATTTATACATTAAAAAAATGAACGCAATCAATGATTTATAAAAGAGTAAAATGAATTTTTATCCGAAATTATACACCAAGTGGATGTCAGGGTAATTAAAAAATATTTATTTCCAAATATGAAAAGCGAATGAATTTAGGGCAGTCAGGTAATTTAATCTAATACTCCAAGGGTTGTGGGGTAGGATTGTGGATTTTGGGACGGGACTCGGAGAAAACATGCAGGAATGACGTGGGACATCCCGGGGTGGAGAAGGGGACATTCGGAGGAAATCGAGCCGAAAGGTGAGCGAAAGGACATCTGACAGACCACACAGCTCTCGGGTCAAATTACACATCTCTAGGCACCCCTCCTCTGATCCCTGTCTTCGAATTTCCCCACTCATATTTATATTATATTAGGCTCCAGTTTATCAAACATAAGATCAGGTTTTCAACAGCTCTATTATTATTATAAATAAATATAAATTAAATTAAAAGTTTTTTCTGGACAGTAGCAGAAATGATAAGTAGTTTTTTTTTCTTTTTAATAATTATACAAAAAAAAAACCCGACTTCAAAAAATAAAATAATAAGAACTCAAAAATCAAATAAAATGCACTAAAAGGTATAAAATAATTATCTAATTTAGTTACAAATAAACGATGAAATTGTTACATTGAAGTCGGTGCCAAACATAAACATTTTATGAATCGAACTCGACGGATCTTTCTTAGTACGTTTGGCGGGTACGCTTTCTTATATAGTTTGTTTAGCACCGACTTCAAAAAGTGATTTCATGTTAATATTTCGTCGTTTAGTTGTAAATAAATTAAATAATTATTTTATACATTTTAGTTCATTTTATTTTATTTTTGAGTTCTTATTATTTTATTTGTTGCATTTAATTTTTTTGAAGTCGGTTTTATTTTTTTTTTTATAAAAATCATTTTTCTTTTTCTTTTTTTTTAATGTTATTAATAGTGACTTAATATAATACCCTGCATGCATCTCGTAAGAGAAAGCGCCGGGCGAATAAATCAGAAAATGATAATAAAATTCAATTCATAAATATAGAAATTCTCTCGAAATGTTTGCGGGTTTGAAATGAATGTTTTAAGATTTTTTTATAAAAGATTTTATTTATTATAATTTCCATTATTTATTCATAAGAATTGGAGATGTACGTTATTTCGTCATTGATCATATCATCAGAACTTGGCCAAATTAATATCGGACCACCTCTAAGGTATCCCCTTTCCAATAAAAAAAGAATCATCAAAATCGGTCAACGTGGCAAAAAGTTCTCGCTGAACATACATAAAATAAATAAATAGTTAGGTATCTTGACTATCTTGGAGCTATACTGATCCAAACGCAGAAAGAATCATTATATTCATTTCATAAACAAAGAAGTTATGCTTGAACAAACATAACAAAAAAGCTACAATACCAATGAAAAAAACGGGCAAATTGGAAACTATATTGAACTCAATGCAAAAAAAATCATTAAAATCGTTTCACAATTAGCGAAGATATCAGGTAACATAGATACAAAAAAAAAAGAAAAAGAAATCAGTCGAATTGAGAAACTCCTACTTCTTTTTTGAAGTCGGTTAAAAAATAAAGATACCCCTTCTAGGCCATCATATTTTAGTGTATACAATTGATTTTTAAACTGTATTTAAAAAGTAAGCATTTCACACCGATGTTCGATTAATTGTACTTCATTTTATGAATTCAATATATTTACACCCAGATTGGATAACTTGTGAGTTTTTTTGGAATATTTGTTTTTTACTAGGTGTGCAATAAAATTTTTTTATTAAGTTCGGTAAAAAATCAATTTTTAATTTGTGTTCTTCTGGTAGACATACATATGTGATGTTTCGGCTTTAAACAGCGAAAACCATCTTCAGCACCTACGATATATAATTTATAAATTGTATGTGTTTGGTTCAAAGGTAAGGAACATGTTGATAAAAATTAAATTTTCAAAAATATATAAGAGCTTGAGAAAACACAAGCCTTTAACAAAAATGAAAAGGTATAATTACAAAAAATAGAGTACCCTTAGAAAGGACTTGTGGAGAAAAATTCATTAAAAATTCAAATGTTAATATATTTTCTCCACGCTCAATAAATTTAGAACATGTGCAATGTAATTCATATTCTAAATATTCCGACTCGATTAGCCCCATATTTAATAAAACGTTTTTATTAATAACTAAATGACGGCCGGACCTTCGGCCCGGCGCGGCTTCACCTAGCCATTAAAAGGGACATCTCGTTCCGGGAATTATTTTTAAATTAAGAGAGAAAATTTTGAATTGATTTTAAAATAATGGTAATTTTATCTTTCACACGAGTGAAAAAATAATTGAATATATTGTAGCTTTTGTCCGAACTTGAATTTGAATATTTTTTCATTTAGAGCTTTTTAACTAATTCAATTTTTTTTTGTATGTTTAAGAAAAATATTGAGTTATAAAATATAAATAAATGACTGTACTAATTAAAATCCTCAAAATGTAGTCTGGACTTGATTTGTCGTTGGTGCGCCTGTATTTAGACAACCTATTGCGCGCAGAATAATGAAAGATGCGTAAGAGCTAGGCGAGTCCAGTCGTTGATGGAATGCTCCAGAGCCATTTCAGGTCTCCCTGACGTTTCGGCTCCTCTCCACATATACCTGTGCTGAGTGTGTTTAGCTGTTTTTACACAGATATACGGGACCTACTTTTCAACACCGGTTCCAAACGGTTAGTTTGGAGAGGTTACTAGGCAATTATACTCTTGGTAGGTTGCCATTGCTTTCCAAGAGGAGGCGACTGCAAATATCTGCCGAGACTCGGTCTCGAACCAGATTTCAGGCCAGCAGCCCGACATTTTAACCACTAACCCACAGTCGCCTCTATAAAGTAATTAGTAAAATAATATTTTAAAGTACTCTACCCTAGAATAAGATAACACTATTTTTTTGTTTCTTTAAAATTTATTCATTTGATAGGTTTAATATACATCAAACATATAATGTAATAAGGTTATTCTTCTGGTATTAGATAAAAATCGTTCGTTCTTTTTGATTTTAAGTCAATATGGACTTCACATAGCCAGTGATATCTGATTACTAATAAAGGAATAAACATACAATAAACTCCAGATTATCCAAGCTAATGGTGGGAAGAAGCGGCACGAATAATCGAAAAACACAGATAATCCGAACTATAATTATTTATTTCTAAAATACAACATATTATATTATACATTTCTAAGGCAGACAATTATTTTAAAATGTTTAAATTCTCATCTCATCTGTGAATTTGGTTTGTTTGTAGGTATCTTTTAATGCTTTTTTAATATCAGTTCGAATTTTTCTAAGAGCTATTATGTCTTCATACTCGAATTCCAATGCACGGATAATTCGCAAACCGGATAATCCGCACACGGATAATCAGGATTTTACTGTATTAATATTTCAAATGGATAAAATCGAGGGGTGATCCGCGATTGTAAGTAGGTGTACACCTCTTTGGAAGTATTTTGGAAGTACTTGGAAATATTTTGAAGTACTTGGAAATATTTGGGAGTACTTGGAAATATTTTGAAGTACTTGGAAATATTTGAAAGTACTTGGAAATATTTGGAATTACTTGGAAATATTTGGAATTACTTGGAAATATTTGGAAGTACAAGTGGAAGTAGGATTACAGCAGTTCAACCCTCGGATAAAGTCTAGCAACGACCCCTTACAGTTTATTTAAATTTTTAACTAGCACAGGGTATTATCTATTTGCTAAGATCAAACCACAGGGTATACGCCATATACCGTCGTATACCCTCCGTTACAGCCATATATATATATATATATATATATATATATATATATATATATATATATATATATATATAATTTTATTTATTGAAAATCCAGCCTTTGAAAATATAATTTCTATCAAATAAAATTATAAATACCTATAAATAATTTTTTTTTTCAAATTAATAAATTATATGAAATTGAACATATTAAAATAAAACACTTCTAAACAAAGTTTATTTTTTAATGGAACAGAATATTAATTCTCCTTTCCACATTTTTTAATTCAAAATATATATAAAAAAACAGAAGCCTTAAAACTAATTTTAGATTTAGGCCGTTGATAAAAAAAACAAACCTGTGGTATGACGGGAACATGGCGGAGCAACCTAAAGGGAGGCTAGAAGGAGAGAGATATAAATTTCATAAAATATTATTAAAAATATCGAATAGCAAGCCCCTCCGAGGGTGAAATACGCAGGCCTTTGAACGTAAAGCGCGCCGCTCTGTCCGGCCCCAAACCCAACGTTTCATTTTGCAACCACAAAGCTTTACCAGTTCGTATGTAGTGAACAGTGTATAGAAATATATATAGATATAGATATAAATATAGATAGAGTGATGTTACAATTTATAAATACCCCCTCGGCGTCTCTCTGCCACAGAACACTCGTAGCTATACTCGCGTAATAAAACTGGGATTTAATTAAAATAATTAATTAATAAGATACAATTTTCCAGGCTGTTGATTTTCAGCTCTGGGAGCATCATAACATCAAAACAAAAGTTTTTTTATCTATGTCAAAACGGATATCACAATTCTGCCAGGTGGTCGGGTGGGGCTCAATCTGTAAACTCCAAAAATTATTTATTATATTTGTTATAGTATTGTCGTTGTTTTTTCATTTATTTTATAGTAAAAGTGAGCTCACCCTGAAACATATTGATTAGATTTATAACATATAGGTAAATTAGATTAATAATTCGTTCAGAGCTAGATATTTCCACAATGAAATTACTTGGGGATTACAATATTGAAATCAAGGATTTAGAATAAAATTTACTTTATATTAATTATTATCTTTGTTTTAATTTTCCCAAAACTATGTCAGAAAGTGAAAGTATTGTTTACCTCTATTACTATCAGATTTAATGAATTGTTTTTAATAATATATTTTATCAATTCTTGGTAAAAATTTAAATGAAAAAATACAAATCTTTTATAAAAAACAATCCAAAATACGTTTATTCAAAATCCAAACGTTTCGGGAGAATTTCTCCCCTTTTCAATGATCATATTTTTTCAAATTGATAGCCGATTGGTGTTGTAAAATTACAATACAAACTGAATTCTACCTATAATTTATTGAACAAAAGGATTTATTTATTACTTGGTACGACCGGGTTGCAGGTGTATTAAATATTAAATTCACACCAAATTTTTATTTTTATTTGTTCATTATGTTCAAAAATATCTGAAATGTGAAGAAAAATCATGTCTCTGAGAATCATTCTGGATTTCGATACCCACAATAATTCAAGCACAGGGTGTTATTGAAAGGTCGTTCTGAGACAAAATATTTGTATTTCTAATACGAAGAACTGATTAGATTTTACTTTTTTAATTTTTACATTCAAATGATATTCTTTTTATTATTTTATTTTTGGAATTTTGGGTTTAAATACTTAACTCTCCATTTTCCTACTTACCTCCTCGTTTTCATAATTAACTCGCTGTTTACATAATTACCTTGTTGATTTCATATCAAATTAGCTGTTTTCATTCTTAACTAAAGGTTTAAATACTTAACTCACGGTTTAAATACTTAATTTTCAAATTTATTAGTAAACTCCTCGTTTTCCTAATTAACTTGATACCTTGTTGATTTCATACTTAACCACCGTTCAAACAATCAACCACGGTTCAAATACTTAACCATGGTCCAAACACTTAACCACGGCTCAAATACTTAACCATGGTTCAAACACTTAACCACGGTCCAAACATTCAACCACGGTTCAAATACTTAACCATGGTTCAAATACTTAGCCGCGGTTCAAATAGTTAACCATGGTTCAAATACTTAGCCACGGTTCAAATACTTAACCGCAGTTCAAATAAAATAAATGAATCCTTTTATACCATGGTTCAAACACTTAACCATGGTTCAAATACCTAAGCAAGGTTCAAATACCTAACCACGGTTCAAATACTTAACCATGGTTCAAATACCTAACCACGGTTCAAATACTTAACCAGGGTTCAAATACTTATCCACAGTTCAAATAAAATAAATGAATCCTTATTGTCTGTTCTATATACTCTATCCTTAACTTTTTGCTATTATTGTCGCGAAACATACCATATACCTTAATTGAATTGACATTGATTATTTTTATTATATGTGACTGGGGTTCTATTCACCCTTTTGGGATTGAATCCAAGTGCCAGAGAGTAATCTGGGCCAATTGCTTTCATTATATCTAATTTGGCATATAAATATTTAACACTTTGAAAAATTTCCCTCAGAGATTTCATTTTTAAAAAAATTAAAAGATTTTTTTAATTTAAAGACATAACCATATATGTATATAGTTTAAATAGAAATCTATGATTATTTCGAATTTTGAAAATGTAGAAGATTCGAAGAGCAATGGAAGGACTATTCCTGAAAAAAATTTAAAAATCCTTCTCACATGCAATACAAATTATCTATTAAAACTTCAATCCAGTAAAGTCAATTAAAAAAAGTAATTATTTTGATTAATTAAATTGAAAAAATATCAATTATTAAAATTTTTATTGGAAAATAAGGACTATATTTTTTATGCAGATAATTTATATTTTATTGCCAACGTTTCTTTAACTTTGTTGACTTCTTCAGGGCTCGAATAGTTATCTTCCCTGCATATTTGTCATTTTATAATTATTCTTTCTTAGTAAACATAGCAAGGCAAGTCAATGACATCAATCAGATTGATTTTTTTTAACTCAACAAGTAAGTAAGTATTAAGTCAACAAAGTTGACGAAACGTTGACAATAAAATAATTTTTAGAAAAAAAATAAAACCGACTTCAAAAAAATTAAATGCAACAAATAAATTAATAAGAACTTAAAAATCAAATAAAATGGACTAAAAGGTATAAAAAATATTTATCTAATTTAGTTACAACTAAACGACGAAGTATTTACATGAAATCACTTTTTGAAGTCGGTGCCAAACATATACATTTTATGAATCGAACTCGACGGATCTTACTTAGTACGTTTGGCGGGTACGCTCCCTTATATAGTTTGTTTAGCACCGACTTCAAAAAGTGATTTAATGTTAATATTTCGTCGTTTAGTTGTAAAATTGGATAATTATTTCATATCTTTTAGTGCATTTTATTTGAATTTTGAGTTTTTATTATTTTATTTGTTGCAATTAATTTTTTTGAAGTCGGTTTTATTTTTTTTATAAAAATTATTTTTATTTTTCTCTTTTTAGTGATGTTATTAATAATGACTTAATATAATACCTTGCATGCATCTCTTAAAAGAAAGCGTCGGGAGAATGAATCAGAAAATGATAATAAAATTCAATTATTAAATATAGAAATTCTCTGGAAACGTTTGAGGGTTTTAAATGAATGTTTTTAAGATTTTTTTTATAAAAGATTTTATTTATTATAATTTCGTTTATTTGCTCATAAGAATTGGATATTTTCGGTATTTTGTCATTGAACATATCATCAGAACTTAACCAAATTAATATTGGACCACCCCCTAAGGTACCCCCTTTTCAATAAAAAAAGAATCATCGAAATCGGTCCACGTGGCAAAAAGTTCTTGCTGAACATACATAAATTAAATAAATAAACAAATAGGTATCTTGACTATCTTGGAGCTATGCTGACCCAAACGCAGAAAGAATGATGAAAATCGGTTCATAAACAAAGAAGTTATGCCTGAACAAACAACAAAAAAGGTCCAATACCAAAGAAATTTATATTTTTACCAATCGGAAACTAGACTAAACCCAATGCAAAAAATCATCAAAATCAGTTCACAATTGGCGAAGATATCAGGTAACATAGACACAAAAATAAATTCAGTCGAATTAAGAACTTCCTCCTTTTTTACTTTACCATACAGGGTATGGTCTAGTATTGTAATCGTGAATGAAAAAAGTGGTTTGTTTCCTTCTTTTTTTCGAAATATCTCAAAAACGGCTGAAACTATTTTGATTAAAAACATTGAGCGAAACCATGGCATTTCGCTCTACAAAAAAGCTCTAATAAGTGAAGATCGAAAAAATTATATTTTTCGAGATAATAATTGTTTTGTCAAAATGTCTGTTAGTTAGTTAGTCCGTGTGTTACTATTTTTGTGGACGAGCTAGCTCAAAAACTAGTTGGAATATCGAAACCAAATTTCACACGTAGTTTTGGTCCATTGAGATTAAGATCTGATTAGATTTTGGTGCATATCGACCCAAAATTAAGGGGGGTGGAGGGGGATTAAAAATTAAAAATCTTTGCCGTTTGAGCAACCGCCTAAAATGGGGGGGGGGGGGTCAAATAATGAAAATCTTAGCCATATACCAAACTCAACCAAATTTTGTATACATAATCAGTGGACCCAATGAAGTATAAAAATGCAAAAACTAATCCCCCCCTACATGATTATAAATAATTTTAGGGGCCAGGTTGTATGGTAAAGTCAAGTGGATGACCACATCAGAACACGTCAGCTTTTTTTTTAAATATAAATTATCTGCATAAAAAATATAGTCCTTATTTCCCGATAACAACTTTAATAATTTAATCGATAGACATAACTAATAAAAATAAAAATATCAATATTAATTTCCAAGCTTTAAACAATAGTTCTAAAACAAAGGGTGCGTAGAAGGGAAAAAACAAAACTAGCAGCTGATACATATGAGCCGATTCAAAACAAACCGTAGCTAATTTCATTCGTCTATTCCACCCTAATTGCGGCATCAGTGACGTGGAGTACTCAACCTTGTTACCCTTTAAATATATGGGTGGGCGAGGAGTGTTTCTGTGTGCGTGAGTGTGGATTCCCCTTTTGGATCAACGCAAACCTCAACAGCCCCGGGGCCAATCGAGATGTCATTTGCACTGCTTACAACGCCAAAACATATATATGCTCACAGAGATACAAATTCGATACATTATATACATATATATGTTTTTTTTTATTTTTTTTATCGTCCCCGGGGAACCTTTGAATTTGCGTGTTGAGGGCTGATGGAGGGTCTTCCCTTTTTGTCTAAGCAAAATTGACTCCCTCTCCTGGGGTTCGAGTCCCCGGAGGCGAATCATTTGATAGTTTAATTTGTGGGGCTTAAAAGTGATATCAGATTGGTCAAAATGCCTCGAGGCCTTCTTCTTCAAGCCAAAAAAGTCAATAAAGATCTTCAATTGACAGCTAAGTGTCAAAATAAATCAACAAAAAATTTTAGTTCCTACAGATTATTATTATTATTATTATTTTATAGGTAAATGTAGGCCTTTATTGTGTACATTCAAAGAGAGAAAAACAAACATAAAAATTCACAATATACAAAAATACAGGATATAAAATTTTAACATCATGACCCAGATGAAACCGAAGACACATATTCGGTGAGTCCAGTCAAGAAACGGACTGCAGTGAATGGTACTTTATGTAATAATTAACTGATAATTTCAATTAATTAATTGTTGATTCTATCTTACAGTAAATATAATTTATGGTTTGAATTTTAAAGCTCTTCTTTCTAATTTGTGATTATTTTTTACTTTTTTATCGATTTGTATTGTGATTATCGAGGTGTGAACCGCGACCTAATATGCTATACACCTACTTCCACTTGTACTTCCAAATATTTCCAAGTACTTCCAAATATTTCCAAGTACTTCCGAATATTTCCAAGTACTTACAAATGTTTACAAATACTTACAAATATTTCCAAGTACTTACAAATATTTCCACCTACTTACAAAATACTTACAAAGAGGTGTACACCTAGATCGCCCCTTGGTGATCATTAATTCGAAGGTTTATAATGGTAATTAAGAATAACAATTATTTTGTGTGATTTTTTTATTTTTCAACCAATGTTTCGTCCGCTTTGCCGACTTCTTCAGGATTTCAAATAATTCAATCACACATTCGTCTAAAATGCATTATTTTTCTTTATCTTCGTTACAAATTAAAAACCATCAGAAACTTAAAAATTTGGAACATTCTCATAAACAAATTTTTTCTTTTTTATTAACAATTTAATTACATAAACAGTTTTAGAAACAATAGAAATGTGTGAAGATGGATAAGTGAAATGATTCCGTTTTATTGTTTTAAAACTGTTTATCTAATTCAATTGTTAGTAAAAAAAAGAGAAAAAATTTGTTTATGTGAATGTGCGGAATTTTTAAGTTTCTGATGGTTCTTCAATGGTAACGGAGGTCAGGAAAAATAATGTATTTTAGAGGAATGTGTGATGTAACTATTTGAAACCCTGAAGAAGTCGGCAAAGTCGACGAAACGTTGGTTGGAAATTAAAAATCACACAAAAAAATTGTCCATAATTCCCAATATAAACCTTCGAATTAATACACATGATGGACGAAAATGATAATAATAATTGTGATTATTGTTTTTAAAAACTTAACTTTTATTGAAAACTACAATTTTAAAAAAGATAAGAGTAAATAAATATTATGTGTAATATTCATTTACTATGAGCTAAGAATTCTTGGTCATCTTTATTAAAGATGTTTCACCTTGCACCAACACCACAATCTCTACTAATTACAATTTTAAAACTAATTTGCAGAATTTAACAAAGTTTTTATGTTTTACTTTTATTTAATTATCAAAATATTAAAAAAATATTGAACTTGTTTTATATATTCATTAACTACATCGCCAGCCTCCGGCGAGCAACTTGCTAGCCAAAGGGCTTTGCCCCTGGACCCTCCCGTCTCTGCCTCTGGCCACTCTCTGCCCCACAAACCCTATCCTCGTTCTCTGGACCTGCACTACGGTACTCACGATTTTTTTTCTATTTATGAATATTTATCCTTGAAATTTTCATTTCATTCTACTTTTATTTATTCAGTAGCTGCAAGGCCCGCCTTCAGCGGCCCTCTTGCTTGCCCGGGGGTATGCCCCCTGGACCCCCACCACCCGAATCCCACCCAGCATCCCCGCTAAGACTGGAAAAAGGCCTGTAGCACCTTGTGCTCCCAATTATTATCTATCGAAAAATATTCGCGACAAAAATCGCTCAACTTTGTTAATTTTATAGCAATTTGTGCATTCACCTTTCCTTTTATTTAGCATTTGCCACGTTTTTCGTATATTTTTCGCTCATTGAGCAATTTCGGTCTTTGATCCTAACAAATACTTTATAACAATATATTGAAATACTTGACTTCGTCTCACACTCCAAACCTTACTTGATTACTATATTTATTCTTGAGTTAAACCAGTGTACTGTAAATCAGGACAATTCAATATTATTAGCTACAATAATAGCAATTCGAGAAGCGTATGCGAAACTAGATGTTATGCGCAAACGCGGTGGAAATTTGGTCGTTCTTATTAAGGATTGTAAATTTTCCGACTTTTTCATTTACCGGTAATATATAGTACCTAATACCATTTTATTGATAAGCATTTTTAAAAAAATAACTTCTCAAGAAATTTAAATTATTTACTAATTTTGATGTAATTTTTGTACAAAATAATCCAGATCTCGAGAATACGCTTTCTGATTCACTGGTTGGACGAATGGTCATTAAATAATCAAATACTATTTTAATATAGGCCTACTTTCCCCATACTTTTTCTTGGCGGACGTGAAATATTTACATATTATTATTTTTAAAATATATTAAAAAAGGAAATATTTACTTACTCTTTAAGAAAAGAGTTGATTAAATTGAACGTTTTTGTACCGAGAGTAGCAGAATTTTTATATATTGAAGGAGACAATAAAAGAGTGTGTCTTCTGCTGGAATTATAAATTATAGAAAAATATAGTCTCGTTATAAATAAATAAAATTTATAATTCCAGCAGAAGACACACTCTTTTATTGTCTCCTTCAAAAGGGTTGATTGTAACTATTTTAAACTTTAAAAAATCTCAAAAAACTGCAGAGCACAAATCAGATACATATGCTAGCTGGCGATTTACAGTGGCTCTCGAACCCAAAAAATTTTAATTTACATTTAAACAAAAAATATCTCCCATAAAATTAATAATTAAGTATATTGTTACTTACACTTAGTATTTTTTTCTACCGGTAAATTTGCCGAACGTTTTTTGTCAATTTACCGGTAAACCGGTATACAATCCCTAGTTCTTGCCTACTTCAGAACATTTGGTATCCTATACAGATTCCTGAATTCCGCAAAATTAACTATTTAATAGAAAAATAGTCATCTATGTGTGAATTTTACTTATTTCATCTAAGCAGATTATTTAAAATTATTATTTTTACAGACAGATAAGTAAATAACAATTACTTTCTGTTATTAGTATTTTATTTTGGTGGGAATATAAAAATATAATTTATTTTATTATTAGTTATGTACCCATCTTTCATTTCTTTTCTTTTTTTTTATCTTTTTAATATCGCAAAAATTGTATTTGCTTTATAAAAAAAAAGATGTTTTAATAAAGATATTATGTATAGATATTTTTTAAATTAATATTTTTTTTAATAAAAAAGTTTCCATTTGCCAAGTTAAAAAACCTTTGTCCCTGGCCAAGAAAGGGCCTCCCCCTCTGCCAGTGAGGGGGGGGGCTCCCTCTCTTTCATCTGTGGAGAGAGATATTAGAATATGCGAGTTTTTTGAGACACGCGTAGTAGCAGAGCAGCCGAGTACTGTACTCTGCTAATAACTTGTCAGCTGGGCAGACGGCTGGGGGGCTGCGCCCCCTGCCCTGCCCCAAAGCAAATTATTTACACTCAAATGATTCTATTTCAATATCGCAACAAAAGAAATTCATCCCATCGTGATGTTGCTGTTGCTACTGCTACTGCTGCTGCTGTTTGATAGTATAGTCACTGGTCGCCAAACCAAGAGCCCCGTCACTTTACATATTCACCGATTTCGGTTAATAAATAAATGATACTGATGAGCATAGAATGGAAATAGAGATGGAAAAACAATAACTGAATGCATTTATTCACTATGTTTTGTTTTTTGAAATTGTTTTCAAACTTCCCATTAAGAGAGCTATTTTTTATTTTAATAAATAGAATATGGAAATGAATAAAATAGAATTAAACAGTATTTAATATTTGATCATATATAAAAAAATGACGAGTAAATAAAAAATTATACAGTATGTATATGTGTTTTGGAAATAATAAAAAATATAGGAGTAATTTTTGATAACTACAAATAATAGTTATTTATAGTACTAAGTGAAAAGTTTTTATTTTGTAGCGGAGTTGCAAATAAACATATAGAAATATAATTGAAAAGTTTTTATTTTGCCGAGAGTATCAGAGTTGTTTATTCATAAAGATAAACAAAGAGGTTGTCCTCTGCTTGATGCAAATAAACATACACACACATATATCAAATTGGTTTTTAATTTTAACTGTCTCTCGGTTAAGTAAAGATCAAAAAAATTTCAATATCCATGCGATACTGACCCCATGAAGAATAATATTTATAATTAAAAAAGACTGATGATGAAGGCTAAGTTTTCGAAACTATAGCCTCAAACAAATCAATAATATATATACAGATATATATTTTTGATATATATCTATGTGTGTATGTTTATTTGCACCAAGCAGAAGACAACATTTTTTTCTCTTTATGAATACACAAATATAATATATATCAATGGATGCTGTGGATGCGGCGCATCCCCCAAATTCCAAAATATCAAGAGTAATTTCATTCGTGATATATTTGAAAATTTGTAAAATTTTAAAAAATCTTTCAATAAATAGGTACTATACAATTAATTCATTTAAAGATATATAAAATTTAAAATTTGCGGAGCTTTTTAAAGTTAAAAAAATTATTCCAAATTTCCTATTTTAATCACTTCAGCTATCTTGTGGAAAATACTTTGATATTATGAAATTTTAAAGTGAATTAATTCATATGTATTCGACCCATTACTTTCATTTAAAATCTATAAATTGCATTAAAAAAATTAATCGTGAAAGATGAACCAAAAGATGTTTGGGAAAAAGTATTTGCTTTAATAAAGTCCAATTGATCTCTATAACGAGTATCGTTTTGGTTCGAGTGCAAAAGGCCATTCCTAGAATAATAGGAATTAATCTCTAATAGTCTGAAACAGGTCTGGGCTTGTATTTGGAAGGTTTTAACTTATATTTTAATATAATTAAAATATTGGCTCTAGTCAAGAGTCGTCTTTTTGAAAAACATTCCATCTAATTTTCAAAAAATGACATTCTTTATATTTAAAAGATACTAAAGCGTCCTTCACTGAATACATTTTTCAGCCAAAGAAAAAATTTTCAGATCATTTCTTAAATGAATGGAATAAAATTTTCTTGCTTTTATTCTATCTGTATGTCGGAGGCAATTAATTTGTATGGTAAGCTAACATCCCGGGATAGCAACGTTAGCGCTTGGGTTCGATCTCAAAGGGATGAAACCCTCTGACATGCAATATATACATAATTATCATTAAGATAAGTTTCACTAAGATCACATTGTCTCTAAAATGTAAATTCTTTTTTAATCTTAAATTTATTCCTAAAATGGGTGGAAAAATATCTAAAATTACAAGTGGAAGCGTGTATTTGATAAAAATATTTCAATGAAAATACCCAATCCAGGTAATTTAATCAAATCTTATTTAAAATTGGATACTAACCGAACAGACGCATTCGACAATTCGTTTATCCCTATAACATCTAGAGATTGGAACTCTATTCCTCCGACCGTCTTCCCAACAACATATACCTTCAATCTTTCAAGACCAGCATTCACAGATACCTTCAACTCCGACCCAATCCATAATATAGATATACCCTGAAACCCCTCACATCCGAACCCCGGAAATCCGAACTCAAAAAAGAGAAACTTATTTATTTAGTCATAAAACAATTATGTATATATTCTATATTATAAACTTAATTTACATAATTAGTTGAAAAATTAACAAAGAAGTACAGTTAGCATACCTAACAAAGTGTAAATGTGTCTACATACTTATGTCATTCAGGATTGAAAAACGGTAAAAGTTGGTTATCGAAATTCTTTAGGTTAATCACTTTGCAAAAACAATGAAATATTAATAGAAACTCACTTCATCTTTCAAGTGATATCAGTTATCTTCAATTGTCGAAGCTTCTTTCGGCTAATTCGAACAAATTGAAATCTGAACATTGTCCCAATTAGTAAAGATTTGAGGGGTTTCCCTATAATTTACCTATTGCTTTCTGGAAAATTTCAAGTATTATTTTTTTTACCCATATACTAGTACAACAAAGGCAGCAACACGGATCAATAGAATTCTGAATAGAAACAACAATTTTTTTTATTATTATTATGATATGTAAGTAATTAATAGAAATTAAGAAAATAATAGAAATGCAAAAGAGTTTTAATGTGCGAACTAAAATTCGATTAAAACATGGGTGGGTAAAGGATGGAGTGTTAATTCTTTAATGATAATCATTTATAACACTTAATATTTTATAGCTGCATTCTCAATTTCGCCCCAGAGACTTTGTCACCCTCCTCTCCATTTGAATGTACCCTCTTTTGTGCCCCAGCAGGGGAGACTTTGGGAAAACGAACCGAGTGATTACGATCTTGTTCCAATTAAGACCATATCGCTCCGCTGGCCAGTGAATCGTATCCGAAACAGACATCGCTCATTCATTTTTTTATGAATACTACCGCCTTTGCCAGGGCTCGAATGTTTATTTATGTAGTGATGCTTTGCGAATGGGAGCAAATGAAAACGGACTCACACGGGGGTAATCAGATGCGCCTGTCGACCCGATCTTTAAATTTGATAAGAGGTATGAAACGAGATCTAAAGCGTTTGTCTTCTTGTTCTTTAACTTGACGTTGTTGTTGCTCAGAACTAATTGTCTGAGAAGGCCGTCCACTTGGCATTACACTTGCTAATGGGACGGACCCTCCCGGGGATCGAATTTCCAAACCTTGTCAAGTACTTCCGCTCCCGTCTTTTTCAAAAGCCTTGTCAGATCTTTAATTGCATCAGCATATCAAAATAACGAAAATCAAGATTTTACCTCATTTATAATTTTAGAATTTATATGCATATTATTTTTTTTATTTTTTATGCAAAATAAAAATAAATAGGTAGATATAGATATACTCGTATGTGTCAAAACAAACAGTAATGAAAATGGTAATTTTTATTATGTATGATAATATTTGACGGATCCAAGGCAAGCTTAATTTATGATTTGAAACCTCACTTAGATATGAAACATATCTTCACAGGCAGATTAAACCAGAATAGTTTAGAAAACTACTTTTTTCCAAAATAGAAGTATTAGAGAGCCTGATGAACATCCTAGATCTCTAGAGGCAATATTCAGAATTGAAATGTTGATGCTTAAAAATCCTCGTATTTTAGAATCCAAAGTAAATAATGAAGTAGAAGTTTTTGATAAATATATAGTTCTTAAGGACATGGTTCTCAAACCGTGCTAGGCGGAACACTGGTGCTTCGTGAAGCCTCTTTAAGAAAAAATCAAATACACAATTCAAAATGGTTGCAAAAAAAAATCCTTACAATGTGAAATAATTTTTTTAGGTGATTGTAGATTAATTAGTCCGGTTGGTTTTTGTATAATAAGAATATTGTACAAATATGTACGATCTCTCTCGAACCAGCAAGTACTACTTGGTTGACCACCCTTGTTGTTTTGAAAGTGTTCCGTACAAAAACAATGTTACGAATTTAGTGTTCCCCGACTTCAAAAAGTTTGAGAAGCACTGTCTTAAGGTTTTAGAGACTACAAAAGTAATAAAAGTAGCAGAAATTATTGAAATAATAGAATCCCAAAGTAGGTATCACATCTTTCTCTTCCATTTCGTCAAACAAAAGAATCAGATGTTATCCTAAACTACTAGTTGTTTTTTCTTGGTATTGTTTTAATTTTCAAGAACCCTCCCTCGCCTCTTAATTTTGAGTTCGATTTCAACCAAAATCTAATCAACTCTAAACTCAATACAAAAAAAACTACATGTGAAATTTCACTTTGAAATTCACACTAATTTTTGAACTAAAGCCTACACAATACTTGGTAACGCACATACTAATATACTACTAAACGTGCGTACTAACAGACCTCTTTACAAAATATTAAATATTTCGTAAAATATAATTTTTCGATGTTTACTCTATAAGAATTTGTTCTAGAATAAAATGCCAATGTTTTTGCTCAATTTTTTTATCGAAATAATTTGAGCTGTTTTTGAGATATTTCGAAAAAACGAACTGAAAAATACTTTCATTCACGATTACAATATTTGATCATACTCTGCCTTGTAAAGTAATGAAACAATACAATTCTATAATTTTTAGTGAAAACGATGGGATCTAATATAAATGAACCAAATATTAAATGTGTGAATCTTTCACCCTTAAAATGATCTCATCTTTTAATTGAGATAAATAAAATATTTGAGTAAATGATGTTTTTTGTCATTTAAATGAGTCGATTAGATTGAAACATCCATAGTCAGGGGCAAGCAAAGGGTAGAAGGACAATGGCTACGCGAATCATGAGGGTCGTTATTAATTCACAGCCCTTGATTATCAACCCTCATTGGCAAGGATTAAAGGCGATTTAGCAAAAAATTTAGTCCAAAAACACGTGTCTGGGTAGATTGATATGACGTTCACAACACCAATTAAGGCCTACTTTGAAGCACTGTACTAAATAAAGGGTTTACGCCACTTCGAACAGAAAGAGACCAGCCAAGCATTGGAAACTATTTTTATTAAAAAATGCTTTATGAGAATTAATCAAAAGCCAATACATATCTTTTTTGCGCAAATTATAATTTTTTTATATCACCCCATTAAACACTACTTAGATAATGTATTAAAATGGTGTCCATTTGACTTTTTCATTATTTTACTAAAATTTTCAAATTAACAAACCAATCTACACTTTATTTACATTTCATCTTTCTAACCAAACTTCCGGACATTTGTGACTACCAGCTGAATCAGATAACTATCAGATATGTATTCAATGGGTGGTTTCATTGAAAAAACAATAACATGGACAATTACCCAAAAGTAAGTTCCACCCATGTATCGATACTCTTGGGTGATTTCCTAATGAATGAAGTTATTTTAAATATTGTTGTTGGAGATTGTTACTGTGATAAATTTGTAGTGGGTTGAAGGAGTTATTCAGCCAAAGTAAGGATGCACCGGGTAGAATAAAATCCCCAGAATGAAGACGTTTCTGCATGAATTTATCGGGATATCTTCATTTTATTGGTTGGGAATTATACATATTACCATAAGTATTTACATGTGATTGTTCCTGGTTTTGTCAACAATAAGATATTTAACTTCATATATCTCATAAATGTTTTGAGACATCTAGCGTCTCTCTCTGGTAGCCCTATGTCTAGATACGATCATGACTACTCGAAAATCGCTGAAATTTTCGACATGTCAACTATTCTTTCGTCTATGATTGCTTCCGACAACTTATTGACTTTTAAAATTATGTCTGATACTATTCGTTGTCCTGGGCTTAGAATTCTTTTTCCACTGAACAATCCTTCGTACCCACTACGACAGAATCAACCATTCTATCCACCAGTTCCATTTACACGTCATTCCAAAACCAACCCTATTTATAGATTAAGCATCGCTTATAACGCCCGTTCCCAAAAAACATGCGTTTTGAATTTTACTATAGATACGAACAGAATGTCTAGAATTATAAAAATAAACACACTTTCATATATTTAAATACTCACTATCATAATTATTATATCTGATTTACTCTGTATTACTGTTTATTATTTGTATGTTTAACTTTATTGTTTCTTCTCTACTTTTTACTAAGTAGTGTTTCTTTGTATTACTTTTTGTAATGTTTTTAAAGGCACATGCCGTTGAAATAAATAAATATATTTAGTGTTGTGCTGGACTCCAAGATTCAGAGGTGACTCAAGCACAACACTAAATATATGAAGTTAAAAATCTTATTGTTGATAAAACCAGGAACAATCACATGTACTTATGGTAATATGTGTATAATTCCCAATAAACTGAAGATGGCCCGATAAATTCAGGCCTAAACGTCTTTATTCTGGGAATTTTATTGGTCCCGGTGCATCCGTGCTTTGCGGATAACTCTTTCAACATACTACAAAGTTATTTTCATTAGTCTTGGGGGGGGGAGTCTAAGGAAACGTCACGTTCTCACTTAATCAATTTATTTTAATTTTTTGCTTAACTTGTCAGTAACAAATGTTTATAGGTGGGGAAGACTAGCTTTTGTGACTTTATATTTGTTAAGGGGGTCGCAGAAAATGAGACGCAGCGTGACGAGGGAGGTCCAAAAAGGAGAAATTTTGCGTAACGTATTTTATGAATGGCCCCCTATATATACCATAATAATCTATTGATATTATGACATCAAAAACAGCCGAACCTCTGTGTGACATTCTCAATAACCGGGCAATAAATTATGGTGTGTTATTTTTTCTCTCTTCGCCTAATTAACTATACTAAGGTGGTTACCTTTCGAACATTCGAATAATACTCTAACTCCTAACTAACTGTCATAAGCTGATTTGAACGTGGAGACTATAGGCTAACTATTTCTTAGAAAATCATAAGATGGTGTCATCTATTAAATCCGATGGAATAGAATATTTTTAATTATATGTCAGAAGGGTTGTTTTTCACCTCCTCAAGAATCGAACCCGAGTGCCAGTAACAGCGATCCGTCTCCATTCCATCGGATTTAATAGATGACACCTTCTTATGATTTTCTAAGAAAATTTGAATCTATTACCATCGGCAAATTGAAATCTTTCAGAATAACTACTTGTAGAAAGAATGAATTATTATTTTATTTTTCATGAGTCACTATCGTGTGAATATTGAAAAGTTGCGTTCTTACTTAGCAAACAAGCCAATTAAACATTCTGTTTAACTGAGCTTGTCTATTAAGTATGTATATCCAGGCTATACTGACCCCATGAAAATTAATATTTATAATTAAAAAAAAGACAGATGATGAAGGCCAAGCCTTCGAAATTATATAGTCTCAAACAAATAAATAATATTTATATAATTATTTATTTTTGATATAATATATGTATATATAATAAAGCGGTTTGATCTACAGCATGCGCCGTTTTCCGAATCCAACACAACAATTCTCTCTAATATAATATATGTGTCTATGTTTATTTGAATCAAGCAGAGGATAACCTCTTTGTTTCTCTTTTTTTTATTCAACAACTCTTCTACTCTCGGCAAAATAAAAACTTTTCAATTGAATTATTATTGTTTATTCATTTAAATATTATTATTATTATTTGATCGAGAGTGAAAAAATCCAATTAGGCCCCTTCATTTTTGATTCCGTTCAAACATAGTAAGCTAAATGGATTTACATTTTAGGACATCTGAGTTAATTGTAGCATGCAATCTTAAGCCGAAATACAAATATTGACCCCTGGACTATTATCAGCAGAGCCTACTCCAGAGAACAAAGCCCCGAGAGGATTTAAAACAAGCCAACAGAGTTATTTGATTTGCAGAGATCTTATTCAATTAACCGGCCCTTGATTTTTTTTTTATTTTTTTTTCGAAAGGAAAAATCATAAGATATTTGGATATACGAAGAATGAAAAGAGATATAGGCAAGGGAGATAAAATCCTTACGAAAGAAGAGAGCGAAAAAGATAAGGCTGCGTAGGATGAGGTGAAGGGTCGAGGTATAAATAATCGGCATAAAGGCGCTTTTGGAGGGTGTGGGTCTGACATAATAAAGCTAGGAGAAGAATAACAAACGGAAAGAATGGAGCCAATGGCGAAGAATGGCACGAGGGAGGAGATAGAAAGCTAGAAATGAAGACAGATAAAGAAAGCCCGGCCACCCCCTCTGCCATGTTGTGTTTATTAGATTTGATGCCGATTCAAATGAGCCTCAAGTCAAGGCAGCACCGGGCAAATCTATTCTCTTCGGTTGGAAATTAAATTCAATTAAAACAAGTTGCTCTCGGCATTCAAGTTTTCCATTATTGGTTTCACGAAACTTGATCGTGTAGGATTCATTTTGCAACATTTAGCCAGACCAACACAAATTCAAAAATGAATCGATTATTTGATTAAAAAAAAAACGATGTAATAAATTAATTACAAAATACTTAATAATAAATTAATAATAAAAAAAAAATTAAAGTTTCTTTTTGCCGAGAGTACCTGATAAATTGAAGGAGAGAATAAAAGAGTGTGTCTTACATACATTCCTGTGAAGTAATAGTAATAGACAGATGAAGAGGGCAAAGTCCTCGATACTATAGTCTCGTTATAAATAAATTAAAAATTTATTTTTCCAGCAGAAGGCACACTCTTTTATTCTCTCCTTCAATAATAAAAATAAACTGCAACGGATCGTTGCTAAACTTTATCCAAATTCATTTGAAATATTAATATGTTTATTCCTTTATATTAATCAGATATCAATTTCAATTTGCAGCTCATGTTGACTTTAATTTAAAAATAATGATCGATTCTCATTTAATACTCGAGGAATAACCATTCTACATTGGATTTTTGACATTTCGGTTATTAATGGTAACCATTGGTGATGACATGGAGGAATCGACTTAAAATCAAAAATAGCGATTAATTCTCATCTATTACTTGAGGATTAATAATTCTACATTAGATTTTTGACGCTTCGATTATTATTGGTAACCAGTGATGAAGACATGGAGGAATCGGCTTAAAATCAAAAATAACGATCGATTCTTATCTAATACTAGAGGAATAACCTTATTGCATTCCATTTTTGATGTTTTGAATATTAATGGCAACCTCTACTGATAACGTGGAAGAATCGACTTAAAATCAAAAAGACTAAATTCTTTTTTTGGTAAACAACTCAAGCTTGAGCCCGGCCACCCCCTCTGCCATGTACTGTTTATTAGATTTGATGCCGATTCAAATGAGCCTCAAGTCAAGGCAGCACCGGGCAAATCTATTCTCTTCGGTTGGAAATTAAATTCAATTAAAACAAGTTGCTCTCGGCATTCAAGTTTTCCATTATTGGTTTCACGAAACTTGATCGTGTGGGATTCATTTTGCAACATTTAGCCAGACCAACACAAATTCGAAAATGAATCGATTATTTGATTAAAAAAAACGTTGTAATAAATTAATTACAAAATACTTTATTATAAATTAATAATAAAAAAATGAAAGTTTTTTTTGCCGAGAGTAGCAGAATTTTTATAAATTGAAGGAGAGAATAAAGAGTGTGTCTTACATACATTCCTGTGAAGTAATAGTAATAGACAGATGAAGAGGGCAAAGCCCTCGATACTATAGTCTCGTTATAAATAAATTTAAAATTTATTTTTCCAGCAGAAGACACACTCTTTTATTGTCTTATTTAATAATAAATAAGCTGACGTGTTCTGATGTAGCTTCACTTGACTTTACCATACAACCTGGCCCCTCACTTATATTTAATATTTAATAAAATTATTTATAATAATGTAGGGGAGGGGGGTTAATTTTTCCATTTTTAGACTTCTGATTTTTAGCCCACTGATTATGTATACAAAATTCGGTTTAGTTTGGTACAAGAGCATATATTTTCATTTTTTACCCTACACCCCCCCCCCCATTTTAGGCGGTTAGTTTGTGCATTTTTAGATTACTGTGAGCCCACTGATTATGTGTACAGAATTTGGTTGAGTTAGGTACAAGAGACTAGATTTTCATTTTTTGACCATACACCCCCCCCCCCCCATTTTGGGCGGTTTTTTTGTATTTTTAGAGTTCTGGGGCCCCACTGATTATGTATACAAAATTTGTTTGAGTTTGCTCAAATGCCCTAGATTTTTTATTTTTAACCCCCCCCTCCTCCACCTCCCTTAATTTTGAATCGATATACACCAAAATCTAATCAGCTCTTTATATCAATGCACCAAAACTATGTGTGAAATTTGATTTTGATATTCACACTAGTTTTTGAGCTAGCTCGTCCACAAAAATTTGGTAACGCACAGACTAACAGACTAACAGACATTTTGAAAAAACTATTATTATCTCGAAAAATATAATTTTTTGATGTTCACTTATTAGGGCTTTTTGATTGAATTTTTTTTTTTTTTTTTTTTTTTTTTTTTTGTGCCTATGTTACCTCATATCTCCGCCAATTGTCAACCGATTTTGAAAATTTTTTTTGCATTGGGTCCAGTCTAGCTTCCGATTGGTCCCATTTTTTTTTCGATTTTTTCATAGGTATTAGACCTTTTTTATTAGGTTTGTTTAGGTTTGTTTAGACCTAACCTCTTTGTTTATGAACCGATTTCGATGGTTCTTTTTTTATCGAAAGGGGTGTCTTAGGGATGGTGTCATATTAATTTGGTCAAGTTCTGATGATATAATCACTATTAATAACATCACTAAAAAGAGAAAAATAAAAATTTTTAAGAAAAAAATAAAAACCGACTTCAAAAAATTAAGTGCAACAAATAAAATACACTAAAAGGTATAAAATAATTATTATCTTATTTAGTTACAACTAAACGACGAAATATTAACACGAAATTACTTTTTGAAGTTGGTGCCAAACATATACCTTTTATGAATCGCACTCGACGGATCTTACTTAGTACGTTTGGCGGGTACGCTCGCTTATAGGTATAGTTTGTTTGGCACCGACTTTAAAAAGTAATTTCGTGTTAATATTTCGTCGTTTAGTTGTAACTAAATAAGATAATAATTATTTTATACCTTTTAGTGTATTTTATTTGTTGCACTTAATTTTTTGAAGTCGGTTTTTATTTTTTCTTAAAAATTTTTATTGTAGATCGAAATGCCATGGCTGCGCTCAATTATTTTAATCAAATTAGTTTCAGCCGTTTTTGAGATATTTCGAAAAAAAGCAGATAAAAAAAAACACTTTTTTCATGCACGATTACAATACTTGACCATACCCTGTATGATAAAATAAAAAGCTTGAAAATGGTAAAATATATAAATCAGTCTGTATAAAATTCAAAATAGGTGCTTTCCGGCTGAACTTTGGTCTAGCCAATGAAAATGATACGTTCGCAGGCCAGCATTTCTGCTTATCTACACATACCTTATTGAAAATCACTCTTGCGTACTCAACCTTCCGTTTTGTTTCGTCCATTTGTTAAAAAAATTATCCAAAAGCTCCGATTGACATAAACACTATTTGATCGTGCTATTCAATTAGAAAAACTGTCTTTGGACTACCATTTTATTGGATTGAAACATTTTGAAGGACCTACGCGAGACTCTTAAAAAACGGATATAATATTACATCTATCACGAACCTGGGACAAATACTAATTTTAAAGAAAAAGCAAACCATCGGATATTCTTTGGATTATTGCACGTTACAAAAAAACCTCACCTTTCTTGTAAATATCTCATCTCATTAAAATAACATTGAAAATCACCAAAAGGCCTTTTTATTAATCCTACAGTCCACTAAAAAATAAAACAAATTTTCTTCATCTTCGAGCCAGAAAAAATTTGAAATCTATACATAATCTGCTTCTACAAATGAGATGATGACAGCCTAGGGAACACGGTTGTTATACTCTTGAAGTGAATAAAACAAAACATTTTTTTGTTTAATTGGAAAAAATTGTTTAATATTTAAAACCAAGAAACTATCTTCAGTCTGCAAATTAATTAATTAAATTACTTTTGATTTTTTGTGAAATTATAACTTTATATCTCTATGATTGCTAAGGGGGGCAATTCAAAAAAGGGCTCGTCCAGATAAATATAAAATTCAATTATTTTCTTTGTGCCATAGTAATTTATAAAACATTATTATTATTATTATTATTCAATTAAATTGAATTATATACTCGGCCTACACTCAATGTATTGACTTTGCAAATATTGTAAAAAACTATTTTTTTTATAATTTATTATCTTTTTGTATTTATATTCATATATTTTATGCTCATTACAGCTCATTAGAACAAAAGATGGCATTATCTAATTAAAGCCGAAACTGTTTTCTATAATTGGGATTATCTTATTCGACAGAGGCTTCCTTTACTGGTTGAATTCTTCTCTTTTTTAATTAATTTATATATTTGTTCAGTATTCACGTTTAATATGTGCCTATGTACCAAACACTGGAAGGGTGAGAATGCTAAATCACACTTGACCGATTTTTATTCTTTATTTGATCTTCATTTTACGAAGTTCATTAATCCGTTTTGCTCACTTGTATATATGTATAATAAAATACATATTCTTTGTTGAGCTGATTACACTACCCAACAATGAATATGATTCGGGCTCAAAAATAACTGATTCTTATGTATTTCCTCCTGCTAAATTCAAAAATCACCATAAGAATTACCGATTGGCTCTTGTTTTTGGAGATTTTATCGATCAATACGACGAAAAAGGGCATTTTGACACATTTTCGAGCCCCATTAGATATTAAACGGCAATATTTGAAACCACTTGTTTTTAGCTCAATTAGATCACGAGTTATAACTAAAAAACTAAAACTACGTGATTATAAAAGATAAAAACTTATGGTCTTAGTAAAGATAAAAGTAAATAAATATTATTATATGCAATATTCATTTACTATGAGTTAAGATTTCTAGGTTTCTTGTTTCACATTAAAATTAAAAAAATAAAAGATGTAAATTTTTTCAATATATATATTTCGAGCTATAAGCTCATCTTCAGGAAAGTATAGAATTATAATCAGTTATAATTCTTTTCTTTCTTAGAAATCTTAATTCATAGTAAATGAATGATGCATATAATATTTATTTACTTTTATCTTTATTAAAGATGTTTCACCTTGCACCAACCCCACAATCCCTATTAATTATATGGTCTTAGTTTTTTAGTTAAAACTCGCGTTCTATTTAAGTGGAATCTAATTTGAAAATCAAAAAGGAATCTGTTTTCTAATATGTTAAAAAATATTTTGATTTCAAATATTGCTGTTTAATATCTAATGGGTCTCAAAAATAGCTCAAAATGCCCTTTTTCGTCGTTTTGAGCGATAATATCTCAAAACTCTGACCTGTTATAAAAAATCCGGAAATTGCATGATAATCAGCGTATAAAAAAACTCTACTGAAATCCATTGTTAGGTTTACGGATACAAATTTTTGTTTTATTTTTGTTGAGGATATTAGGCTGATTAAATGGTATGGCCACTTCCGCCATCTTTTATTAGCCTCTACCTTTGTCAAGAGCCAATCAGGGAAGAGATATCGCGTTGCAGACGAGGGGCGATGCCACAATATACACACCATATATATCATCTTAACAGTGACAAGCCACTAAAGGGCTTCAACCCCCCACCCGTCCCTTTGCAGTTCGGAAACTGCATCGGGAAAACACCGGGCAGTTTATTGGTGCGACACCCGAAAGTGATGATATAAAAAGGATGGGGAAGGGAAAATATGATCAAAGAGATTTATACAATAAAATATGATACTTCATGAAGGGTGGAAAGAAAACCTGATAGGGTAGTTTTGGCCAACCACCAGAAAGCTGCCTGCTGTATACCTACCCTCTATCTTTATCTCTCTCGCTTGATTCTATTCATTCTCTGAAACTGTTTAACAAAAATTAGTGAAGCTAAACGTTTCAACCCCCACTGCGGGGTGTTTGTTGAATTACATTAATCTCTTAAACATTTTATTAACTATTGAAAAAATACGTTTTTTATAATCATTTGTTTGGTTCTAATAAAAATTCATTAGAATGCAAAAACTTGTATTATTAATATTATTAATTATTATCAGTTTTTTGTATTTTCATCTCTCTGTTCGTTAACTTCAAATTTAATTTTAATCAAAATCAATTGCCTGCTCTGTCATGTACTAATAAAAACAAACTCGTTTTAATTTATTAAAAAGTTTTTTTAAGTCATTTTAAAATAAAAAAAATAATTGTCTGCTATACTAGATAATAATAGAACTGCGTATTCCTTAGATTATAGAAGAAATCAATTAAATGGGATAATAATAATTATAATTGTGTATAAAAATATCTGAAACGTGGAGATATTTATTCTGTCTGTGTCTCTGAATTACAATATCCACGATAAATCAAGAAAGAAAAGTCAAGATAAGAGTAAATAAATATTATATTTAATATTGATTTACTATGAGTTAAGAATTCTTGATCACTTGTTTCACATTAAAATTAAAAAATTAAAAGATTAAATTTTTTTCTTTTTCAATAGATATATATATTTCGGGCTATAGACTCATCTTCAGGAAGTACAGAAAATAACTAATTCAACTAATTGAATACTAGGTTATATATACTAGTATGTTTATTGAACAGAGGGAAAGATTGTTTAAATTATTTTAAAGGACAATTTCTCTTAGGCTATTGTTAAGTGAAAATTTCCGGTTGGGTAGGGTTTATTGACATAGGTGTGGATAAATAAAGGAAAGTTAGAAGTTCATTGACTTATGTCTCTAAGCTGGGAATAAATTTTTGGCTTTGTTATTAATAGGTCAATTATTATGTTTTATTTTACATCAAGTTGATTATTGATAATATTTTCATCGTACGACAGGGCATTTTATTTCCGTGGATTCAAGAAGATCCAATCTTAATCCTTTTCTTTCGAAATGAATAGGGGTGGGGTTAGTAGGTGAACTCATAGCAAATCAATATTAAATATAATATTTATTTACTCTTAACTTTATTAAAAATGTTTCACCTTGCACCAACACCACAATCTCTACTAATTAAAAAAAAGTCATAGAAAGTTCGTTCTGGTTTCAAAATATGTGAATTTCCAATGCTTAGAAATGATTAGATGTTTGTCTTTCTAGCTTCACAACTTGCGATTGAAAAATGCAGGAAAAATTATTTTTTTGAATGATTTTATTGTTAATTTTTATGTGTTAGGTTATGATAAAAGAATAAGCAAATTGAAGGAGACAATAAAAGAGTGTGTCTTCTGCTGGAATTATAAATTTTATTTATTTATAACGTTATAAATAATAAATAAAATTAATAAAATTAATAAATAAAATTTATAATTCCAGCAGAAGACACACTCTTTTATTGTCTCCTTCAATATATAAAAATTCTGCTACTCTCGGCAAAAACTTTCAATTTAATAAGCAAATTAATTCCAGACCGCTGTTTTAAAATCTAGGCTTCCGCCGGATCTTTACATTCAGACTATTATTTCCAGTGACTTAATATGTGAGTGAGCTATATACTTTCGAAGTTAAAATCATCATGTGAGCTACTAGAAATGGATTAGTTCAAAAATTCTCGAATCATTTTTATTTATTCTTTTTTTATAATATATTAATTCTTTTTTAATAGTTCCTCAGCTCGAACAATTTTTATTCGACTAAAACTCATTTGGACTTGTCTTTGACATCCTTGAACTGGAAAATATACCAGCCAGGGACTTCAAACCTTCTATCGGCACCTTTTCGTTAAAATCATTCATTTTAATTGCCCCTTGAAACTATGCAACAATTTTATTTCATTTCAATCATCAAGAACCAATATATATACTTTTCAAAACAAGAAATTTATTAAAGAAATATTTGAAATAACGGATAATGATTTGAAAATTTAAAGATCCTCCTGAAATTTTGAAGTCGATCTTATATATTTATGAAAATACACTATGCATCGCCGCATCCACAGCATCCATGGACCGCACGCCACTGCTACATAAAAATACAATAATTTTGAAGTCTATAAATTTTAAATTCAATAATTTGAAAAGTCTGAAATGTTTAATGAGAAACTAGACATTTGCTTTCCTGAGATGTTTGCGTTGGCTGACTTTGCGTTCTTTTGAATTAATAACTATTTGAAAAAATTTATATTTAATAATTTAAAATTTCATAATAAAACAAGGAAAACTAGGAAAATTAAAAAATAAAAATACTTTTAAGAAAAAATAAAACCGACTTCAAAAAATTAAATGTAACAAATAAAATACACTAAAAGGTATAAAATAATTATTAACTTATTTAGTTACAACTAAGCTACGAAATATTAACATGAAATTACTATTTGAAGTCGGTGCCAAACATATAACTTTTATGAATCGCACTCGGCGGATCTTAGTACGTTTGGTGGTATAGTTATAGTTTGTTTGGCACCGACTACAAAAAGTAATTTCATGTTAATATTTCGTAGTTTGGTTGTAACTAAATAAGATAATAATTATTTTATACCTTTTAGTGTATTTTATTTGTTGAATTTGATTTTTTGAAGTCGGCTTTATTTTTTTCTTAAAAATTATTTTTATTTTTCTCTTTTTAGTGATGTTATAATAGTGATCATATCATCAGAACTTGACCAAATTAATATGACACCATCCCTAAGATACCCCCTTTCCAATAAAAAAGAATCATCGAAATCGGTTTATAAACAAAGAAGTTAGGCCTGAACAAACCTAACAAAAAAGGTCTAATACCTATGAAAAAAAATGGGACCAATCGGAAGGTAGACTGAACCCAATGCAATTTTTTTTTCAAAATCGGTTCACAATTGGCGGGGATATGAGGTAACATATGCAGAAAAAAAAATTCAGTCGAATAGAGAACCTCCTCCTTTTTTGAAGTCGGTTAAAAAATAGTTTTAATAATTATATTTATTTTTATGTATCTACTATTAGAATAAACATTCCTTATTAAAGATTTTTTTTAATTTTTACTTTAAATTTCTTTTAAATATTTACCAAAAATTGTTGCGAGCTACCGGTTGGCGACTGCTGCTTTAAATCGATGATGATGGATCAATAGTGATTTAAATAAATTTGATGTATAATATGCCCTCTTAAAAGTAATTGATCCCAAGTATATTCAACCCATGAGGTGTACCTTTTATAATAGACATTGGATTCCCTTTTGCTAAATTTATTAACGGTTTCAGTTACACAAACGTTAAAGACATAAAAAGCGGATAGCATAAAAGACACTTGTGAAATAAATATCCATAACGAAGTCGAGAGGCAACAAAGGTCTGGATTATTATTCTTTCAGGCATAAGTGAGTTCGAGTGTTATTGAAAGGTTATTATAGTCTTCGGGCTATGATGATCTTGACTCTTACTGACTAGTTATATACTCTTAACAATGTATAGCTCGTGCTTGAGACAAACAAAGCTCCATGGTCACAAATGGTAACCTATACCCTTTGGAGTGTTGTGGAAGGGACTAAACGTCCTGGCTCTTTTGTTGGCCCTTTTCTGGATACGGGCGAGATTGTTTCAGAAAAACCCTCAAGAATCAATAGGTAGAACAGAAGAATGGCTAACAATCAGAAAATACTTAACCAAATTTTATTTAATATTGATTTATCTACAGAAACGCATTATTTTTAGCTTTCCGCAATATTATATCCAACGGTTGTAATTCTAGTTTGCAAGTTTCACTTCTGAAACTTTATTAGGTTTCTGCAATCAATTCTAGTATAATTTAACTATTTGACAATTTAATATAAAAATAATTTTTAGAAAAAAAAATTAAAATAATAAAAACTCAAAAATCAAACAAAAATGCACTAAAAGTTATAAAATAATTATTTAATTTAGTTACAACTAAACAATGAAATTGTTACACGAAATCATTTTTTGAAGTCGGTGCTAAACATATACATTTTATGAATCGCACTTGATGGATCTTAGTACGTTTGGCGGCTAATGAAGACAACATCGCGTAAGCTCCCTTATATACTTTGTTTGGCACCGACTTCAAAAAGGGATTTCACGTTCCAAAAAGAAACATCGAAATCAGTCCATAAACAAAGAAGTAATGCGTTTACATACATAACAAAAAAGGTCCAATACCAATGAAATTTATACGGGATCAATCAGGAACTATACTGAACCCAATGCAAAAAAATAATCGAAATCGGTCCACATGGTAAAGAGAAATCGACAAACAAACATCATCAGAACTTGACCAAATTAATATGGGACCACCCCTAAGGTACCCCCTTTCCAATAAAAGAAGAATCATTGAAATCTGCCCATAAACAAAGAAGTTATGAGTGAACATAAATAACAAAAAAGGTCCAATACCAATGAAAAAAGTAAAAAACGGTACCAATCGGCAACTATACTGAACCCAATAAAAATCATCGAAATCGGTCCACATGGTAAAGAGAAATAAATGTTCAAACAGGAAAAAAATGAATTAATAACCTCCTCCTTTTTTCCAAGTCGGTTAATAATTATATATATTTTATTTGTTTTCTGCACTTTCTAGCTAACAAACCAAAAATAAAAATTCAAGGCATGAATGTCAATTATATCAGGTCTAAATACTTACATTCTCTGCGCTGTTGAAGCTTATCCGATTCCAATAAGAATTGTGGCTTAAAATATACTGTAGAATTCGACTTACAACACTGGCAGTGAATTATTTCTACTAAGAAAGTTGAAGTGCCTGTTGCAGAACTGTGCCCAAGGACTAGGGATGGGAAATTATTTTAATATATCGATATTAGCTATAACTTATATATTGATACATAAATATATCACAGCAAATATATCGATACGTTTTTATTAATTTGTTAATTAATTAATATTGTTTGGATGTTTTGGTAAAAAACTTCCAAATTAATAATTTTGGAGCCATGATTATTCACGACTGCGTGAAACAATAAAGATCTATTATCTATTGATTCAACTGAATACACCGACTACAGAAACACACAAAAAATGTGCCAGTGTTTCCAGATCGAATCTGAAAGAAACAGTAGAAACTCGTTAAATTTAGCAGTAGAATGATAAACACATCAGAAGACTTATTAATAATTTTTCATGCTTCATTAAAAAATTTTAGATAGTGAAAAACTTCATATTAAAAATAAAAACTAACCTTTACCTTAAAAAAGGTTATTTAATTTTTTTGGACTGCCTCATCAATATCCACTCAATTTGACTTATCAGTCCATCTTCAAAAATTACTCCAATCTTATTAAATCTAAAAAGTTTGTGAATTATCTAGGAAATTCTGTCGATAATCGGAATGTCTCCTTTATCAAATGATACGTCACTCGTAAAGCATAAATTGTTTCGTTTAGACAATTGTTTGAAAAAATAAGATATTTATTTATTTTTTGTGTAGATCCTGAACATTCTAGAACACCGATTACTACTTTTTTTTCGAAGGGGCGCACCAGTAAAGAAGCAGTCCCTATGGATCTCGAAAGACCCTTGCATTACCGAAGAGAAGGAAAAGTTGATTAAGTGAGAGGGTGTAGACGTAGGTGTTTATGCACTCGGGTTTTGAAGGTTTGAAGATTATAAGTGCTGGGAAAGATGGAGGCTGGGAGAGAGTTCCAGTTCTTTGAAGTCATGGAGATATACGTATTGGCGAATGAAGTGGTCCGGCACTTTTCTAATTTGACCGCGAAAGAGTGTACTACTCCTAGAAGATAAATGTATTATTTCGTTAAAGTTTTGAAATAGAAAATTTTGGCAAAAAAGGATCCTTTGCTAGTGTCCTTGAAAATTGCTAATTGGTTAAGAAATTGCTATATCAATAAGTTGTTATCGTTCTGGGCCCCGTTCCAAGCAATAAGATATTCTAAAGTTGAAACCCCTTGCTCCTCCAGTTCCAGCCCTATGGGCACTTTATTAGACACGTGGGCACCACCAGACATTTGAAACGCATTGTCCAATAAGTGCTGTTCCATATATACGAATATATATATACTAACTGCTAAAGAGGGAGGTTTCGCGCTGGAGTAGAGGACAGCTGACTCTTAAATGAAGTATTAATTTTTGACACTTGGCTGGACATCCATAAAGAGACCTTTGAAACTGTGGACCCTGCAGGCTGTTGCCTCTCTGGCATACGGTATGTCGAGATTAGTTCTCATTTGTTAGGCAACTTGCCAGTAGGCGCAATTGTTCTGAAAAGCCACGGAAAAGAACATCCATCGGGCAAATACCTGACGGGTCTCTTCAATTTGCAACTCGTTGCTTTGCAGACATCAGGGCTAAATGAGCGAATCTCTACACGTGCTTCAATCTTTTGAATCAATATTCTAAAAATAAATAAATTTTCTTCAAACAAAACCATTTTATATTTATTTAAGATATGTCAAATAAATATAATAAAAAATCTTTGTTTTTTTTTTCAATTTTTTTATTCATTTGTTATTTTTTTAAACATTTGTTTGTCAATCCGTAAATTACTAATTATTAACATAAATAAACTGAGTGGATATTGATGAGACAGTCCAAAAAGAAGAAGATAATTTATACTATCTTTTTATTCGACGTTTCGGAGGCTATTCCCTCCTTCTCAGGGCCTGCAATCACATTAAAATGAGATTTGGCCATCACTAAAATCAAGATCATCACACATTTTTTAAAATTCAATTAATACGTAATTATATTCATTTTTTTTAATCAAATGTATTAATTGTATTTATTACTTTTTTTGTGATGATCTTGATTGTAATGATGGCCAAAATCCCATTTTATTTGATTACTGACCCTGAAGAAGGAGGAAATAGCCTCCGAAACGTTGGTTTATGAATAAAAAGATAGTATAAATTATCTTCTTTTTTTTGGACTGCCTCATCAATATCCATCCACTCATTTCACTTATCAGCCCGTCTCCAAAAATTACTACAATCTTATAATGAAACTATTTGATAATAATTTTAGCAAACTTATGTGGGAGTAACTTTACATAAAATTCTAAATTTTCAAAAGTTATTTATTTATAAGGATTTACAAAATAAATTAATCAATTTTATGTTTTTATGTATTTTAGATTCAAATTCTGTTATGTCTATTTTAATTAGAGAATCTTGCCTTTGTATTTATTTATTTTCCTCATGATAACCTTTATTCTCATAATTGGTCTTAAATAAAAATAAATAAAAATCTTACAAGAAATACAAATTTGAATTGAAATGCAAATACTTAATATTTATTTTATATTAATATAAATTATGAATGGGGGAGTCAGGTTGGCTCAGTCGGCTAATGCACTGGCCTCGCTTCGGCATCGATCGATTATGACGATGTTGGATTGGGAGGCCGGGGTTCGATCCTGGCTGGCAAATAAAAATTTCTACAGACTAAAAACTCGGCTCCCTCACTAACCCTACTTTACTTATGTGCTGTCTAAATGGGCTTTGTTCCCGGTGGCATTAAATAAAAAAATAAAAAATTATGAATGAAAATAATCGATTTTATAAATTAATATTTAAATCATGGGTGACCAAATCGAAGCCCGCGGGCCGGAAGCGGTGTCATGTTGCGTCTCGATAAGCTGGCTCAAATGAATCTAAATAGTAACTTTATTGTACATAGCACCAAAAGAAAATTACATCATGAGTCGTTCATATCATATATTTTTAAATTAAAGCTAAAAGAAATTTGAAATATCTCGCATTTTTTGGTTTGAGATAATTGAAATATCCTGTTAATATTTGTGTACAATGGAAAGATCAATTAATTAATAACATGTCTGATCATATTTCTGCATTTCAAATGAAACTTAGCCTTTGGGAACAACAGTTGAGAATAAAAAACTTTACTCATTCTCCTATATTGTCAATCCAATCAGACATCACACAGGAGGGGGCGGATAAATACGCTTCTTTGATATCTGACTTAAACCTCGAATTTGAAAATCGATTTCAGGATTTTAAAAAAACATCATGTGCTTTTTTGAGCATTTGCAACGCCATTTGCGGAGGACGTGAATTTATTACCAGGAAGATTACAAATGGAACATTGTGAAATGTGTTGTGATGCACAGTTAAAGGAGAAATTCCATCAAGTTGGTTTGAAAGAGTTCTATAAAACGTATTTGGACAAGGATAAATATCCTGCGTTTTATAAACATGCTCTGTCGATGGTTTCGCTATTTGGAAACACTTATGCGGCATAAGCCCAGAATTGACACAGGACCGTCAAAGATAATGGGAGGTATTAAGGGGCCGAACTCTTATAGAGATAAGGCTAGTAGATAAGAGGAAGTTCCTCCCGAATAATCGAATCAATGTTGCCTCCTCAATTACTCTCGACCTAGACAAACTGAATAAACGGGGCTCTCAAAATTTAATTAACTTTAATTCAAACAAGACTCAATGTTGTCTAATTTCTAGGCGCGAAAATAAAGATTTCCCTGATATTCACTTCGATTCGAATACCCTAAAAATGTGTGACAGCCTATCCATGTTGGGCGTCTCTGTCGCATCTAACCTGTCTTGGAATGAACCCATCTCCTCTGTGGCCAAATCTGCAGCAAGGAAGATTGGCTTCTTATTCAGGTCCAAGCAATTTTACAAACCCCCACAACTTCTCACCATCTACAAGGCCCAAATCCGCCCCTGTCTCGAATACGGCTCTCATCTATGGAGAGGGAGCCTCAAAATACTCTCTTGCTACCCTGGATGCAATTCAGAAACGAGCCGTCAGGCTAATTGACGATTCTACCCTCACCGACTCCCTCGACTCGCTGGCTCATCGAAGAGATGTCTCTGCCCTTTCCCTTTTCTATAGATACTATCACGGCAGGTGCTCTGATGAGATAAAATCAATAATTCCCCCAAAGCATGCTTTGCACGTAGCACGCGTTTTGCCGACTCCCAACACTCTCTCGCGGTCAAATTAGAAAAGTGCCGGACCACTTCATTCGCGAATACATATATCCCCATGACTTCAAGGAACTGGAACTCTCTTCCAGCCTCTATCTTTCCCAGCACCTATAATCTTCAAACCTTCAAAACTGGAGTGCATAGACACCTACGTCTACAACCTCTCACTTAATCAACTTTCTCTTCTCTTCGGTAATGCAAGGGTCTTTCGAGATCCATAGGGGCTGCATCATTACTGGTGCACCCCTTCTTGCATTCGATTGCATTAAAAAAAAAAAAAAAAAGGAAGAGTTTATTATACAATTAAAGCGACTCTAACCGGAGGATATAAAGAGACTTGAAAAAGTTTCAACTTTTTCTTCCATTTTTGTTTGGTTTCACGACTGGCTAAAAGATACAGAAAGGCATGCAGGAGTGTTTTTGGCATAATTAAGCAAGCCTTTGAAGAAATTCAGCCCAGCGCCTGTAAACTGAAGGTTATGCATTCAAATAGAACGCCCTGCATTGTGGGTTGCATTGATAGGCGCTGAATATCTGACTAGTATATATTTTTTCACCAGTTTTGTATGAAGTACATCAAATAACAAGTGAGAACATGAATGACTAATGTTAATTTAGAAAACTATTTGCGTGTAGCTACAACATCAAGTTGGATGAACTTAACTCTGCAAAACAAAGTCAGACGTCTTACTTTTAAATATTTTAAAATTGTCTAATAAATATGTATTATTTTCGGTTATATTTTATTTTCTTCAAAAAAATAAATATAATATTACCTTTATAAGAATTTTGCTGGCTTGGTGTGTACTGGATATATTAATTTTTTATTGTTAAGGATAAATAAAGTGAATTTGCTTCTTTCCAGTAATTTATTTTGTTATTCAAATGGTTAATCCAAATATTTCGAGGCGCTTTCAGCATCTCTTCCACTGAGGAAGAGATGCTGAGAACGCTCTCGAAATATTTGGATTAACCATTTGAATAACAAAATAAATTACTGGAAAGAAGCAAATTCAATTTATTTATGCTTAACAATAATATTACCTATTTATTGTTTTTTTTTTGTTTTTTTTTGTTTTTGTTTTTATTACATTAAACCAGGGAAGCGACGGTGTGGTCGCAACTGTAGCGCGCTTGATTGTTTCCTTTAACTAACAAAAAATAAATAATAAAAAAATAAGTGCGTGGCCTGACAGGAAATAGTATTTCTAAAATTTGGCCCGCCTGTTGAAAAGGTTTTCCACCCCTGATTTAAATCTTTTAAACTCTTTTCGAATAAATCATTGACCGGTTAAATATAGCTTGAAAGTTGCACGTTGTAAGAGGCCATGTGTGCTAAAAATAAATCGAAAAACTACAAGTAATTTTAGTGAAAATATTTAAACAAATTGAAATATAATTTTATCTTGAAATAAATGTTATTTCGAAGCTCCATTGATGCGCCTAGAGCTTATGCAACATGTCTCAAAACAAGCGATTATGTGATTGACATATCATCGATACTGTAATTAACCAATGTGTTGAAATGGCATAGAAATATTACGCTAATAGTAAAAACAAACAAACAATATTTTCATCAGTTTTATCACTTTAAGATGCAGAGGTTTTAACTATATCATTTGCAAATGATTAAAGAAGATTCCTGAAGGAATTAAAAATAAAATTGCTTATTTTTTTCATATTTAGATTTTGAATAATAAAACACTTGAGACATTTCAAAATGCATTTTTTCTTATAAAATATCTTCGGTTAAGAAAACGACAATTAGGAAAAATATATATATATACGAGTATATAATTGATATATAAACTATATATATAAACTTAATGTGTGGACAAAAATAACCCATGAACATATTTATTTTCATGATGAAATAAAAAATTTCCGAATAGGATAAATATAAAATTAAAGATAAATGTAAATAGAGCTGTAAATAAATAATTATTATCCAATTCTAAAAAGGTAATGTAAATCAAGTTTATTGAATGTAAACTAGTTCTGAAATCTTTAACAAATAATATCTAATAAAATAGTACTTTTTTTTAAATGAAAATATTATATATTTACAAAATTGAATTAATATTTTATTTGAAATCAGAATTTGTGAAAACACTGAAAGATGAAAGAACTAATTTTATATATAGGTAAATAAAAAATCTAAAACATCTGGTTGAAATTAAGTACTGGCTACCATACTCCTACCCTCTCTCATTTATTTATATAATTTTATTCGCATTACACAACAAATAAAGTACTCCCCTCCCATTTTATCTGGTTCTAAAGAATTAGAAGAACTTTTTTTTACTTTTTGTTGAAGTTATAAGACTTGACCGCTTTTATTTTTAGAATAAAGTATAATACTAAAATGCAACAATTTTCAACTCCCCCCCCCCCCATTAAATTTCAATGACGCACACTGCGCATTAACCCCTCCCCTGCGGCCCACCTGTGGGTGCTCCTGATTTCTGGCTTTTTGAGATATTTCGGAAAATCAAAACAAAAACACCAATAATTTTCCGCACAATTAGAATACTCTCCTAAACTAAGTGTGGTAATTTTGTTAAGGGAGAATGGTGTAGGTTCTTAGTGAAACATATTTTAATAAAGTAAAGAAAATTTAAAAAATATAAAATTCTAGGTAGGTTTCACAAAACCTACTTAGAATTTTATATTTTCTTACTAATTGAAACGCGTTTCAATGAATAACTTTGTGGCAACTGGAATTTACTGATGCTTGTTGAGTTTGATCCAAGGGTCTAGAATCTTCATTTTTTTACTTTCATCCTCATTTAGGGTGTTTATTTTCGAAAAAATTTTAAACGAAAATATCAAAAACTACATCGTCTATATCTTTACTTCTTATGAGAATGTAATTTTTGACATTTTCTATTAAAAAAAAATTTGAAAATAAACACTCAAAATGAGGCGGAAGGTTAAAAATGAGGATTCTAGACATTTGGACCAAACTCAACCAACATCAATAAATTTTAGTTGCCACAAAGTTATTCATTGAAAAGTGTGTTAACTAGTAAGTACCTTATTCCTATAGTGCCATACCCGAAGGGGCGCGTCGGCTCCTCTCCACATATACTTATGCTGAGTGTGTTTAGCTGTTTTACACAGATATACGGGACCTATAAATATATAATGTTGATTATTGTTTTTTATTAAAGAATTGTGTAATTATTCATTATATTAATTCAATCAAAGAAATATTTAATTCTTGCAAATCGGTGCCAAAAATGTTGGCGACAACCTGTTTGGAACAGTTGTATTATAATCTTTGCGACTATAATTTAACTATAATACAACAGTTGCAAAACGGAAAAAACGAGACATAACTACCGTTTAGAAACCGTAATTCAACCTAATTAAAACTACATAAAGTCTATAATTCAACCAATCAAAAAAGTTGGATTTGGGTTTTATTTTGGTCTCTGTGCTATACGGGATAGTACATATTTCATTGGTTATTTTTAACCGACTTCAAAAAAGGACGAGGTTCTTTATTCGACTGAATTTTTTTTTGTGTCTATGTTACCTCATATCTCCGCCAATTGTGAACCGATTTTGAAATTTTTTTTTTTGTATTGGGTTCAGTATACCTTCCAATTTGTCCCATTTTTTTCATAGGTATTAGACCTTTTTTGTTAGGTTTTTTCAGGCCTAACTTCTTTGTTTATGAACCGATTTCGATGATTCTTTTTTTATTGGAAAGTGGGTATCTTAGAGATGGTGCCATATTAATTTGGTCAAGTTCTGATGATATGATCACTATTAATAACATCACTAAAAAGAGAAAAATAAAAATAATTTTTAAGAAAAAATGAAACCGACTTCAAAAAATTAAATGCAACAAATAAAATACACTAAAAGGTATAAAATAATTATTATCTTATTTAGTTACAACTAAACTACGAAATATTAACATGAAATTACTTTTTGAAGTTGGTGCCAAACATATACCTTTTATGAATCGCACTCGACGGATCTTACTTAGTACGTTTGGTGGGTATGCACGCTTATAGGTATAGTTTGTTTGGCACCGACTTCAAAAAGTAATTTCATGTTAATATTTCGTAGTTTAGTTGTAACTAAATAAGATAATAATTATTTTATACCTTTTAGTGTATTTTATTTCTTTCATTTAATTTTTTGAAGTCGGTTTTATTTTTTTTTAAATTATTTTTTTATACCTTAATGTGAAACTTACCAAGTATTTTTTATCCAATAATTTAAAAAATGTTTCACCAAGTACCAACACCAAATTCCTTAAAAAATATACATATTTCATTGTTTATTTTATAATTCTTATTGGTAGGAAATCTTGTTGTTATTTTTTGAATGACGGATTTTTTTTTAATATTTGTTGAAGGAGAGACAATTTTTCGAATAGTAAGGCTGGGGCGCGGGGTAATTAAATTGACGCTAGAAGACGATTTTCGAGGGCAGATTCAGGTACGAGCGAGGTGGTGCATGTGTGTTATCTGGTTTCCATTAGCGAGGCGGCGACGCCTGGTAGCTGGGAAGTTGGGTGAGGGCCAAGGGGCCGGGACACGCAGATAAGGACAACGACGGTCGGGACGCGCTCAGCCAGAAACTACAGATAACGCCTCGCAGGAGGGCGAGGGTGGCAAAACACCAGAGAGAGAGGGTGCTGAAGAGAACCTTAGAGGGCGGCACCGACAATTTCAGCGAAAGCTGCAAAATGAACACCCCCGACAACCAGAGAGAGAACTCACGGTTTATTTTCAAGAATTGACACGAGTGGCGAAAAGAGGACAGTCACCCCTTCACAATTATCTCATTGGAAGAAATCAAATCAAGACGACAACGACATCGACACCAGAAAACACAACCCACTCGGTTATTTAACATTCAATTGAATTAGAATCTAAAAATGGAATAAATTATTCTTTTTATGTCATCGACGAAATTGAACATTTTGTTTCCATTTAGATATTTAGGTATTTTTTTTCAATTATTATATAATTCTGCTTGATATACTTATATATTATTATGTCTCCTTTATAATCGATATATTACATTATTATATTATATAACTGATGGGAGCTGTACCTGCCTATATTAAATTTTCTTATATGTCACTTTTACCACGATTAGCTTTTATAAAAACGCATACTTCTGGAAAATCCAACTTTTCCCCAAATTTACATTTCTTATTCTTTAGTAATAGAGAGGCGACTGTGGGTCAGTGGTCAGAGTGTCGGCCCGCTGTCCTGAAATATGCTAGTTAGAGACTGAGTCTCGGCAGATATTTGCAGTCGCCTCCTCTTAGAAAGCAATGGCAAACTACCAAGAGTTAATTCCCTAGTCAACCTCTCCAAACTAGTCGTTTGGAACCGGCGTTAAAAAGTAGGTCCCGTATATCTGTGTAAAACACATAAACACACTCAGCACAGGTGTATGTGGAGAGGTGCCGAAACGTCAGGGAGGCCTGATATGGCACTTAAAGAAGATTCTTTAGTATTTAATTTAGTGCAAATATTTTTGAGGGTTTCATACCCCCCTTCCCCACTATTTGACTAGAATTAAAGTAGAAAAATCTCGAACCGGAACAGGCACAGACTGGAATTCCATCCCTGCTTCCCTCTTTTCCAAAACCTACAACCTTAATTTATTCATAACCCAAGTCTTCACACATTTCCTTACAACCTACAGATACTTGAATTTTTCAGCAAAAAGGTTTCATGACTTAAGTTTTCCACCTGGGTTATTTTTAATAAGGAATAGATATCGACTAATACAACGCAATAGTATACGTGTTGATGAAATACTCCATTGTATTGAGCAGGAGATAGGATATTTGGTCTAGTAATGAAAACTAAAAATAACACTTAAAAAGTGATCAATCGAGCAGTTTTCGGCAAAGATTGCATCTTATAATTCAAGCGTGCAGGATTTCTTCTCTGCTTAAACTAAATTTCGGCCAAAACGATATATCACTTTACAATAAGAACTTCTTTTTGTTTTGTATGAATTATAATTTTATATCTTCTGCATGACATTATTTAGAGTTTATTATTATATTACTCTGGGTTTTTCAATTATGGCATTTACAATGGAATTTTATTATTCTGAAATTTTTATACAGTGACTAAAATTCGAAATATGGATGGGTGAGGGGTCAAATATTTTCGGCAAACAAACAAGAAGAGGAAATTTTTCTTAAAATTTTAACATAAAAAAAAATAAAAAAAAATCACAAAATCTATTTTTTTAACGAATAAGTGCTATTGATGAAATTTTTGAACTTTTTTTGTTTTATGTTAAAAGTTTAAAGAAAATTTTTTATAGAAAATAAAATATTTTCTTCTTTTTAGTCCATTATTATTATTATTATTATTTTAATCTTTCTTTGTTAATTTTTCGAAACACGTAGTGACCTGATTCTATTATTCATAAACTATATTTAGTCAGGTTGGCCAAGTGGTTAAAGTGCATGCCTTCTAATCAAGCTAGAGCGGGTTCAAGCCCGACACGCTACAAATATTTGACTCCCTATTATCTGATTTCTTCAGGCGAAGGCAATGCGAAACCACCCCTGTGAACAATTTCCCCAGGAAAATGACTATGGAGAGGATACTCTGCATAGTAAATCCAACGCTCGGAATTAAGTATGGCACTTGAAGAAGAAGATATTTAAGCACCTCACCATTTACCCAAGGATCAAAAATAACTTTTTCATATAGCCTTGGACCTTAATCACAATGAGGTCTCATCCAAAGACATTAATAAGCAAAAAATCAATTAAGAAAGTATTCAAAATAATGATATTCCATCTTTATGAAGACATTACAAATGGATTTTAATATCAGATCTCCAGCTCAGTAGATTAGACCAATACACCGGTCACTTTTGTTTATAGTACAATTTTTCATTATTCTCTAACTTATTTTAATTAATAAATTGTCTTACGACGAAACCTCGTTGTGATTACGCCTCAAGGTTTTATGAAAAAATAATTTTCGAACCTTGGGTAACATGGAAAATTATGAAGTACATATCTATATATATAAAATTCTTTGCCCGATACACTCAATCACTCACTCACTCACTCAGTAACTCATCATCAAAACAGCCAGAACCACTGGACATAGAAAAATGAAATTTGGAGAGGATATTACATCTATTATATAGAGGCTCACTAAGAAAGGATTTTTCGAAATTCGACCCCTAAGAGGGTCAAAGGGGGCAAAGTGTGTTTTCTCTGATTATGCGATATCTCTTAAGGACGATAAAATATATACTTGCTTTTTACTTAGAAAAATAATAAATTAAAATATCTAAAAATTGATTTCAGGATTTTTTGAAATTCGACCCCTAAAGGGGTCAAAAAGGGGCAAAATATCTTTGCGATGTGTTTACACTAATTATGCATTTTCAATTAAGAACAATAAGATATCTACTTGATTTATACTTAATAACATTCTAAATACAAATATCTAAAAAGAAAGTTCAGGATTTTTTGAAATTAGACTCCCAATTATCCAAAATGTGAATGGGGACAAAAATTAAAACTCTCTGCTAACTTGATCAAATTTTGTAGAGTTATTCTTTATTACTTTAAAAAAACTATTCCTCTAAAAATCAACTATCAAAATTGACTGTATGGTGGCGAAAGGGGGGGGGGGGCAAAATATAGAAATTTTTAGCTTTTTTATACATTTACTCTTTAGAAAACTGAGAGTTATTTATTTGCAAATATCTAAAAAATAACTTCAACCTCCCAAAATGTGAGTGGGGGCAAAAAATTAATACTCTCTCCGATATAGATCAAATTTTGTAATGTTAGTTTTTAAGACTATATAAAATGTATGCTGTAAAAATCAATAGCCAAAATGAGGTCGTGGGGGCGAAAGATGGGGCAAATGATTACAAATATATATTACAGACCTAATAATCACATGCCGAGACGCTGCCCGCCAGGGCCACCTGCCCGGAGGGCCGAGCTGTAGAGGGCGTGCCGAAGGCACGCCTGGAGCAGCTCGTAGGTTATATACTTTTGAACAAATTCACAATTTTAATTAATTTTTATACCATTAAGAGAAGGAAAAAAATCTTATTTAATTGAATCCTTTTATTTATGTTAAACATTTTCTTTGTGATTTCCCAACAAGTTAATTAGTATAGTTAATAGAGTAAAGGGTGTGTAGTTTCACAGTGAATGAAATAAAACTCAAAGAGGTTTATACAAACTCAATATATTTCGGATTATTAGTCCATCATCAGGAGTTTACAAGACAATACTCAGTATTGTCTTGTAAACTCCTGATGATAATAATCCGAAATATATTGAGTTTGTATAACCCTCTTTAGGATTTTATTTCATTCACTGAAAACTACACACCCTTTACTCTATTAACTAACATCATGTTTCACCTAAAACCTACACCACTTTCCATAAGTAAAATTAATTAGTATACCTAAGCCTGACTATTTTTGTTAATGAAATTTTTCCTGTCCTCTTCTTTCCTTATTTAAAGAATGTTAGCCAATATTTTGCAGGCTGTTTAGCTTTGGGTGTCCGGGACAAGTCCCTCTCTGTTGCTGCTTACTTTTCCCAGTCACTTGCCTTTTGGGTAATAAATCCGCTGCCTGTTTTTGGCGCAAATCGCAACCCATAAATAAAAAACGACCTAATAACAGGGGGGAAAGGAAACCTGCTCAGCCAATATACCTTCTGCACATTTTGATTCGTTCGAGCAAAACGATTTATCAACAACACAAGGATTGGAAGGGCTTTTTTCTTCAAAATGAAATAATATAAGAAAAAAATAAATAAATAAAATAAAACGATAGATAAAAGCTAGAATGAAAGGGTTTTTAACTTTATCTGTTTTCCTTAAATTATGATAATATTTTATTAAAATAATATACCAAAAAATAAACAAACAAATAAATACATTTGAATCTAATTGAAAAGTTTTTGTTTTGCCGAGAGTGATTCACAAAGAGAAACAAAGAGGTTGTCCTCTGCTTGATTCAAATAAACATACACACATATATATCGAGATTATATATCTGTATATATAGATATTATTTATTTGTTTAAGACTATAGTTTCGAAGACTTGGTCTTCATCATCAGTCTTTTTTAATTATAAATGTTTGTTTTTCATGGAGTCAATATCGTATGGATATTGAAAATTTGATGTTCCTTCTTCACTGGTGGTCAGCTTAGAAGACCAAGTCTTCGAAACTATAGTCTCAAACAAATAAATAATATCTATATATACAGATATATCATCTCGGTATATACAGTATGTGTGTATGTTTATTTGCATCAAGCAGAAGACAACCTCTTTGTTTCTCTTTGTGACATTTGAATCTTATTGATAAATAACACAGGCCAACAAAAATATTGTTTGTAACAACCTTTTAAACTTGTCTTAATCTTAATTTAAATTTGTCCTAATCTTATGTATTTTTGGGTTCTAAAACCGTATTTGCTATCAGTTTTTGAAATTCCTTACAAACTTTAGAATGCATTTGGTGATGTTGAAGTTTTGTGCTAATCCCACTGGCTGTTAATGATCTAGTTTGCTTGATTTTTCGATGTCTTAATTTAATGTTGGTTTGTTTATTTTTCCAGTGCTGGAGCTGGACGGCGGGCCGCCAAGCGATGGCACCAATTCGGGTGATAACAGCAATGCGGGCTCAAGTGCAGGCCCCGATGAAGACCAGGCCAGACTACGGCTTAAACGAAAGCTGCAACGCAATCGGACCAGTTTTACCAACGAGCAGATCGACAGTCTAGAAAAAGGTTAGTAGATTTTATTTAATTAAAAAGTAAATTGAAACGGGAATTTACCATTTAATCAAATCAATTTTAAATGTTGCAGAATTTGAACGCACTCATTATCCTGACGTCTTTGCCAGAGAGAGACTTGCAGCTAAGATCGGACTTCCGGAAGCGAGAATTCAGGTAACTGTTTTTCTATATATTAAAGAAAGAATTTTACTTTTATAATTCATGAAACTGTATTTTTATACATAATTTATTAAATATATAGTTATTATACTAGATGAAGGAGGAGGTATCAGTCAAAGATGGAATCACTGGGTTCAATAAAACACCTTTAATAGAACGTTTCGGCCTGAATTTTATTTGGCCATCTTCAGTTAATTAGGAGTTATCCACAAAATGCGGTAGACATATGTGATCGAACCAACCTTGTCAAAAATAAAATATAGGTATTATATACAATTTTTTTATTCTTCTTTTGAATCTTACATATCACAAAAAGAAAGAAAAATCTTTTCAATTAAAAAAAATATATTATTATAATTAATACATGTTTCGGGCCTAGTCGAACCAATTTTCAGTTAACACATATTGTGTTAAGGTAGTTCTTCCACAAATGCAAAAATTCAAGAAGTCTTTGAAAGATGGAATATAAGTCATTAAAAGCATAATACACATACTGTTAAAATTTGAAGACGATTTACCACACACATAGGGTAGATAGGGAAAGTGTGGGGATATGATCATTATTTTATTTTTTTTTCATTGAAGGACTTTCACCATCTTGATAAAAAACTAATATTTGTTAGAATAATATATTCAGAGTAACTTAAAAAAAAATTGAAATTATTTATCACGTAGTTTTGATAAAAACAAAAACATATTTGGGCGATTATTTTTAGTGGAGGGGATATAAGCACAATGGCTTGGAAATGATCCGGCAAGTATGTGTGTATCCACATAGATTTCGTAGTTTGAGTGGACAGTCACGTTAAAAAAACATAACCTAAAATTTTAGTTCAGTTCATATTTATAGAGTGGTTACGAGGCTAAAACTTTTTGTGGGATTGTCGCGAACGAACCTCCTTAACTGAATAAATATATAAAGAAAAAACTACTAGGCCGTTATCAGTAGGGTAAACCTAACCTGTCTCACGACTAGGACCGAAACATGATGTATTAATTATTACATTTTTTTGAAGTGAAACTTCTTTATCGACGTATCTGTTTGAATTTTTAAGTTACAATAAAGGGGGAATTACTCAATAGAGTGGAAATAAGAGACAAGCCCTGATTTTAAACTAATAATTTAAATTCCCTAATTTAATTTGTCCTGAACAATTAGTGGGTTTTAAAATAATAATTTAAATTTCCTAATTTTAATAAATTTTATTTGTCATGAACTATTAGTGGATTTTAAAATTAAAGTTTCACTTACTCCGTGAGCTTATGTGCATGAGGCTTACACATTTTTTTATTTTAAATTGAATGAATTTTTCTTTATTTTTGCCATAGTATAAGTTTGAAAAGAAGAATAAATAAATATTCTATATGAAGAATTTGAATAATCAAGAATATTTTGAGTTTGAAAATACTATATATCTAAACATACTCGTAATATTACATTATTTTGATTTTAAATATTTCCTAATTTTCATATAAAATTAATTTATAGAAAAAAAAAACATAAATAAACACGTAGGTCCAATCTAGGATTCGAACTCAAGCCTTTCGCCTTTCTAGGATGATGCTGTACCATCTGAGTTAAAAGATCCCTAGTGCTTAATTGATAGCTATATTTTCTGAATGGAGTAAAATCTTTCTAATTATAGATCATAAATAAAACAAATGGCATTTTCTAATGTCCTAGCATTATTTGTCTATTCCTTTTTAGAATTTATAACTAAAGTTAATAATTAATGATATTAATTAAAAAAACAAATATAATAACAATAATTATTATTATTAATAAATGTCGTATATGACAATTATTACAGCGGGTTGCTGGAGATATCACCTAAAGTGGGATGCACCGGGTTCAATAAAACTCCCAGAATAAGACATTTCTGCCTAAATTTTATTGGACCATCCTCGGACTACAAATTACAATACGCCAGTGATTCTCAACCACTGTGCCGCGGAACTTTAGTGTGCCGCGAGATTCTTGAAGTGGGCCGCCACTGTCAGGTAGTGGTCCCTCCCGAATTGAATTTTTTTTTTACATTTCTTTATCAATTGACACTACATTTAATCCAAATATTTATTTTATCATTTCAACTGAAGAGATAGTAAAATTTTACAAGATGCAGAATGTCCTATGATAATTTTATAGGTACATCAATCAATAAACCAAATGAAATACTATTAATTCATTTTATTGTTAGTGCCCCCCCCCCTAATTTTTAAATTATTAAAAGTGTGCCCTGACGCAAAAAAGTTTGAGAATCACTGGAATACGCACATGTGATCGAACCTAGTTTTTAGGCCGAAACGTCTTATTCTGGGAGTTTTATAAAACTCAATGCATCCCACTTTGGCTGATATATCCGTATCAACCCACTATAATATCATCACACCCAACAATATGACAATTATGTTGTATCCCGGGTGAGTTTTTTATCTTTGTGTTTTTGTCTTATAACTCAAAAACAGCGCATTTTATGGAAAAAAGTTTCAAATAAAAGTTTGTTTATATCTAGGGAAAAACTAAACTTCTCTATTGTTTGATGACGTAGAACAAGCTTTCAAGGGTGTTTCAATGTCACATTCTGTTTTTTAAATGAAACTCTATATTTTTCTATACATCTACATAATCATAAAAAAAACTGAACAACTTTCATAAGAACTTTTTTTATACGACATCAAATAAACAAAATACATGAATCAATTAGATCTCAAAAAAATCTTAATAATTATTTTCAACAATTATTTGACTTAATTATCAAATAATAAATATTAAATAATTAATTATTAAATAAATAATCATTATATCGAAAAGTCACAACAATGAAAATAAGTGTTTATAATGATATTAAAACTTCGTTATACTCAGATTTGAGAGATTATCTTCTAGCTAAAATTCTTGAGTTTAAAAAAGTTTATTTCTCTTGTCATCCAGTACATAATTATATTGTATTTCCAAAATAAAAATAGATCATTTTTTTGTTGAAGACAGAATTAAAATGGTCTTAATTTATGCTGAATGTGGAAGAAGTGTTAGGGGCTGTCATTGAAATGAATGCCTAGCTTTTTCCTGAGAGGAATATACCCTCACAAGCTTCATTTAATTGTGTTCTAAAATCTTTTTTTAAAAAAAGGAAATGTAAATGTTACGAAGAAACTGGAACAAATCAAAATAAGGAAATTGGAACTGGAATTCATCAAGAAGACTTGCAATACACTGTGGAATGTCGTAGAACAGTTATAAAACAAATTATTTATTTAATAATTAATTATTTAATCATTATTATTTGATAATTAAGTTAAATAATTTTTTAAAATAATTATTAAGAATTTTTTTTGAGATCAAATTGATTCATGTATTTTGTTTATTTGATGTCAGTATAAATAATAGTTCTTATGAAAGTTTTTCAGGTTTTTTGTAGATTAAGTAGACGTTTAAAAAAAATATAGGGTTCCATTTAAAAAACAGAAATTGACATTGAAACACCCTTGAAAGCTTGTTCTACGTCGACAAACAAAGGGTAGTTTAGTTTCCCCTTCGATATAAACAAACTTTTATTTGAAACTTGTTTCCATATAATTCACTGTTTTTGAGTTATAAGACTGTCTCAAGATAGAAATAACAAGCAAAATAATTTGAGACAATTAAAAAAAAATATTAGCTAATTATAATTTATTGGTTTATGAAATAATATGTGTTTTATTATTTCCAAGCCGACTTTAGTTGGCTAAAGAATTTTCTTGACAAGGAGATGATGGTCCTATGTATTCAGGTATGGTTTTCGAATCGACGGGCAAAGTGGCGTCGAGAAGAGAAACTTCGCAATCAGCGCCGAGGAGGACCTCCAGGTGGACCACCCACAGTAGGAAGTACAACGGAACCTCCACCTTCCGGATCCGTATCACCGCCGCGGCTACTTAGTGCGCCAGGCCCAGCCACCCCTGGAACTCCAGGAAGTTCTTCTGGACCAGTTGCGGCGGGATTCGGTCCAACTCCCTCCGGTTATCACCCGGGAATACCAACCCAAATGAATATGACTGACACTTATAGGTAATTATTTTTTAAAAGATTCAAAATAGAGGATTTTAAAAAACTGAAAAATTTTATTCGATGAGGATATATTAGATTTCCAATCAATAAATAACACGTTAAGCGTTTTTTAAGTTTTAGATCTTTAATAAAATTCAAATTGAAAAGTTTTTGTTTTGACGAGAGTAGCAGAGTTGTTGATTCACAAAGAGAAACAAAGAGAATGTCCTCTGCTTGATGCAAATAAACATACACACATATATATCGAAATTATATATCCGTATATATAGTATATTATTTATTTGTTTGAGACTATAGTTTCGGAAACTTGGTCTTCATCATCAGTCTTTTTTAATTATAAATATTATTTTTCATGGGGTCAATATCCATACGGATATTGACCCCATGAAAAATAATATTTATAATTAAAACTGATAGACTAAGTTTTCGAAACTATACCGTATGGATATTGACCCCATGAAAAATATTATTTATAATTAAAAAAGACTGATGATGAAGACCAAGTTTTCGAAACTATAGTCTCAAACAAATAAATAATATATATATACGGATATATAATTTCGAAATACTCAAGTATATATGTGTATGTATGTTTGCATCAAGCAGAGGACAACCGCTTTGTTTCTCTTTGTAAAAATTCAAATTTAGAAATTATAAATTACTAATAATTAATAGAGATTGTGATGTTGGTGCAAGGTGAAACATCTTTAATAAAGATAAAACTAAAAAATATTTTATGAGATATTAATTTACTATGAGTTAGGTTTTCTAGGTCACTTGTTTCACGTTAAAAATTAAAAAAATAAAAGAAGTAAATTTTTCAATATATATGTTTCGGCCTATCTATTAAGTATTAATAATTTTAATAGTTATTTTCTGTAATTCCTGAAGATGGGTTGATAGCCCGAAATATATATATTGAAAAAATTTACATATTTTATTTTTTTAATTTTTAACATGAAACAAGTGACCTAGAAAACCTAACTCATAGTAAATTGATATCTCATAAAATATTTATTTACTTTTATCTTTATAAATTACTAGGTAGATTTTACAAATAATATAAAACCTGAAAATGTGTACGTAGTTCAAAATATTTTTTTTTTAATGAAAATGATAAGAGAAGGAGTTACACCAAAAAGGTGCACAAAAGGAAACAATAAAATTTAAATAAAATCGATTATATATAATATCTACTGAATTTCTCTATTGAAAATGAAAATGATTTGGCATTTAAACTTGTATAATATTGGCCAAATGAAGACATAGAAAAAAATCTAGCTCGGTTAAGTCACAAGCTAGTTAAGTCACAACTTAATTTAGATATTATCCAGATACCTACAGAATGGCAAGCTTTTGGTCAAAATTGACACAGCTGTTACATATACCACTTTACTTGAAGGCTGGGGTGGTTTTTATTTATTTATTTTTTTCATCAAGACGAAGCCTACGAATTTTTTATTGTAAAGTATTTTGAAACACTGAGAACTCAGGAGATTAATTTGAAAAGAGAAAATTTGTAGGATAATTTCAAAGAAGACTAGCTTGTAAGTGAAAGTTGCGTGGTGCTCCCACCAGTTTATTTTAGACATATATAAATCGCATACTAATTTATTTTTAAAAAAATTCAATAATTTTTCTTATAGATATTTATGTCGATATATCCTGGGTGGTCCAAAACTTCTTTTGCTCATTAGCATTTTTAAATAATTAGGCAATCATGTGGAAAAACAATTTATTAAAATAAACACAAATATAAAAAAAAATGTTGGCTGAAATTCAATGAATGCTATTGAATTGAACATTTTTCGAATTAACGTTCAACTTTTTCGAATTCTAACAATCAACTAGAGAACTTGATTAATATTTCTGCAAGATTTTTGATAAAATAAACTGACCCATTCTGATGTTGCCATTCACTTGACTTTACCATACAACCTGGCCCTTCACTTATATTTAATATTTAATAAAATTATTTGTAATCATGTAGGGGGGGGGTACTTTTGCATTTTTAGACTTCTGGGGGCCCACTGATTATGTATACAAAATTTGGTTGAATTTGGTTCTTAAACCTATATTTTCATTTTTGCCCCTACGGGTGGTTAGTTTTCGCATTTTTAGTCTTCTGGGGGACCATGGATTATGTATACAAAATTTGGTTGAGTTTGATATAAGGGCCTATATTTTCATTTTAGGCTGTTAGTTTTTGCATTTTTAGACTTCTGTGCGATTATGTATACAAAATTTGGCTGAGTTTGGTAGAAGAGTCTAGTTTTTTAATTTTGTGTACCTACACCCCCCCCCCCCCTCATTTTGAGTTGTTAGTTTTTGCATCTTTAGTGTTCTGGGTTCCCACTGATTATGTATACATTACATTTTTAGACTTCTGGGAGCCCACGGATTATGTATAAAAAATTTGGTTGAGTTTGGTACAAGGGCCTAGATTTTCATTTACCTATACCCCCCCCCCCATTTCGGGCGGTTATTTTTTACACTAGTTTTTGAGCTAGCTTGCCGACAAAAATTTGGTAACTCACAGACTATCGGACAACCAGACAGACTAACAGACATTTTGACAAAACAATTATTATCTCGAAAAATATAATTTTTTCGATGTTAAATTTTTAAGGGTTTTTTGTAGACCGAAATGCCATGATTTTGCTCAATTTTTTTAATCAAAATAATTTCAGCCGTTTTTGAGATATTTCAAAAAAAAAAATACCACTTTTTTCATGCACGATATCAATACTTGGCCATACTCTGTACAGTAAAGTAAAAAAATATTTTTTCATTCTAAATAATTGTCATGTAATTTCAAATAAGCAGAACGAATTTTAATGAAACTCCAATTGTTTTTGAGAAAATGGAAAACATCGATGTTTGATTGATTAAAATATTGAATGGCAAGAATAGGTAAAAAATAGTATGGGAAAGCTGTCCGCCTGTATCTATGCAACCGAAAGACGCTTCTGGATAGGACTAGCCTACCCTAGAGGCGTCCTTGTTAAATGAATATTTTTGAAAATTAATACAAAAATTTGAATGTTTTATTTTGAAAAATAGATGGAATTTTTTTCAAAAAGAACAATAAAAATTAAAATTTGAATTTTTAGTGAAATCACACATAATTAATTAAAATTATTTATTGAACAAGAACTAATACATAAAGATAAAAGTAAATAAATATTTTGTGAGATATTAATTTACTATGTGTTAGATTTTCACAGGTCACTTGTTTCACGTTAAAAAATAAAAAAATAAAAGAGCTATTTTTTCAATATATGTATATTTCGGGCTATCAACCCATCTTCAGGAATTTCCTGTGTTCAGTAAACATATACTATATATACTCTAGCATTCAAAAAAATTCCTGAAGATGGTTTGAAAGCACGAAATATATATATATATATATATATATATATATATATATATATATATATATATATATATATATGTGAAAAAAATTACTATTTTATTTTTTTATTTTTAACGTGAAACAATTGACCTAGAAAACCTAACTCATAGTATTAATTAATATCATGTTTCACCTAAAACCTACACCACTTTCTCTAAGTAAAATTAACTCATAGTAAATTAATATCTCACAAAATATTTATTTACTTTTATCTTTATTAAAGATATTTCACCTTGCACCAACACCACAATCTCTATTAATTACAAATAATGCAATACAACTACAACGTTTTGATCGACTTATTCTGCCATCGTTCTCAAGTTTGATCACCCACTGCGATTTTAGGTTAACTTGAGAACAGAATAAGTCGATCGAAACGTAGTTGTATTGCATTATTAGTTCTTGTTCAATAAATAATTATAATTAATTATGTGTAATTTCACTAAAAATTCAAATTTTAATCAAATTGATCACAAAAATAAAACTTTCAACAGGTTCATTACTTAAAATAATGTATTAATTAAATTATTTCTGTACTATTCCCTCATAGATCATAAAATTCTAAAAATATGCTAATCATTGATGATGGCAGAAACTTAAATAAAAAATAACTTTTTATGATTTGATCAAACACATCTCATTGTTTATGGACGGTAAATTGCTGACGGCGGTAAACTGTTGGCGGTAAACTTTCCAGTCCTCTAAATATAAAAATATGCATATTTATCTAGATTATTCCAATTAATGGGTTTGGTTTCTGTTTCAGCGCCATGTCTGGAATGAGTAATTTTTGCACGAGTGCCCAACAAGCAGCAAGTGCCGGAACAGGACCCACAATGCCTGGAAGTGGAGGATCTGTTTCTTGTCTTCAGCAACGCACTGGGGATCTGACCGCAGGCTATTCGTGCATGGCCAGGTCCGCCTATGACCCTCTTACGACACTTGGAGGATATTCTAGACCCTGCAGCCCGGGACAACCCTATCAGACTCACCAATACGCAACAGCCGGAGGGGGATCCTCTACCGGTATGGCGAACTGTCTGTTTGACAATAAAATGTATTACTCATTATAGCTCTTAATGTAAAAATATATATATACATATATATTAACAAGAATTGAAAAAGATTTTATTAAAGTTCTATTTGTAAATATTAATATAAAAAATATATATATAAATAATATAAAGATCCAGTAGCTAAACTCGACTAAAGACTTATGGGAAGGAATCCATTCTCTCTCTTTTAAACTGTTTCAATTTAATTGAATAGTTAAAAACAATCAAAATGGGTATTTTATAAAAGACCCAAATATTAATTAAATAAATCCAGTGTAATATAACTTTTATATGAAATATTTATTGTTATGCCACAAAATATATACTATATCGAGATCAAATAACTATTTAATTATTAATATAAATATTAAATTTTTTAATGCAAATCTGTGTAGTTGATGTTTATAGTTGTTTGTAACAAAATAATATTTGAATAAATATAACAATTCTATTTCGAAAATAGTCCCGATTATCATTAAATGACCTTTAATCCTGAAATATACATATTTTAATTGGTAACAAATCAGGTTCTGTTTTGAATCCTTTTCCTATATTATTAATATTGAAACATTAAAACAAAGTAAATAAAAAGAGTTCTTTAACATTTCTTTAACTATGGAAGTATGTGATTTTAGCTTTCAACTTCTCAATGAATAAATCCAATGAAAATTCGGGTACTCAGAAAAGAAAAACTAAAATTTGGAAACCATTACAAAATGGATTACTACTTTTTAATCAAAATGTCGATTATTGTTATCGATAGAAACCATTAAATTAGAAATTAAGAAAAATAGTAAATTAATATCTAATGATAAACTATATATAATATAGGTGGTGAAATGCCGAAGGATCCTGTTGTGACTTGGCTATGATACTTCAGTAAAAATTTACAAAATGATGGTTGGAAAGATTTTTTAGATGTTTCGAAATTTTTTGTTTATTAGGTGTGAAGTAATGGTGCAATTGAATTGAAGAATCCAATTTGATGTGTTTTAAAAGGTGTACATTTATATATAATGTTTCGAACCATTTTTTTGAACCTTCATCAGCATCTGAGAGTGTATGTTTTAGTCTAAAGAATAATAAGTGTGATGTAAAAAAATTTCTTTGTAATGCATATTAGTTTGAAACAAACTTCCCCTTAACAAAAGTGTAAATAAGTGTAAAAATGCAAAAAGGACCCTTCTGAAAGGTCTCCCAAAGAAGATTCTTGAAATTTATTAAAAATCATTAAATTTACCTTGTAATTAATTTTATTTATTTTCTTAGAAAGCCGGACTGGTAAGCGAAATAAGTAGGTTATAATGAAAGGCAGTCCATAAATTATTTAAATTTTATTCAAATTCCGACGTTTCGGAGACTTTTTTCTCTCCTTCTTCATGGTACAGGGTATTGAATAGTTATTGATGGGTGAGTATAACTCGGCTCCCATTTGTCTCTCTTTTCAGTGATAACAACAATATTACAATACTTTTCAACATTATATCTTAAGTGTAGTACCCAAGTATGTTGAAAATTATTGTAATATTTTTGCTATCACTGAAAGAGAGACAAATGGGACCCGAGTTATACTCACACATCAATAACTATTCAATACCCTGAAGAAGGAGAGAAAAGTCTCCGAAACGTCGGAATTTGAATAAAATTTGAATAATTTATGGACTGCCTTTCATTATAACCTACTTCTTACCTTGTAATACCTAATAATAATTTGCCCAAGGTAAATGATTTTTAATAAATTTCAAGAATATGTTTGGGAGACATCTATGAAGGGTCCTTTTTGAATTTTTATACTTTTTTACACTTTTGTTAAGGGAGTTTGTTTCAAACTAAAATACATTACAAAGAAAATTTTTTGCATCACGCTTAATATTTTTTAGACTAAAACACACACAAATGTCACTTATCTGTATCCCAGGTACTGATAAAGGTTATAACTATATAAGTGAACATCTTTTAAAACACATAAAATTGGATTCTTTAATCCAATTGCACCATTACTTCACACCTAGTAAACAAAAAAAAATTCCGAACACCTTAAAAATCTTCCCAACCATCATTTTATATATTTATATACCTATCGAATTTAGCCTAAAAAATTAAATTTGTTTCCTCTTTCTTTTCACTTAATTGATAATCGAATCATTCCCTCTTAAGCTGACTATAATATGCTCTTTCAAATAACAATAACTTGTTTTTGAAACTTGGATCTCAGAGAAGCAAAATTCATTAGAAGCATTACCTTAAATGTACAAAATATGATATAAGTGAGTTTTATAGGATGGTTGATTTTGTGGATTCAAAAAGTAAACTCGGAGGTAAATAACTTCAGGAATAGCATCTTCAATTCAAAAAACTAGTTAAGAATTAATTTTTTTTATAACAATTGTAATAAAAAAAAATTAAATAATAAGTGAGACAAAATTCATAACCTAGTATAATGACAGAGTTTTTAATAATTTCATCAGGCTGAAATGTTAAGTAGAAAGCTGATTTTTCTATTTTTCCCTAATCATAATTACTTTAGATTAAAAACTAATTAAACTTTATAGTGACTAGGAAGTCTCTATTTCTCATTAAACTCTATAATATGTATAATAAATTTAATTTGTCTAATATTTAGTATTTGAATCGAACAATGTTTACTAAATGAATTAGATAATCAATATATTTTCATGTACCTACATAATTCGTACTATACTCAAATGTAAATCAAAACTTGACCACAAAAGTTTCCTCAAAAAGTTGCAAATTCTGTTTAATCTATTCTCTAAGATTCATTTTTTATAATATTTGTATAAACATAAGAGACTTTGAAGTTAAAAATAATTTATTTTAATAAGTATAAAAGTTCAAATTGCCGATGGTAGCAGATTAAATTTTCTTCACAAATCACGAGATATTCTTGTCTACTAAATCCGAGCTGACGGAATTAATAATTTTTGTTGCATGTCAGAAGGATTATATTCACACCATCGGGAATTAAACCCGAGTGCCAAAAAAGCAATCCGGGTCAATGGCTTGTCCTCCTAGGTCAACGGTTCTCAACCGGGGAGCACTTTAGTATTTTAAGAGGGGAATTAATATGCGCACACATTTCAAAAGTTTTAAAGAACTGGCAAAAAACAACCTCTGCTTTCACATTAAATAAATATTACTTAGATCTAAGGTGACAAGATGTCCCGTTTTTGTGGGCACAGTCCCGATAATAATTTGTCCTGATTTTTGGAAAGAATGCGCGCCGACAAATATTCACAATTATAAGTGCTGAGACTTTAAAAGCCATATTATGTCTGAAATATAATTTATCAAGTACTTGCGATAAATTTCATGACGTTTTAAAAAACGACAGCAATCTTATCTCCTAAAAAAATTCACTCAAATTATAAATATGCGAAAAAATAAAGATTTTTTAAAGTTTATAAGTTTTACATAAGTTGAAATTTAAAACAAATACAATACAATTTTTGAGTTCTATGAAAATATATTTTTGATGCTCTAGACCAAATTTTTTTTAAACAACCTCCCCCGCCTGTCAATAATGTCCCGCTTCACCAATGTTAAAATCTGGTCACCTTACGTATATCTCTGAATTAAAATATGTTACCTTGTATTTTTAATATTAAAAATATTATTTGAATGAAACTTTTTGAGTTAAAAAATCCTGGATAAGGGGGGAATGGCATTCTTACACAATTGAAGAAAGGGTTCATTTGAAGAAAATGTTTGAGAAACTCTGTCCTAGGCGAACCAATCTTCAAAATATATCATACTAAATATTTCACTCAAAGACTTAATGTTCATTTGTGAAATTTCCGAGAAGGTGAACACAACCCTTCTGACATGCAATACAAATTATTATTGGCAGCCTCGATTTAGAAGAAGATAATTTATAGTGATTTCTTAAGATGTTGTTATTTTAATGACAATTTTAATTAATCTTTATGAATTCTATTTGAATTATACTTTCCCCTTTATTTTCAATTCTAGAGATCATTTTCAAATAGACTCAAGAAACATGACAGTTGATAATTTAAAAATAAGATAAAAACATTTTTTTATTAATAATAGATATTTTTAATATGTATTTCTATATCCAGTGAAATATATTATCTGGTTAATTTTCTCTTCCCATTCGCACACTATGAGTTTAAGAAATTTTCCTCGAAATCTGAAGACCCCTCCAATTTAAAATTCTCTTTAAATTCATGAAAGTACATAGTAGGAGTACATCAACAAAAAATTTTGATTGCTATAAAATTTTGTGCGGCAGATGAAAAATCTACAGTACACTCGAAATTATAGTGACCATTTTTCCCCACCCCATTAACATAAATATATATTTTTTTGATAGAGATTTTCTTTAGGAGACGGACTGGTATAAATATGCAATTGGATGTTGATGAAAGCAGTCCACGGTGGTTGTAAAAAATAAGACTATAGAGGTTTTATTATTTTACATTTATTTGTTAACAAATAAATGTACAATAATAAAACCTCTATAATCTTATTTTTTACAACCAATAAATGTAAAATAATAAAACCTCTATAGTCTTATTTTTTACAACCACCGTGGACTGCTTTCATCAACATCCAATTGCATATATTTTTTTTTTTAATTTAAATGAAAAACTAAAATGAAACATGAAATACAGTAAAAAAATTATTTATAGTATAAATAATTTGTACAAATGATTAGTTGTATTTATTTTGAAACGGAATGAACTAATTCGGAACATTTTCTGGGACATATATATACGGGACACGGGGCTTTAATCCGGGACATATATATATACGGGACACGGGGCTTTAATCCGGGACGAATGGTCACCCTACTCGAAATGCAAGTTCTACTTGTATAGAATGTCCCAACGTTCTGGAATTCGTCCCTAATTTTAGTCTATTGTCTCGGTGCCATTTTTCAGGTCGTGATTGACCAGGTTTTCATGTTTAATTATCATTTTAGTACTTATATCATTTTTCGACGATTGTTAAATTTTTCTCTTAATTTTTGTATAGGTTTATAAATACTAATTTTATGCGGTACATTCATTTTATTACGTGCTTTTTAAAGTAAGTGCGTTTGCTTTTATTCATACCAAAGCTGTTACGAATAGTGTCCAGAAAATAACAAAAAAAGTGAAAACTTATTTACGTTAGAGACTCTTTTATATGTAATTAATAATAAGCTTAAATATATATTGTTCTTATATGTCTATAAGATAGGATCTCAATAAAACTTTCAAAAAATTATATTTTCTACATTTTTGAACCAGGAGTTCTAAAACTAGAAAGCCCTAAATCTAATCAGTTATCCGCTTTGAAAATACAAACAATTTAGTACAGAAACGAACTTTCTATGAGTTTTGGTTCCTAAATTTTCTTGAGTAACTGAATACAGACACAGAGAAAAAAATTTTGTTTGGAAATTATTATTCTTCACATTCCAGACATTTTTCAATACAATGAACCTGCCAACCGGGCGTACCGAGTAAACTGGTCACCCTGAGCTTGTATATGGCTGGGTTTTTTTTTATTAATATTTAGACTAAATAATTATAAAGTTATCTAGTAAAAAATATTAACATTTTTTTAAAATGTTTATTTTAAAATTATTACGTGTGGTTTATTTTATAAAATATGTAGGTAAATATGTTTGTAATTATAAATTCTTGGACGGGTAATCATATAATTATTATGATAACGATTCCTTTGGTTTGTTTAGCGAGAGAAACCACCTAGATTGAAAGTTTTGGATGAGAAAAACTCATTAGAATGCACGATGCTTCGATAGCTAGTTCTGAAGTCGCAATGTCGTGCATTCTCATGAGTTTTCTCATTAAAAACAGGTCGAAACTAGTCTTTTGATAAACAAAACCACTAAAGCATCAAATCCGTGGGAGGCCTAAGTAGGGATTGTGAAAGTTGAGTAACGCCATTTTTTCTATTAACAACTTAACAGCTGTGGATTTTCCGTCGATATTATAAAAACAAGCAGAAGCTTGGCCTTCTAACCTAGTAAAAACACATTTTCATATTTTATTTGTTTGCTTATTAGTAATATAATGAAGAATTTGACAAAAAAACTCAACATATAGTTTATAGGATACCTTGTTTAATATTACTACTCCTATTAAGAAAAGTTGTTAAAAGACGTAGAAATCAATCTACATTTTACGATAGGAAAATAATATTTTTATCATTTATTTATATTACAAACGAGAAAATACTTTTAAGATCTTGAATTATACTCCATAAGCAATACACATAGAACATTCTCCATTCACATGATTCTGCCTGTCTCGTATCATTGAAGGGATTATGGAATTCCTTGCCAAGATCAATTAAAAAATCGATTTGTTTATCAGTTAAAAAAAATGTTATCATAATCAGATATAAATTTAGGATTTATTTTATTGTTAATCCAATAACTAGAGTATATTTATGTATTTGATGCCCAACGAAAGAAGCTGAATTAGCTTTAAAGTATTTAATAAATATCTTAAGCTGTAGAGAGATACACTTTTAATCTTACTAAGCTACGTCAAAAATTAATCAAACCTCATCTAAGATATAATACAATAAGCGCGTTTATGATATAGATAAATCCTGTCTAAAACAATACAATTACTAGCTGAGATGAGTTTGTCTTCTTTTAATTGATTTTAAAACCAGAAAAACATATATATACGTAATCACATTCTATTTAAAAATTTCTACAGAATAAAATTTTTTATAATTTTTTTTTGAATTTTTATTTAAATCACACATAATTAATTATAATTATTTATTGAACAAGAATAAATAATACAATATAACTACTATTATTATTATTTGTTCGTGTTCAATAAATATTTATAATTAATTATGTGTGATTTAAATAAAAATTCAAATTTTAATCAAATTAATCACGAAAATAAAAGCTTCAACAGCTTCATTACTAATTTTTTATATTTGAAGAAATTTTCTCTTCGGAGAAAGACGGATTAGGGGAATTGTTACTATGTAGTTGAAAAGTAATGGAAGTCAGTCCAAGGATATTGAAGAAAAAAAAATTTTAAATTTCCAAATAAAATATGTATTTATTGGATAAAAATACTTGGTAGGTTTCACATTAACATTTTTTTCTACCACTTACGATCGTATTTTTATCCAATAATTTTAAATCTTAATGTGAAACCTACAAAGTATTTTTATCCAATAATTTTAAAAAATGTTTCACCAAGTACCAACACCAAATTCCTTAAAAACTATTAAAATGTATTTAATGGACTGTCATTTTTCTCTCCTTTTCTTTAAACCAGGGAGGATTCCTCCCTCTTTCTTCAGGGTTTCAAAGGGCCAATAAAGGAAACAAACAGCAGTGTTTGACATTTGTCTTTTCTTAACAGAAGTATTAAATAGATTTTTTTCTTCCTTAATTATATAAATAATTAAGGAAAAATATTATATTTAATGCTTCTGTTAGAAAAGACAAATTTCAAGCTGCAGGGAGAAGAGAATAAAGGAAGCACCTTGTTTCCTTCCTTTATTGACCCTTTGAAACCCTGAAGAAGGGAGGGAAGAATCCCCCAAAACGTTGATTTTAAAGGAAAGGGGAAAAAATAGCAGTCCAATAAATATATCTTATTTGGAAATGTAATAAATCTTTTCTTCACTATCTTGGACTGCCTTCAATTACTTTTCAACTAGAATTTTTAAAGTGAAAACTTCTTTAGGCACGTTGGGCACTTGTTTTTTTTAATTTAATTTGATCACAACTCATGAATTTATTCTTTTATTCATCTTAGACATGAAATAAAATTATTTACATTTACCCATGATGAGGATAAAAATATAGAATTGGATTTATTCCGATATTAGATTCATGATATCATCGCCTTGGAGTCTAAACCTGCTAACTCACAACAAGGAAATTGTACAGGTCCAAGAAAAAACAAACAAAATTTAATATTGTTATTATGGAAAGAAACTATTATTCACATTTTTTTCTACCACTTACGATCGTAATTTTAACGAGCAGTTTTACTAGAACGATGCTGCATCTGTTTTTCTTTCGAACGATATTAATATGTCATATATGATTAAAATGGATTTAGCAGGTTTACACTCTAAGGCGACGATATGTTTATTTTTATTGGGGAGATAAAATTTTGTTCGATTCTGATATCTACCGTCAATCACGAACCTTGACCGTTTTTTATAAACAGTATAAATATGATTAATCAATAAATATTCTCCTTGTTTATAAAAGAATCTTGTATAAATGGGAGTTTCGCTTGCTCTACTATAATAGATAATCTACCATATAAGGAATGCTGAGAAACTGAATGGAAAGCAAAGGAGGAACTACTAATAAATATTAATGGCGTGTCTATCTTTAGGTCTGATTTCACCGGGGATCTCAGTGCCGATTGCAGTGCCTGGACAACCTGCAGATATGACGTCCCAATACTGGCCTCGGCTCCAGTGACAGTGGTGGAATTAGGGAGCGTCTCTCTCGGAACTTCAACCTGAGGTGTTGCCCTGTTGTAAGCACAAAATCTTCAACACAACTGTTCCAAGATATCATTCCAAATATCCAAAGACAATCTCAATGCAATTTTTGAAACTTCGTTTAGAGATGAATGGATTTCTTGTTGGTTTGATGTGTGTCCTTTCAAAAATTAATGACGAGAGTTATCATAATTTGTTTTTTTGCAAATTTTGATTAAACAAGTATATAACTATTTTAAGATTATTCTTGCCTTAAACACAAAGTTTCAAAAATCAGGTGCGAACTCTGTGTCTGTGTGATAGCAATTTTTGTAAAATTTATATATAAAACGTATCCATTATGAATGTAATGATTCTGTAATTATAAATTATAAATATCAATATATATACATACAACTATATTTATATATCTATATGTATGTATGTATCTATACATGTGTGTATATATATAGATAGTGATTATCATGTAATATGTAAATAGAAGTGGTTAATATAATTTTCCAAAGATGTAAAATATTCTGCTCACAAAATAGCTGGCTCAAAAAATCACATGTATCTAAATTATTTAGGTAAACAAATTGAAATTGAGCAAATAAAATCTATTTGTATGAATTCAGAAATAAATTTCTAAAATCACCTTGACCCCGCTCCTTATGCCACCGTACTTATATACAATATTTTTATTTTAATTTAAATAAAATTGCATTTTGTCGAAATCATTATCAATAAAAAATTTAAAAATCTTGTTGCGTACTGGATATGTAAATTTTTTAAAGGAGGATGAATGAAATCCGATTGCTTCATTTCTTGTATTTTTTACTTTACCATACAGGGAGGGTATGGTCAAGTATTGTAATCGTGCATGAAAAAAGTGTTTTTTTTTGCTTCATTTTTTCGAAATATCTCAAAAACGACTAAAATTATTGAGATTAAAAAATTGGGCGAAACCATGAGCATTTCGGTCTAAAAAAAGCCCTAATAAGTGAACATTGAAAAAATTATATTTTTCGAGATAATAATTGTTTTGTCAAAATGTCTGTTAGTTCGTTAGTGTGTTAGTCTGTGCGTTATCAAATTTTTGTGGACGAGCTAGCTCAAAAGCTAGTGTGAATATCAAAACCAAATTTCACACGTAATTTTGGTGCATATCGACCCAAAATTAAGGGGGTGAAGGAGGGGGGGGTTGAAAATTAAAAATCTAGGCCATTTGAGCAAACTCAACCAAATTTTGTATACATAATCAATGGAACCCCAGAAGTCTAAAAAAGCAAAAACTAACCGCCCAAAATGGGGGGGGGGGGGTGTAGGGAAAAAAATGAAAATATAGGTCTATTCAACCAAATTTTGTATACATAATCATTGGGCCACCATAAGTCTAAAAATGCAAAAACTAACCCCCCCCCCCCCTACATGAATATAAATAATTTTATTAAATATTAAATATAAGTGAGGGGCCAGGTTGTATGGTAAAGTCAAGTGGATGGCCACATCAGAACGTGTCAGTTTACTATTAATTCAAGTGGTTTATAAAATAAATAAAAGAAGCAATTGAATTTCATTCATCTTCCTTTAAGAAATCATTATCATTAAAAAATTTAAAAAAAGTAGTAGAAAGATTTGATAATTCAATTAATTATCAATATTATCATAATTGATACTTAAATCGAGAGATAAAATTTGCTAAACAAAATCTTCTCATTACTTGCGATAATTAAATACGGCGTCATTCTTTCATTAATTTCAAGAAGATATTAAAATAATTTGTATCAAGATTATAGTTTTCTTTTCATTTTTGAATTTTAACAATGAGTTTGTCAGTGATGTCATCGCAAATATAGGGAATGCTGAAATTCTGGGTCACCTGGGGTTCCGGGGGGCCTCCCCGGAAATTTTTGGAATTATATGTTATGCATTTTAAGGGTTTCTGGTTCCAATTTTAGTCATTTCCACTTAACCAGTTATCTTTAACCACTAATGTAAATAGATAAAATAAAAAAATACAAAAACTCTCAAAACCAGTGCGGGAATGGCGTTCGTTTGTGTAATTGCTAAAGTTGTTTAATTTCTTAACATAACTCAGGTATAACTTACGTGGTCAAGTTAACAAAATGTTTTATTGTTCATTCAATTAGATTATTTCTTTTATTAGATAGAGAAATAAGAAATAGGTTTCCTGTGTTATTATAAAATTAATTGATTTAATTGATGCTTATACACTCGGGAGCAGCTAAATCGACTCAACCTCTAAGCGCGCATACAAAGTTGTTTTTTCTTTTAAATGGCCAAGCCGATATTTATAAAATAAATATATCTTTAAAGCTTATTTATTTATCTTTATATTGATATCAATTTCAAGCCAATCGGCTCATTACTTTTTAAATTATGTGATTACAATTTCCTTATAAAAACCAATGTAACCAATTATTCTTATTAATCGATTTTCAGCAATTGACCTGAACACATCTACGCAAATTGACACAATTGTTTTTAGAAAATCATGGATACTAAGCCAGAAGTTGCCGCTCAAGTTGTTGCTCTGTTGGAACAGAGCCTTAGCCAAAGAAAGTCGCTCTTCAATTGAACTTAAGTCAGTCTACTGTCTCAAGAGTCTACAGAAGGTTTCAGGAGACTGGTGCCTTCACTCGGAGACCGAATACCCGCCGCCGCCGGTGCACGTCTGAGAGGGATGACCGTTTTATCGTCACGACGTCTCTCCGAAACCGCCACCTCACTGGTGTCGATGTCCAGCAGCAGCTGAGAGAAGTTCGAGGTCTGGCTGTCAGTCGGTGGACAGTCAGAAGACGCTTGAAGGAAGCCAACCTCACTTGCAGAAGACCTGCCTCTGGACCAAAATTAACCTCACGTCACCGTCAAGCTCGACTTCAATTTGCTCGAGAACATCTCAATTGGAGTATCGACCAATGGCGGGCTGTCCTTTTCACAGATGAGTGTAGAGTTTGCATTCATGGAAGTGACAGGAGAAGTCGGGTCTACAGGCGTCAGGGAGAGCGATTTTCTCAATGCTGTTTCTCTCAAACAGTGTCACATGGTGGTGGTTCCTGCATGATTTGGGGTGGCATTTCTCTGGAGGGAAAAACAGATATTGTTTTTGTGCCTGGTGGAGGCCGGGGAGGGGGTCTAACAGCTGACCGTTACATTGCTGACATTCTCCTGCATCATGTTGTTCCTTATAAAGGATTTATTGGGGAAAATTTTTTACTGATGCATGATAATGCCCGGTGCCACACTGCGATGGTCACTCGGCAATACATGACCGAAGTCGCTATCCACACCATAGAGTGGCCAGCGCTCAGCCCAGACATGAATCCCATCGAACATATGTGGGACCACCTCAAACAAAGGGTTCGAGCCAGAAATTCGGTACCTTCGACCATTGATGAGCTTAAGACAGCTTTGTTAGATGAATGGGAAGGCATCCCTCAAGATTTTATAAAAAAACTCATCGGGTCGATGCAGGATCGCATGCGGGCTGTTATAAAAGCTAGGGGGGGCAACACAAATTATTAAGAAAATAAATTTTCTTTGTTATGTTTAAAATGTCAATTTTATTTTAATTTTGAACATCCCTACTTTTCCTTTCCTTTACACCCTTTTTTCCTTTCATTGTCATTCAGATCACATAATTTAAAAAGTAATGAGCCGATTTGCTTGAAATTGATATCAATATAAAGCTAAATAAATAAGCTTTAAAGATATATTTATTTTATAAATATCGGCTTGGCCATTTAAAAGAAAAACAACTTTGTATGCGCGCCTAGAGGTTGAGTCGATTTAGCTGCTCCCGAGTGTATAAAGAGGCCTAGAGAAATACAAAGGAGAAGAATTGTAAATCAAATAGATTTGTTTTTACTCCAAGCGTGATGAGATTTAATGTAAAGAAGAAAAAACTATTTTGAAATACTTACCTTCCAAATGATTTCTAAAGAAATGAATATATGAATAATCATTATATAATTAGTTAATTTTTATATTGAAATATATACAATATACATATAAAAGAAAAGAAAATTTTATTGATTGTTATACAGTTAAAATAAATACCGATCTTTTATAAAACAATCTTTAAACGTTTAATTAAACCCAAACGTTTATAGATAGGTATATACTATATATACGAGTATAAATACTTATATATCAGTGGCGTGCAGTCTATGGATGCTGTGGATGCGGCGCATCCCTAAAATTTCAAACATTTAGAGTATTTTCATAAATATATAAGGTCGACTTCAAAATTTCAGGAGGATCTTTAAATTTTCAAATTATTATCCGTTATTTCAAATATTTCTATAAAAAACATTTTTTGTTTTGAAAAGTATATTGGTTCTCGAAATGAAATAAAATTGTTGCATAGTTTCAAGGGGCAATTAAAATGAATGATTTTTCCGAAAAGGGTGCCGATAGAAGGTTTGAAGTCCCTGCCTGGTAGATATATCTTCCAGTTCAAGCATGTCAAAGACAAGTTCAGACGAGTTTTAGTCGAATAAAAATTGTTCTCACTGAGGAACTATTAAAATAGAAATAATACAAAAAAGGAATAAATAAAGATGATTCGGGAATCTTTGGACTAATCCATTTCTAAGAACTCTCAATATATAAGATCGGAAATAACTAAGAGTGCTATAGACAAGTCATAGCTTGCTTATAGCAATAGAATTAGGAGAGATTTAATATTTTCTTATAGGACAGGCTGGTTCATTATGGAAGATGGTCGATTTCCATCTCCGGGACTGGAGTTTAAGTCCCAAGAATTAATTTCTGACTCCTACTCTCACTCACACAAAGCAGTATCCGTTGGGGCGAAGATCCCAAAATATATTTTTAAAAAATCTAATTTTAAATTTGAAAATAACAAAAATTATGCCGTATTCGATGAAAAAAAAGCAAAGATTAAAATAAAATTTCAAAAAATGAAGGGTACTTTTTTGGACAGCATCCTATGGTTGAAAACTCACCAACCGCCACTGTTATATATTGTATATATATTTAAAAATAAAGTAGATTATGATTTAAAAAAATAGCTCTATTTTCTATTTAATAAGCTAATGAAGTAATGGGAAATAAGCACATAAAATATACATAATTTTAATCATATATGGAATTAAATATTAAATTAAATAGCTCTTTTAATGATTTTTTACATTTGGCAATGTAATAACATTATAATACATTTAATAAATAAATTAAGATAACATTTTTTTATGTTTAGGTCGATTTTCTAATCGTAAGAATTAATATGTTATGCAAAGTCAAAGTTTATGGCCTCCACTTGTATGAAAGTTCTGAATGGAAACTAGCATATCAAACTAATTGCTTAGAGACGATTTCTGATAGAGTTCTTGATATTTTCCTCCTTTTGCCATAAGTTCAGAATGAGTTCCAGATTCTAGTACCACTCCATTGTGAAGGACATAAATTAAATCTGCATTCTGAATTGTCGCTAAACGGTGAGCGATGGTAATGCACGTTCGTCCAGAGCTCGCTTCATCCAAAGCAGCCTGGACAACCTAGAAGTTTCAAGAAGAACTTATTATTTATTTCCTTAATTAACCAGCGAATTTTAGATTATAAATTTTAATACATTTCAACAGGGCAAATCTAAATAGGCATCTACTCTCACGAATAATTATACCAGTGGAAAAATAATAAACAAATTAATATTTGTCAGTACCTTTTCACTTTGAGAATCCAGAGCTGATGTAGCTTCATCAAGAAGTAATATTTTTGGATTTCGAACGAGGGCCCTGGCGATTGCTACCCGCTGTTTCTGGCCTCCTGAAAGTTGAGCGCCCTTGGTGCCCAGCCTTGTATCATAACCCTAAAAATATTAAAAATAGCAATAAAAAAAAATGAGAATTTTTTAAGTTGTGTTTTTCTGTGTTACGTTTGTCAAATGCACCCGTGGGTCCCGGGGCCCGGAATAAAATACACACACTTATTCCAGAATTTGGGCCAATGGTCTCTTTATATTACTGGCATCATCATTGTTAAGTCAAATTAATAGAATTATATTCATTGAAAAATTCGGCAACTAGAGTAAGACAAATTGTTTAAAAAACCGAATGAAAAGAAACGATGATTTGTGAGATGAAACTCGATACAATTACTGTTTAAAGAATGTTTTCATTTCACCTACTCCTGAGATCGATAGAATTTTAGTGGCTATAAAATCGATGAAAGAAAATTGGCGGGAATGTACGTACACTCCTGTTTGCTTCTGGTCCTCGGATACAAATTTTAAAAATTTGAAGAAATTTTTTTTTCATATTGTAAAAATTATTTTTATAGTTACGTTTTCAAAAAATATTTCTAAAAATTCTAATACCTACAAATCTAAATGTGTTTGTGAAATAAATTTAAGATTTAATATTTACTATTGAAAGTGGTGAAATGAATCTACGGAGAGGGATTCCCACTTAAGAGGTCAGACCCTCAGGGTCAGCAAACTTGTTTCTCCTCTCTAATTCCTATTTTCCTCTAACTGATGATACTCAGTTCAAAACATTGAACAGTGAAGAAAACAAGTCAAAGTGATGCTTCATCAATAAATAAATTTGGATTTGTTTTTATTTATATTCCTTTAAGGATTTATTAAAGTAATCCTTCATAGTGTTTCTTATTGGATTCGAAATCATTGTAATGATGAATCGTATTTTTTCGATTATTTTATTTATCATTACACTACAGAAGGGTATGTAGTATAATCTAAGTTAATTTTAATTTTAATAGTAATATAAGTTAAGCTGGATTCTATAAATTTTAGTAATTGCAAGTGATAATTAACCCTAGAATAGAGTTCCACACTAAAGACGTATTAAGTAAATATCTTTTTTTAATTGAAGTAATGGAGCTAAAAGTAAAAATCTTTTTAAGACTCAATATGTTGTTCACAAATTATTAGTGAATTGGCAATTTTTTGACAGCAAACGATTTTAGCTTAGAAATCATTTCAACAACTTGGTACAGAGATGCGGTTTATTAATACAATGTGTGTATTAAATTTCCGTTCATTAGCTACAACTATTCGTTAGCTGTTCATAAGACAATACGATTTTTTTCTAAAATTTTGCATTTTTGAACCGAAAGTTTTAAGTTAGAAAGCCCAAATTCTAATCATTTCTTTCTTTTGAAAATTGGAACTTCTTGCCATCAGAATGATCTTTTTATCATTTTCTGATACTGCTTTATATAGATAACTTAATTTAAATAGACATAAAAAATCATGGTTGCTAAAGTTTTTTTTCAAGTTTCAATAATTTCTAAACAGGAATTGAAAAAAAATCTAAAAAATCTCATATTACGGTTGGTTTGCCTACCCAACGTATTCAATATACGCCTGGAGTGTGTACTGATTAAAAAATATATGTGATATAGATAAGAAACTTGATATCTCCAAAAATGATTTTTAAACTCAGAGCTTTTAAAAATATAATTAGTTATGTAAAGTATAAGGAATAGCAAAAAAAGAAAATAATTTTATAGTACTTATTATTAAATAATAAATATAAAGAAAAGAGTTTTTATTTTTATTCTTTAATAATTACTGTATCTAATTATATATTTAAAAGTTTTTTTTCTCTACCCCCTTGGCATCGGGAACTAAATGCCCATTTAGCCAGTCATTTAAAGTTAATAGAGCAAAAATCATTTTTCGAGTTATCAGGTTTCTAATAAACATCACAGATTTATATGGTTAAATTTTTATTAAGATTCCAGAACCAAAAATTTAATAAAAAAATGCCGTCTATCTGGTGTTTAACAAAATATTTCATTTTGCGAGTGAGTGAAAAAAAAATAACATTCCCATCACTAAAAACATCTTTCGCTTTCTTGATACAAATATGAAATATAATTAATTTATCTTGATTTTCAATTTATACGTGTTGACAAAATTTTCTAAAATTCAATTCAATAAACTGGTTTGAAATTAACTTTTTTTTTTAGTAAATAGCATCATCTTTTAGTTTTGTTCTACTTAACAAATCATGTTAAATGGAAATTGAACATATATGTGATGTGTCTGGGAAAAAGATCCTTATCTACCAGTTTTTTCACAGGAATGGCAAAAATGTGAGTTAAATGTGGGTATGATTTTTTATTACATAAGTATTCGAATTCAGCAGCAAATTTTCATTTGGAATAGAATAATAGCGAGGGTTAAAAAAATAATTTTTAAGAAAAAAATAAAACCGACTTCAAAAAAATTAAATGCAACAAATAAAATACACTAAAAGGTATAAAATAATTATTATCTTATTTAGTTACAACTAAACGACGAAATATTAACATGAAATTACTTTTTGAAGTCGGTGCCAAACATATACCTTTTATGAATCGCACTCGACGGATCTTACTTAGTACGTTTGGAAGGTATGCTCGCTTATAGGTATAATTTGTTTGGTACCGACATCAAAAAGTAATTTCATGTCAATATTTCGTCGTTTAGTTGTAACTAAATAAGATAATAATTATTTTATACCTTTTAGTGTATTTTATTTGTTACATTTAATTTTTTGAAGTCGGTATTATTTTTTTCTTAAAAATTATTTTTATTTTTCTCTTTTTAGTGATGTTATTAATAGTGATCATATCATCAGAACTTGACCAAATTAATATGGCACCATCCCTAAAATACCCCCTTTCCAATAAACAAAAATAATCATCGAAATCGGTTCATAACAAAGAAGTTAGGCCTAAACAAACCTAACAAAAAAGGTCTAATACCTATGAAAAAAATGGGACCAATCGGAAGGTAGACTGAACCCAATGCAATTTTTTTTTCAAAATCGGCTCACAATTGGCGGAGATATGAGATAAGATAACATAGGCACAAAAAAAAATCAGTCGAATAGATAACCTCCTCCTTTTTTGAAGTCGGTTAAAAAGGAAGAAATGCGCTAATTTGGTCTCCTTAAAAATGGTCAATATTTAAACGGCTATAACTCAAAACTACGAGTTTTACTTTTAAATATTCAAAAATTCATAACTAAGTCAATTTTTGGAATTTTTAAGCGGGACAAAAAGCGTTTTGTTCAGTTGTTTATCTAGAAACAGGAAATTCCTTTAGCTCGATTTTGACCAGGTGAAGACAAGGGCTTTTTTCCCGACACCATCACATATATATTCTCTCTCCCCTTTTCCATGACACTAGTTTAAAATACCAGAGATTAGTTATTTACTTTGGTTTGTATATACTATTGACAACAACACACTAATGAATTGACTGCCTATTCATTCGTTTTTATTCTTTTTTAATGATTTGTAAATTTTGCTTTAGTACAACATATTTCTTGTAGCTTAAGTAAAAGTTTTCTATTCATGGCTATAATGTTTTGTGTTTATATTAAATCTAGGTTTTGCAAAGCATGTCGTTGATGAAAGCTTCGATCTCTCCTTCAAAGATGACACACCGGATTTAGCAAGAGCCAAGGTAACGAACGGTTTAATGGTTTCATGATCGTGAGGAAAATGTGCCTTTGACATTTGGAAAATGCAAATTCGTGATTATTATTATTTTTTTTTTTTTTGTCTCTTTTATAACAAAAAGATAAAACTATTTACGTAATTATATTTTTATTTGAAAAATATATATAATATGAAAATAGGATAAAAATATAATATGACCAATAAAATTTTCTCCAAAAATTTGTATCTTTTGTTTAATTTATTTATGAAAATAATTTAGTTAAGAAATTTAGCTTTTATATTTTAGATGCAGAAATTTGGTTTTGATATTCCCACTAGTTTTTGAGGTAGCTCGTCCACAAAAATTTGGTAAGATACGTACTAACTAACAGAATAACAGACTAACAGACTAGCTCACAGACATTTTGACAAAACAATTATTATCTCGAAAAATATAATTTTTTCGATGTTTGCTTATTAGGGCTTTTATGGACCGAAATGCCTTGGTTTCGCCCAATTTTTTTTAACCAAAATAGTTTCAGCTATTTTTTAGATATTTTGAAAAAAAGAAAAAAAAACACTTTTTTCATGGACGATTACAATAATTGACCATACCCTGTATGGTAAAAGTAAAAATTATTTATAAATATGTATTCTTTAGGGTTACGAACCAATTAAGTTCTTTCCTTTTTTGCTCTCCCACAGAAATATATTATTTTTTATTAATATACCTATAGATTGTTGAGTATTTTCTAAGCTTTAAAATATACATATTTTTATTTTCCAAAAAATTATCCATATTTGGGCTTTGTGGATTTTAAAAATCTAAATGCCAGCCCGCGGGAATTTAAGCTCTATCCTATTCAAAATATATTTTTCCGAATAACTCTTTAAGAAGATAACATTATTCAAAGTGATTTTAAACAACAATATATCCTGAATGGTTAATTTTATAAAAATAGCATCTCTCCCTCCCTTGTGAGGTAAAATTCCAAAAACCGGTTGGAATATGAACTCGAATACTGAAAAACAAAGGAGATTAGATGATTTGGTGTTTAAGCCACCAAAACCGAAAATCATCCATTTTTCGGATAAGGGGTGAAATTTTGAAAAAGTGAAAAACGTCTTTCGAGATATTCAAATAATAAACTCATGTTTCATAACTTAATCCTGAAACTCAAAAATACCAGGAGAAAATAAATATTCAAAAAATTCAATCCTGAATGGATATTATGGGCAGGGGGATTAGGTAAAAACGTATTTTTTATATTTCACTTTTCTAAACAAAAGCTAAAATCTTAGTTTAAGAAATATATTTGAAATGATATTTCACAAAAATACCCCCCCCCCCCCCCCCCCCACTAGGGTAAAATTAAAAAAAAACGTTTTCGTACCTAAAAGTAATATCAACTCTATAACCCAAAAAATAATATAAGTATTTGATTTTATAATCATTTTTTCTAGACTAGTATTATTTATTAGAATAATGGTCTCCTGTGATTAAAATAATAATAAAAATATTATTGCTTAGGGGCCGTCCATAAATTACGTTACACAGTAAGGGGGAAGGGGCATCTCAGATTTGAGGCAGAGGGCCCTGGGATTTTAAAAATTGTGATTTCACAAAAGTCAAATTAAAAAAATTTCAAATATATTTTTTATATTTCAGGTTATTATTATTCCAACCTGAAAATGTTGATAAAATAAATCTAGACAAAAAATTTCTACAAATATTAAATTGTACGGAATAAAAGTGATAGTGTGACGTCACAATATAGGGGAGATCAATGAAAATGTGGCAAAATATGATACAGGGGGCGTCTATAAATGCTGAAATTCGTGTGACGTAATTTATGTACGGCCCCTTAATATCAGAGATCATTTGAAGTTTTTAATTGAACGTTTGTCTCGAGCTGCATTTCTCATTTGGGGTTGCCGGGAGATTTAAATTATTTCTATCCTAAATATAGTTAAGTCGAGGGGTGAACCGCGACTTAATATCGTGAACACCTAATTCCACTTTCATTTCCAAGTAGAAGATAATATAGATGAAGGGCCATTATCTAATGAATCCCAAAATAATTCCACATAATTCCAAAGACGGTAACACCTAAAACGGTTCACACCTCGGTTTAAGTAAAGATTAGATGTAAATATAAAAAAATATGTTATCAGTTTTAGTAAAATGTGGGAAATTAGCAATAAATAGGTCACTAATTCAAGTAATTTAAAAGACTTTAAAATAATTTTTTTTCAGGGTTTTAATCGAATCAAAAGGCAAAATATCAACGGCACCATGTCTTTGATCGATGCTATTCAAAAAAATAATGTAGATGCAGTGAATACTTGGTTAGAACAGACTGATCGACGACAAATAAATAAACAATTCCAACCAAATGGATTGACTGCATTACACGCCGCCGCTCATCAAGGTAATGAAGAAATGGTTCGAAAATTGATAGAGCATGGAGCAAATGTTAATGCCCTCGATGACACTCAAGCAACGCCTCTTCATTGGGCAGCTTCGATGGGAAATACTGCAGTCGTATCGCAGCTCTTAGAATCTGGGGCAGAAATTAATGCCCGCCAGCACGAAAATAGAACAGCCCTTGTCTTAGCAATATTTTCCGGGAAAGAAGACACGACCGCTACTCTTATTAACAATAATGCAGATATTACCATAAGGTAAATAACACAGGCCTTTATTGATTTTACTATTAATCTTACTTTTAAAGAAAGCTGAAACAATAACATTTTAAATATATATATAGGGTGTTTCTAAATTGATGCGAAATATTTTAAAGGGTGATTTTTCAGAAAAAAGGTGGGTCTTTCATTTAGGTAATGTTTTGTTCAAAACCCCTTCCCTCCAAGTTACAACCCTCTAATTTTAGGGGGGGGGAATAGTTTTTATTTAATATATCCACTATGGAAAAATTTAGAAGAATGGAATTTGGCAGATAACTGAAGCTAATAAAATGGGAGTTTTTGACGAGTGTTATAATCTTAAATTATTATCACGAGGAGATGAAAAAATTAACCCCTATAATAGTTTGCATCAAAACTTTTTAATGCCTGTCTGCATTTTCCTATTTAAAAACTTCACATAAATTCACAGATTGGATATTATTAGTTAAAATAAAAACAAGTAGGGTTGATTTTTTCATTCCCTTTTGATAACATTTTAGGGTTACAAAAATCGTCAAAAACTGTCATTTTATTACCATCTACCTGCCAAATTCCATTCTTCTAAATTCTTCCATAGTGGATATATTAAATAAAACAATTTTTCTCCCCTAACTTTAGAGGGGAAGAGGTCTTGGAAAAAAAAAATTATATGAAAGACTCCCAATAATTTTTCCTCAAAAATCACCCTTTAAAATATTTCGAATCAATTTAGAAACACCTTCATTTTCTATGTATTTTTGTTTAAATCTTAGCTACGTAAACTTTTTATCATACAGGATGTTCATAAAAGAATATAGCAGTTTTTTTCACGGTTAAATTGGAAAAGTGCCGGACCACTTCATTCGTCTCCCTCTCGTCATCCGTCTTTTCCGATACTATAACCTAGAAACCTTCAAAATTCGGGTGCATAAAATCCTACGCCTCCACCCTTTCGATTGATCAATTTCCTCATCTCTTCGGCATCCAATGGTCTTTCGAGATCCATAGGGGCTGAATCTTCCTGGTGTGGCCCCTTCTTGAATTCAATTTCATTAAAAATATATATATATATATATATCTGCACGCCCATGGAGGCCGCACGGAGGCTGGGAGAGAGTTCCATTTCCTTGAGGTCATGGGGACAAACGTATTGGCGAATGAAGTGGTCTTCCAATTTAACCGCGAAAAAAAACTATATGCTAGCGCTAAGACTGAAAAACATTCTCTTCAATTCTAGCATAGAAACAAATACGTCCACCTCATCTAATTGATATTATAACACATTCAAACTGTTATATTCTTTTATGAACATCCTGTATAATAGCAATTTAATCTACTATCAAAAAGTTAATAAACAGGGAATGAAAGTGATTTTCAATTCACACGGATTATCATCTTTGTAACAATATTAAATGAAAAATATAATTTATTTTGTGTTGTAGGTGAGGAATGTAGAGCCCGTGCGAACTGGATGTGTTGTAATAATAATAATTTACTTATCCTCCATAGAATTTCATTAAATTTAAATATATTTTTGTTTTAGGGATAAATTTGGCCAAGTTCCGTTACATATAGCAGCTTGGCAAGGGAACGAAAACATTGCAAAATTATTATTGAATGCAAAAAATATTAATGTTAACGCTGTCGATCTTGGATTGAGATCACCACTGCATTTGGCTACGAATCAAGGGCATCTAGCTGTCATAGAGATGTTATTGGACAAAGGTGCAGATATTGAGAAACGCGACAACGCCGATTGGACGCCTCTTCAAAAAGCAAGTTGGATGGGACAAGAGAGAATTGTAAACTTTTTGTTGGAGAAAGGAGCTAATCCAAATACAACGGATAGTGAAAAATGGACACCCTTGCATCAAGCAGTGTGGCAAGGACATGAAAATATTGTGGAACTATTGATTAAAGAGGGTAAGGTGCCAGTTGATACCAAGGATATTAAAGGATGGACACCTTTGCAAAAGGCAGCTTGGATGGGATACGCAGAAATTGTTCAAATACTACTCGATAATCAGGCAGATATAGATAGTAAAGATAAAAACAAGTCCACGGCTCTTGATAAAAGTGCTCAACGGGGACATGATGATGTGGTGGAAATTCTTTTACGGAATGGGGCTAATGTAAACAACAAGGATATAAATAGTTCGACGCCCCTACACAAAGCGGCTAAGAAAGGAGATATTGATGTTGTTCAAATTTTACTTGACAATAAAGCAGAGATTAATTCAAGAGAGGGTGAAGGATTAACTCCTTTAGATATCAGTGTAAAAGAGGGACACGATGATATAGTAAATATTTTGATAAGTAAAGGAGCTGATATTGCAATCAGTGATAGTAATAAAAATACCCCTCTTCATTTTGCGGCATGGGAAAATCACCCTGATATTATTAAAATACTTTTGGATAAAAATGCCGGATTGGAACAGACTGATGTAAATGGATGGACACCGCTGATTCGCGCAGCTTTCCAAAATAATATCGAGAGCACTCTGGAATTATTGAAACACAAAGCAAATATTAATGCTCGTGATAAAGATGGAAAGACTGCTTTACATTGGGCGGCTAAAGAGAACAATCCAGAGGTTGCTAGAATTTTACTAAAGTATGGTGCCAATATAGATGATATTGAAAATAAAAAAGATACTGCTTTACATTTAGCAGCAGAAGAAGGAAACGTTGAAGTAATTGAAACATTGGTTAAAGAAGGAGCTAATATTGAAGCAGTAGATGACGAGCAGTTGACACCGTTATTGAAGGCAGTGAAAAATGGAAACCTTGAGGTCGTACAATATTTGGTGGTGCATGGGGCACAAATTGATAAACAAGACAAAAAAAATCAAAATGCATTGGACATAGCGAGGACAAATAATCATAACAGCATTGAAAATTATTTACAAGATCAAATTTCAATCAAAGGTAAAAGAAGAAATTAAAAAGAATTCAAAATTTCATTTGTCTTTTCTTTATAAATTATTAGACTGAAAATATGTAATCATTTTTTTTATTTACCTATTTCTTTCTTCACTATATATTAATAAAATTAATGAATTTAAGACTGTTTTATAATTACCTTTGGCAAGGTGGTAATGAAGTTGTGGATATTGGCATTTCGAGCAGCTTCGATTATTTCTGACATTGGTACTTCCCTCGAATTGTCACCGTATGCGATGTTTTGTGCAATGGTGAGGTCAAATAATGTTGGCTCTTGAGATACAATCCCCAGACCAGCACGAAGTCGACCCACCGCAATTGTAGATGTTTCTGAACCATTCACTGTCTGTAATAAAACATATTACATTTATATGTATTTTCTCGCTCAGAATTCGGATATTTTATTATTATATACAGTAGAATCCCGATATATCGTATCTTCAAGGGACAAAGGATAAGTTCGATATATCGACATGTTTGCTATATAGAGATTATGATATATCGAGGGTAAAAATTAAAAATACTATATATCGACAATTTTAATTTATTTTTATTTTTTTATAAATATGTATGTATACATAAAAAATAATGTATTCAAATACAGTAGTATGAATTTCACATTATTTTTGATTGTATAGTAAATTGAAACTACATAAACATGTACATATTTTTATACGAAATAGCGATTTTCCCAAAACACGGCTCTAATTCAACGGAAAAATACTAATTATGAGACGGTTTGTCGATCTTGAAGAGGAAAAAAATACATTATACCGAGTGAACTAAAATGCACTGTAATGAGATTTTTCCAAGGGACCAGAACATTCTTACGATTTAGCGGGATATACGATATATCGGGATTTCACTGTATTAAGTTATTAAGGATATTTCAATTGCTTATCTATTATCTGGCCAAATAAACCGTGTCGAACATAAAAAGAATTCTTAACTTCAATAAGAAAATCAGTCCATTCAATAAGCTGTTTTGCTGAATGGCATCACAGAGGTAACTTGATTTAAAGATAGGAGGGTAGTTCGAAAAATAAATTGGTTCGCATACTAAGAGAGATCGAACGCGTATATGTATTTTTGTAGCTTCATTCCTAGTACGTGGAACTTCGAGGTGATTATGTCGAAAAATAAAGTAAGATACAAAACTCAGATGGTTCTCTTCTATATCGAACCAAGTTATTAATTGAACTACACTCGTATCTTATTTTGATCATCTAATTTTTGTCATATTGACTATTCTTGTTCGTTACCGGCTGCGAGTTGGTATATAGAACTGAAAGGAACGATATTGCAGATAGACTTTTATTTAAGAATGCAACTCACGATAGATCCAGATTTGGGATCGTAGAGCCTCTGAAGAAGTTGGATGCAGGTGGATTTTCCACAACCACTAGAGCCGACTAGCGCAATGGACTTTCCATGTGGCACGTGCAGATCTAAACCCCGAAGAACTTTTGCAAGAGGTCGAATTGGGTATGAGAACTCTACTTTGTTGTAACTTATGTTCCCAGCTTCGAATTCCTGTTTTAAAATATGGAAAACATTTGAATAAATAAATGTATCTAAATTAAAAACATATTTAAAATAACATCCTTTTGATATATTATAATTTTGGCCCTTCAAATTTACGATCTACTGAGATTATTTGCATTGATATAAGAGTTTCTGTTCAATTCAAAAACTCTAATAGTCCAAGAGCTGGTGACACATTTTTGATTACGGATTTGACCCAACTAGAAATAATGATGCTATTTTTTTCATGTTGTTACAATACACTTTGGGTGGTCTGGTTCCACGTCCCACCACTCAAATGGTCTGGGGTGAATATATTATGTTTATAATTGACTATAAATTATAATTTTTATAATTTCATTGTGGGTCAAAAATAATTTTTAACACATATGTATTTTTTACCGCACTCACCATGCGCAGTACCTGGTCCACCTGCTATAGCCAGCCAGACTGGCCATTCCTTGTACAACAATCATAGACGGTACTATTACGCATTATTTCTAGTTTGGTCAAATCCGTAGTCAGAAATGTGTCACCAGCTCTTGGACTATAATCACATGAAAACGAATTTGATACAAAGAAAAGAAGAAGTGAAAGGTGTTTAGTATGCACAGTGCACACAACTTCATTTGATAGAGATTTTATATATCAATATAATTTATTTTATCGAGATAAAGACCAAAGTAATTCTTAAATAAAATGATTTTAATTATATTAGAAAATGGCAATTAATATGAAACTATTCTAAGAATTTTTTTCTAAATTTATTTTTCTTAAAAAATCCATTTTTTTAAATGGAGCAGCTTAGATATTATTGCATCTTTAGAAGCAAAGAAGTAACCTCTTTTGAATTAAGTTTCCTTATACCTGTTATGGAATCGGATTAGCCGAGAGCTTAAATACACTAGCCTTCTAAGCAGGAGTCCCGGGTTCGAGTCCGAGTCCCTGCATTGATATTTGACCGGCTAAATCTGATTCCTAGTCACCAATCCGCCTGGCAAGCGTGGTGACTTAATGCCAACCCCCTTCCATTTGATGGAAAAGGCCTATATTCAGCAGTGGATTGTCGCTATCGACAGGCTGATGATGATACCTGTTATGACAACACTAAGTTTTTGGTTGCAACCCTTCTTGACCAGAGAAAGGTTGGCGATTTGTTGTTTTATCTCGAAGATATCTCCCCGTGAGTGGTCTGGTAACGCGCCCAAGCGATTCGACCTGTTTAAGCCTTGATGCCGATTGATGATGAGGAGAGAAGGATGTATTTAAAAGAAGAGATTATTTCATATTGGTTTTTTATTCATCTCTTAACTCCAACTGACTGACCACCCCAACTGGGCTTCAGATTCAAACTGTCCTCTCTCAACTGCAAATTAGAACTGACTAACTCTCAACTGACTAAAAACTGCCTGAAGCGTCGAAATTCTAAGATTCCCTCTCATAGGCCAAATTCTTAATTAGCGGGGCGTATCTTAAAAATCATTCCTCCCATTTCTGGAAATTTAATCTTTAGATATTTCTCAGGCTAAAATGACATTTACACATCTGGGCCATCTGACAATTATTTACGACTTGCTTTAAGAGCCATTTCATATTTATTGAAGGCCCAGGAAGCGAATCGTAAACTCCGCTCTCCTATTGTCAAAAAGGGGCCTTAGAGCATCAAAGGGACGCCGATCGACCCTTAAGAATAATTATATTTATATTCAAGGAAAATATTGACGGCGCACAACATACCCAAAGATAATATTTTTAAAATTTTTCAAAATTAAAATATTCTTGATTGCAACACTTGATAATAACACAATTAACTATTCTCCTCTTCAATCTTGTATAACTCAAAAATCAAAAATGTAAAAAAAAAACGAAAAAATTCTTCAATTTTATAAAAAATTTATTGTCTAAGATTCGGGTCTTGTTCGGGTCTAGTTGAACCCATCTTCAGTTATTAAAACAAAGCAACTCTCCCCTCCATACAATTTACAATTTAACATTTCGCACATAACATATTAAAATTGGAATCACAATCAAAGAAACACAATAGAAAGTTAAAGAGAGAAAACAGATAATTAATATATGTCTGTAACATGTTTTTTGTGTATGTAAAATTTTTTAATTTATATACTTATACTCACTGGAGACTCTTTTTACATTTTCGATTTTTGAGTTATACAAGATTGAAGAGAAGAATAGTTATTTTTAAAATTATTAATAGTTTTAATTTAATTTAATTTACTACATTCATGGAGAATTTATCTAAATAGATTACAAAGAGCTGGGCTAAGAACAAAATTAACGAAAAAAAATAAAGTCTAAAGTCAACATTTTTTATTACCTACGTTACTCTAAGGGCCAGTTGTACGTCGGTTGGTAAACTCTTTTTAAACGTTGACAAAGGGTAAAAACCTTAAAATTCATCTTGTGCCGGGTGGGATGGCCAATCAAATGACAGGCATTTGCATAGGATTGGCCATCCCAGCGGGCACAAGGTGAATTTTAAGGTTTTACCCTTTGCCAACGTTTAAAAAGAGTTTTCCAACCGATATACAACCGGCCCTAAGTCATTCACCTTAAAGATAATTTATAATGAAATCAAAATCTTCCATTTACTTGATTCATTGTTTTTTCGCTGTCTCCAATGGCAGGTTTGCGGTCAATGATAGAAAAAAGACGACCCGCAGCAGCTCTGGCTTCAGTCAAATTTGGAGCAAATACGAGAGAAGTGCCCAGTTGCCAAGCTCCAAAAATCAAAGATTCTGATACTCTTAAATAAAAAATACAATCACGTAATTATTTAGGAAATTTTGATTAAAGATTTAACTTATAATTAAAAAAAAATTACTTGATAATGTCAGGATAGGGCATTTCTCCATACGAAACAAGATAGCCTCCATAAAAGAGGCAAAAAGTGTAAGCAAACATAGGTACTGTTTGGCCCAAAGCAAATATCACCCCCCGGAGAGCAGTCTTCCGCCTCGCAGCTCTTATTGCATTTTGTAACTCTTCCTCATATTTCTCAAGAAATATCCTTTCAGCTCCCAAAGAGGCGACAGTGCGAATATTTGAAATGGCTTCCACAGCAATCTTGAATTAAAATTTTTATTTAGAATAAATGGATGTGATTAAATGATATGATAGTATGCACATCTATTTCAAATTAATATCATGATTGGATTCCTTCCCCTCTGCAATTTTTTTTTTACTAATTTATAATTCAAGATCTAGATTTTTTTCAAAAATATATGTAATAGTAAATAAAAAGTAAAAAAAAAAATCATCTGTCATTTATTATTGGATTCCGTTTAAAAGTAAAACGGGCCATATTAGTTTAGCTACAATGTTAGAGCATAATGACTCGTAAACTAACGAACTTGAAATTTACAAGTGATTTGTATTAAATTTCGTTAAAATAAAAAATTCAATTAAAATTTGAATTGGATGAATTTTTTTGAGAATGTTAAAATTTGGTGGGGTCAAAAATCTTAAGAGACCCTTGAAATGTAAAATGAAGATTCTTTTCTAGAAATGAATGAACAAATCAAACCTTTTGTTTGTTAGTAAGTATATATGTTGCAGTAAAAACCCGTTTTTAGTAAGAACTAACTAGTTAAAACGCGTTTCACTGAATACCTTTGTGGCAACTAGAGTTTAATGATGTTGGTTGAGATTGGTCCAAAGGTCTAGAAACTTATTTTGACCTTTCGCCACATTTTGAGTGTTTATTTTCAAAAATTCTAAAACTAATATGTCAAAAATTATAAGCACAGTAGTAGAGGATGTAATTTTTGACATTTTCTTTTAAAAATTTTTGAAAATAAACACCCAAAATGAGGCGGAAGGTTAAAAATGAAGATTCTAGACCTTTGAACCAAACTCAACCAATATTAGTAAACTCTAGCTGGCACAAAGGTATTCAGTGAAACGTGTTTTAACTAGTAAGAACCCGGTCTTTACGGGTTTTTACTGCAACATATTTCTAAATAAATTCAATATCTTACCTTGGTAGCTGATTGGACAGCCAATTTTTCATCTATACCTTGAGAGTGAACAACTTTGGACTCTAAGTAGACGCCAGCAAATACAAAAGGTATAAAAACAATAGTAGTTAGGGTTAATTTCCAGCTATAATATAAAGCCAATCCTACCCCCACACAAATTGTGGCAATGCTTTGAACAATAATTGCCATCTGACTTCCGGTAGCCTAAAATAATGAAATTTGTTAATACCTAAGGTGTAAGTTGTACCATAAAAAGAAACCTACCCCCTGAACATTGGTAGCATCAGCAAACAATCGAGCGCAAAGTTTCCCCACTCTATGATGAGGCTGATCAAACCAACCAGCCTCCTGTTTTAGCATAGAATCGAATACATCAATACGAATTCGTGTCGTAAGTCGTACCCCTATTAAACCAAATAAAAATATCTGAAAATGACATAAAATAAATTTGAAAGTCAATTAATTATTGATGTCTTTAACAAGAACAAACCTGTAAAAATGTCCCCAATCCAGAAATGAATCCCAACACAACAAACAATCCACCTATCAAATAACAGTAATATTTCATATCATCTTCATTTTGGATAGAAAGAGACTAAAATAAATCATTTGAATAAGAACAATTGTATTATGCTTTAGAAATAATTCATCAATACTTACATTAAAAAGTTCACCAAAAATAATAGCAAAAAATGAAAATGTAATTCCAATCATAATTGACGCAATAAATCCAAAAATAAAATGGGGTAATTCCGGTTTATTGAGTTTTAAAAGCCTAGAAAATGGCACCTGATAATTCGTCTAAAAGTTAAAATATTAATTACAAATAGGTATATAGTGTATTAACTAAATTGCATTATTAGATTCTTACGTCAGGATCCTCCTCATCATCATCATCATTCTCTTCTTCTTTCTTCATAGATACTATTGAAAGACTTTTGTTGAGAGATTTTGGATTTACTGCGAAATCTTTATCTTCCAATTCAGACATAATTTCTTTTTGATTTTTTGTGACACCTAAATATATATTACCAAAGAATAAAAAAACCATTTTATTTATATTTATTTTAATTTTTAAAATTAATTAGTTAACTAAGTACTTTCTATGAATTAAAATATACTTAAGATATACCATTATTAGTTGCTTGAACCATGGCATAAAACATTCCATTTGGATTTCCTAAAAGTTCTTGAGCGTTTCCTGATTCCATAACATATCCTTGATCCAAAACAACAATTTTGTCCGCTTTAGCTACAGTTGATAATCTATGTGCTACTACAATTGTTGTTCTACCCTCTTTAGCCTTATCAAGAGCTGCTTGAACCTTAAACAATATATTATATATGTAATTTTAATTTATTTAAATATATTAAGAAAGTAAATGATATTATTTATCTTACTTCTCCTTCTGATTGTGTATCTAAAGCTGATGTAGCTTCATCAAGTAAAAGTAGCTTCGGTTGTTTGACTAAGGCACGTGCAATCGCTATACGTTGCTTTTGTCCCCCGGAGATTTGAGAACCTCGCTCTCCGATTTTAGTCTCATATTTCTAAAGCACCATAATTTTATTTAGGGTTTATAAAGGAATGATAAATAGACAGGAATATTTGTAATTGTAAGAAATAAAGTTATGCAGTGGATTCTATACTGAAAATAAAACTATAATTCTCATAGTTGAAAATAGTTTGTTTTGTCGAGAGTAGCAGAATTAATTGAGAAGATTATGTTTTGCGGAGATCTTTTGTTAGCTGGCTAGCTTGCTATAACCACAAAACAAATTTGTCTATATCCATTCGGACTGACCCTAAACTACATGCAACCCTATAGCTTTAGTAAGCTATCTTGCCAAAATACATATTTACCTAATTGATAGAAGGATGATTGGAGGAACGGGTTGAATCGAATAACGTTATTCTGGAGGAACAAGCTAGTTTAAGGGCCAGTTGTATGTATAAAGTCTTTGTTAATTTGAAAAACTGTCAAATCTTAGTATTCAACATGTGCCCGGCCGGATGGCCGATCAGATGACACGCACTTTCAGGCACTTCTGCCGAGCACATGGTGAATACTAAGGTTTGACCGTTTGTCAACTTAACAAAGACTTTACAAACCGACATTGAAGAAGAAGGTTCATTTCAAAGTGTTTGTTAAATGAGTATGTTAATTTATCTTTCAATCTAGACTCAGTTCCATTATTTTGTATATAAAATTAATTTTGGATCACGCTATAATATGATATAGTTTTTGAATGTGTCTTTCCATTATTGAGAAACTTACCATTGGAAGAGCCATTATGAAGTCATGAGCATTAGCCTGTTTACATGCCGTAATAATCTCATCATCTGTTGCTTTATTATTCCCAAAGCGTATATTTTCTTTAATCGAAGCGTCGAAAAGAGCAGGTTCCTGGCCAACTATACCCATCTGTCCCCGTAACCATCCGACATGAAGAGAACGCAAATCATGTCCATCCAAAGTGACCTACACAATATAAATATTTATTAAAATAATTAACCCGAAGGTTTGAGTATCTTTTTTTGAAAATAAGAAGGTATTTTTAAAAAATACAACTCAAAGTGCAACCAAATATATCAAGAAAAGAATTTATATTTAACGTCCAAATCTAAGATTTTATTAGAAGTCTTTAGAACTAACGTGCCCGGTAAGCGTGTTAGTACTCGGGGGACGAGGCCCTCTGATATGCAATATAAAATTATTCTATTAAAATCTTAGATTTGAACCTTTAATATAAATTCTTATAAAAGTAAAGATTTTAGCATCTTATTTTTGAAAAAAGTTGGAATGTTTTTCAAAAATAGGCTCGGGTTCAGTTTAATAATACTTCTATTAATATCTTAGAATCTGTCCTAAAAATTAAATTCTTTCTCTTTTAAAAATTGATTTGTTAATCTGAACCATTCCAGCTATTTTCAAAAATAAGATGCTCAAATCTTTACTTTTATATTCAAATAGGAGGACTTGTATGAAAAACTTGTTTTCATTTTAAGCTAAATTTTTTAATTTCCGTTATATATTAATGGAGTGAAGAATTTCTATGCTTATATCAAATATTGCAATTCAGAGAGAGGTTTTTTGTCTCGAGGGTTTGAACTGACTGCCCGGAAAGCATGTTAGCTCTCAGGTTCGACTCCAGAGGGGATGAATCCCCTCTGATATCGCAATTTAATAATACTTCTATTAATATCTTAGAATCTGTCCTAAAAATTAAATTCTTTCTCTTTTATAAATTCTTATCTTGATAAATATGTATTTTAAATTATTATAATCTAATTAAGAGTTGAAATTTTATTTAAATTACACATAATTCATTATAATTATTTATTGACCACGAACAAATAATACAATATAACGAGGACGTTTCGATCGGCTTATTCTGCGATGGTAATAATATGAGGGCAGGGAAGGAATAGTGGGGGGACCAGGACTGTCGATTTTGTGGGAAAATGAGGAATACCTGGATCGTGTTATGAGCTGGGAAAAGATAATACATACAGTGAGTAGCGAACTGAATAACTGGCGGGAGAGGCAGAATGCAAGTAAATGGGAAGTAAAACTTGGCAGATCATGATGTTGATATGTGCGAGTGGTGAGCAAGGGCGGATCCAGGAATTTTTTATGGGGAGGGGAGAATGTATTAAGGTGCCCGATGTATATAAGATATACTTTTTATCTCGGAAGTGTGTCGCGATCGAATTGTCCAAGCGGGGGGGGGGGGGGGGGCGGAGACGTCGCCCCCCCCCCATACACACACACATATAGAACTTTATTTTCAATTTAAAAATTTAAAAAAAAATGTTTTTTTTTACAAATTTTTATGCCAGGCACGGGCCTCTATGGGGGGGGCGAGCCCCCTTGCCCCCCTAGATCCGCCCTTGGTGTTGGTGGTGAGCGGTATGGGAGAGGCATGTCCAGAAAGTGAAAGAAGAGCCAAATGAAAATAAAAACGAACAATTTGTAATATATTAAATTCATTAAAAAAACAGGTATGGTTGTAAAGCTTGAAAATTTAAAATGGAGAAAAAAAACAATGTTTAAAAAATTGTACCTACATGTAAGCTTTAAACCTAAATAGGGAAATCAATAATCATATAAATAATCAAGAAATGTCTTCAATTCTAAATATTGTTATTATATTTAGTTAAACTGATTAATAATTTAAAAAAATATACTCCCTCTGTCCGAAAATACTTTTTAATATTTTTTTCATCAAATAATATAATACCTATACTTTTGCGAAAAAATAAATAAAACTAAAATCTATATAGGTATATATAAAATTAAGGTTTTGTCTGTACATTGCTCCAAATCACGCCACATTTTGGTTGCACACGTTTCAAGCAAAGTTATGAACGAAAACACCCTCAACAAAATTCCTGTCTGTATGTCTGTCTGTATGTTTCCGTGGGTTCGGCGAAAAGTTGCTCACGATTCACGTAAAAACGGCTGAAGGGATTATTATGAAATTTCATATTTCGATCAGGTGTCTTCTTAGTTACGTTTATAGCTATATAATGTTTTGATATTTTGACCCCAAAAGGGGGTTTGGGGGGCGTACGAATGAAAATTATCAAATAACTCTAAACTATTAACTCTACGGTAAATTTTATTATAAGCAAAGTTGTAGGGGATGTGATTTCTGACAACTTTTGTTTAAAATAATGTCCCCAAAAACCACCCAAAAAGGGGGGGGGTGAAAAATGTAAATTATTGCCCTTGGAGCAAACTCAACCAAATTTTGTATACATAATCTCTGGGCCTCTAGAAGAGCTAGAAGTGCAAAAACTAACCACCCAAAATGGAGGGGAGCGTCAAAAAATGAAAATTCTTTCTCTTGGGCCAAACTCAACCAAATTTTGTATACATAATCTGTGGGTCACTAGAAGGCTAGAAATGCAAAAACTGGGTGCGGAGGGTGATTGCAGGAGGTGTAATGGGGGTGGGGTGAGTAGTGAGGCGGAGTAGGGTGGGGTCCAAGGGGCTAGGCGGGGGTGTGGTGCGCAGGCTTGGAGAGCACGGAGTGGGGTCCGGGGTGAATGGGGTGAGAGGTCCGAGATGGGTGGGGTGCGGGTGTGGGGGCGGGGGTTGGGGAACGGGTTCATGGTTTGAGGGTGGGGGTGCTGGAGGTGTTTTGGGGGTGGTGATGAGGGGGTTAGTGGGTTAGGGTGCGGAATTTAGTGGTGGGGTGGGGGTGGGGGTTGGCCATGGTGCGGGGGTGGGGGTGATGGGTGGGTTTCGGGGGGGGGGGGTCCAAGGGCGGGCCTTGCAGCTAGTTAAATATAAAAAACAAATTCATTTTATTATCACAATATAACTAATACAAATTATTTTAGAGTAATCTAAATTTAGTTAAAGTGAGATTTAGCCTTGTGAACGATTCATCTGAACTTACATATTTATACTTTTCAGCAGAACGACCCTCACGACGAAGTTTTACATTATTTATATGATAAATTTTATAGGAATTTTATTTATTTTATTCGATTTGGGATCTTTTCTTTGTAAATTCACGTTATTTTGGTTAAAATTTTCCATTTTGAAATTACAGCAGTGACTATTTTATTTTTCTTAAAAAAACTAATTTTTGGTCTTCAAATTACAACTTAACTCAAAAGCAACGCCTGTCAAATAAGTTAGGAAATTTAGTTATCAATGTGAACAATAACGAAATAATAAGGATTGCCAGTTGCTTCCGAAACTCTAGATAATCAAAGATTTTCTTTCAAATGTATACCATATTTTCGAATAGAGAGACTATTTATTTTATGGTAATAATAAAAATGTTTCTCTTACCGATCCCTGTGTTGGGTCATAGAGTCTTTGAATTAACTGGACTGAAGTTGATTTTCCACAACCAGAAGATCCCACTAAAGCAACCGTTTGGCCCGATCGTATTTCTAAATCCAAACCTTGTAAAATCTTAAAACAAAAAAAAAATCATTTTGAATTTTATTTTCCGATGTTTTTTATTATTTGATTTTCACGTTAGGTCATGAGCGTCCTCAGAAAATTCCCCGAGGTGATTAGGGAGGTCAAAGTTTGGAGAATTATTTTTTTTTCATTATTTATGTTTTACTAGTATTTTATAGAAAACTTCACTATAAAAACATAATATCCATAATTTTTATTTACAAGAATAGATAATGTACCTTTTTTTATTCGACCTCAGGAAGTGACAAGCGTTCTACTCTTCTCTGAAGACGCCCATGACTATTATTTATTATTTATTGGAAAAGTATTATAGATATTACTTACTTTAACCTCTGGACGATTTGGATAATGAAAATGTACATTTTTAAATTGAATATTTCCCTCGAATTTTTCAAGTTTTATTCCATCTTCGGATAACGAGTCGATCGCAGGTTTTCTTTCCAAAATTGGAAAAACTGAGGAAGCTGCCCCTCGAGCCATCGAAAACGCTTCAAGATGTGGAGCAGCAAGACCCAAATTCATTGCGCCAATAATTACTCCAAATAATATCTGTAATTATAATTTCAATACAGACCTTTTGGAAGTCTATTTCAAGAATTAAATTTAAAATAATGTTAAATGAATAACAAAAGTAAATAAAAATATTAAGTGAAATTAAATTTTCTATTAAATAGGTTTATGGATATGCTTTTATCAACGCTTTGGTGGTTTAAAAATATTTTTCTATTTATAATAATTAGCTTGCGCGACGAGGACGGCGTGATCTAACTGATTGGTGTTAAATAAATACGGGGGAATTCAAAAATAATTTAAAATCTAGAATTTTCAAGGGTGATTATAAATTATTTTATTATACCTACCAGTGTCCTACCGGGAGTGGGATACCGGAGTCCAGAGGGGGCACAGTCCCCTGACTAGCGAGATTCCGCTGAAGGCGGGCTTCGCAGCTGGTTAATGTATAACAAGAATACATAATAAAAATACAAGATGCGAAATTTTTGATAACCGATCAAATGAGCGAAACATTGAATATGTTTATTATGTGCAAGATGAAAAATTACTGAATCTAGACAATTCTCAATATTGGTTATGGAAAATAAATGTAACTGTATTTCTATTATATTATTAGTATTTATTAAAAATGAAAATATACGAGTATATTTCTTATACCATAATTATATATATATTTGTAAAAACCGAACTAATATAAAATATTTTATGTAAATTTTGTCAAAAGTAATAAGAATAATCAAAAGTCGAAAAAGAGAAAAAATTTTATGATTCCATGTCATATTTTGTCATCACTCGGTTTGTTCTAGAAAGTTGGAACTTCTCATAGAGGTAGTGTTTATTAACATGTTTTCTAGCAAATTGCAGCTTAGATATATACTTCACCATGAGGCAATTTATTTATTCTTATTTTATTTTTTATTTTTTTATGATTTTTTTTTTTTTTTTTTCTATTTTGAAACCACAGGCATTTTGCTGAACTTTCTGAGACCTTCGGTTATAAAGTATCTTGGGTATCGGAATCTAGACAGGCAAAAAAATCGTAAAATGTAAGCAAAATTTCCAGGTAAGTTTCACAAAAATAAAACAAATATGGTATATGTTTTGAGATTTTATCTTTAAATATATATTTCGTGTTTTGAGCCCATCATCCAATATATATAATTTATATTATATTTATATTATATCGAGATAAAAACTCAAAACATATATATATTTGTTCTATTTTGTGAAACCTATCTTGAAATTTTTACTTGCTTTTTATTAAAAATGTTTCACCTTGGAACTGACACGTAACTCTAAAAATTTTTAAAATAATACTTAAAAGTTATTTTTCTCCACGTTTTAGAAGTTTCTAAGTACAATAAGTAAAAAAAAATAATTAAAATTTATGAGTGAATTCAATAGGTGCTTCGGCCGTTCAGGCCTCCTGGGAGAACGAATACTGCTTTAGTGCAATAATAATACTCTAATTAAATTTGTGCCTAATCTAAAAGCTTTGATAACTAGACTGCTTAATCCTCTCCCAAAATATCTTGTTTACAGTGGAATCTCTTATTTTATATTCAAATGAAAAAATGAGATAACATACTATTATTAATATAGCAGGCGTATATTGAACTTGATCTTCTGGTAGATGTCGATCTTCTAGGATCAGAATCACGCCATACCAGATGGCGATGGCATGAGCTATGTAAATGATTAACCAATTTACTCCACCGCCGATTCCAGAGTAGAGTCCTCTCCGAATTCCCATTTTGTGAGCCGCGCTGAGATTTTCTTTATACCTTAGGGTCATAATAGAAATTTTATGAATATACGAAAAAATTGTAATTCATATAAATATGTTAAATTAATTAATAACAATAAATTAAACTTTTAATTTAGAAATCTTCTTTCTTCATGCAAAATTGGAAATGAAATGTTATATCAGATTTTTTTTAAGGGCGTTCCCTAATATAGCTGAATACAGTTTTTTTTTTTTTTTTTTTAATGCAATCGAATGCAAGAAGGGGTGCACCAGTAAAGGTGTAGCCCCTATGGATCTCGAAAGACCCTTGCATTACCGAAGAGAAGGGAAAGTTGATTAAGTGAGAGGGTGTAGACGTAGGTGTCTATGCACCCTGGTTTTGAAGGTTTGAAGATCATAGGTGCTGGGAAAGATAGAGGCTGGGAGAGAGTTCCAGTTCCTTGAAGTCATGGGGATATATGTATTCGCGAATGAAGTGGTCCGGCACTTTTCCAATTTGACCGCAAAAGAGTGTTGGGAGTCGGCAAAACGTGTGCTGCGTGCAAAGTATGCTTTGGGGGAATTATTGATTTTATCTCATCAGAGCACCTGCCGTGATAGTATCTATAGAAAAGGGAAAGGGCAGAGACATCTCTTCGATGAGCCAGCGAGTCGAGGGGGTCGGTGAGGGTAGAATCGTCAATTAGCCTGACGGCTCGTTTCTGAATTGCATCAAGGGTAGCAAGAGAATATTTTGAGGCTCCTCTCCACAGATGAGAGCCGTATTCGAGACAGGGGCGGATTTGGGCCTTGTAGATGGTGAGAAGTTGTGGGGGTTTGTAAAATCGCTTGGACCTGAATAAGAAGCCAATCTTCCTTGCTGCAGATTTCGCCACAGAGGAGATGTGTTCATTCCAAGACAGGTCAGATGCGACAGAGACGCCCAACATGGATAGGCTGTCACACATTTTCAGGGTATTCGAATCGAAGTGAATATTAGGGAAATCTCTATATTTCGCGCCTAGAAATTAGACAACATTGAGTCTTATTTGAGTATATTAAGTTCCGCTCTTTCCCTACTTCACATGCGCAGAAAGGGCAAAACTATTTTCAGTGCGTCGTTTCTCGGATCTGGCAACATTGCATTCTTACCGACGGTAAAAGACAAGGAAAAAAACACTTCATGAAACAGCTCAATGCGAAATTCCAGATGAGAACAATATAGTTAGGTTGAGAGAATTAGCTAAAAATCTCAAATGCACCAGCTGCAGAAGTTTTTTAGATAAGGAAAATTGAGTGGTTTAAGTGGGACGTTGTCAAGTCGCCATCTCTCACTTGCCATGCCATGAGAGAAAAACCAAAACCAAAAAAGTACCTAACTTTTAACATTTTTCAAACAAAACGAATACAGCTAGATACAATTATTTTAACAGAAAAATATTTGTTATATCTTCAGTTAATGATTCTCAGTTTTTCCAAATAATTTCAAGAAAATTCGCCCCTCTCTTATATTTAATAAAATAATTTATAACTTTTTTACGAAGAGACTCCTTTAACTTTGCTACAATTAGCATTTATTAATCTTATCTCCTTTTATTGTAAATATCACCCTTCTTCTTTTTATTATAAGAGCCTTTCAAAATAAATTTCAGAATGAAATTGTTAGCAGTATTAGTTGAATAAAAGATTTCACTGTCGATGGTAACAGAATTGTTTTTATTTTAGGTTAAAAATAAAATGAGAGAGTCTTCTGTTTTTTAAATAAAATAATTTTTAATTATTTCTAGAGACTATAGTTTCATGAAGGCATTGCCTTCATCATCAGTCTATCACAAATATTTCAAATTAGTTGACAAATTAAGATTTATACATTGAAAATTTTGAAAAATATATAATGTCTTTTTCTGCATGTTTCCTCTTGGGAGATTAGGAATTTAACCTGAAATTGTTATAATTTAAATTTTTTTAGATAGCTCTTCATCCCCCATTTTGGGTGAACCATGGTGTTTTGGTCCACAAGAAATCCTTAGAAAATGAATACTTTAGTAAATTCAATATTTCTTTTTTTCTTTTATTTATATTGAAAATCTCCCTTAATTTTGGGTTCAATTTCAACCAAAATCTTAGTCTCCATTGAAAAAAAATGAAATTTCGTTTTGATATTCATTCTAGTTTTTGAGTTAGAGGGTACACAAAATTTGGTAACGTACTAACTAACAGATATTAGGAAAAATAATTAATATCTCGTAAAATGTATTTTTTTCGACGTTCCCTTTATAAGGCTTTCTTGTAGACCAAAATACCCTGATTCATGCATGATTAGAGATTATAATACTTGATCATAAACTGAAGTATGTAAAAACGCAGCGTAAAAATCGTATAAAAAATTAAATTGCTGAATACCTACTATAATAACAAAATATATTAAAGTTTTTATAAAAAACGCTACCCTATTACTATCTGTTTTAATAATATTTATTAAAATAAGAAAACTAAGCTGACGTGTTCTGATATGGCCATCCACTTGACTTTACCATTCAACCTGACCCCTCACTTGTATTTAATAAAATTATTTATAATCATGTAGGGGAGGGGGTTAGTTTTTGTATTTTTAGACTCCTGGGGTCCCACTGATTATGTATACAAAATTTGGCTGAGTTTGGTATATGGCCAAGATTTTCATTTTTTGACCCCCCCCCCCCCCCTCCCCCCACTGCCCCATTTTGGTCGGTAAGTTTTTGCATTTTTAGACTTCTGGGGTCCCACTGATTATGTATACAAAATTTGGTTGAGTTTGGTAAATGGCCAAGATTTTCAATTTTTGACCCTATACCCCCCCCTCCATTTTTAGCGGTTAGTTTTTGCATTTTTAGACTTCTGGAAGTCTAATGATTATGTATACAAAATTTGGTTTAGTTTGCTAAAACGGCCAAAATTTTTATATATAACCCTCCTCCACCCCTCTTAATTTTGGGTCGATATGCACCAAAATTTAATCAACTCTTGATCACAATGGACCAAAACTACGTGTGAACTTGGTTTCGATATTCACACTAGTTTTTGAGCCAGCACGTCCACAAAAATTTAACGCACAACCAGACAGACTAACTAACAGGCATTTTGACAAAACAATTATTATCTCAAAAATATAATTTTTTTGATGTTCACGTATTATAGCTTTGTAGAGCGAAATGCCAAGGTTTCGCTCATATTTTTTTTATTCAAAATATTTTTAATGTTTTTGAGATATTTTAAAAAAAGAATGGAAAAAAACCACTTTTTTCATGACGATTACATACTTGACCATACACTGTATGGCAAAGTAAAAAAGAAACAGATAGGCGGAGATTTCCGAAGTGGAATTAGTAATACTAAATGAGAACCAGGTGCTTATATTATAATAATATCACGACGTACCTTTCAACTTCTTTATTTTGTCCTCCAAAAGCAATGACAGTTCGAATTGCACTTATTACTTCTTCAACAACTGCTCCAGCACTACCGTAAAAGTTTAGTTCTTTCACTGTGAGGGAACTTTGGTAGATCTATAGAAAAAACAAAAGTTAAAAATCCAAGATTATTCCTGTTTTCGCTTCAATGAATAATTCAGTTAATAATAATTGGAGTAAAAATTTAAAAACAAATTCAAGGCAAGGTACGGCCCCTGCAAACTGGTGACAGGACAATATTTCGAACTGTTTAAGCTAGAAAGCAGAAAGTTTTATGCCAAATTTTAATTCATTAACTATAACCGTTCAAGTTATCTAAAAAGTTATTTGCATCGGATATGGTATTATATTAGTACAAGAATGAGCTTTCTACAATATTTATTTATTTTATTACCGAGTGTATTTTAATCTAGAACAATGTTTATCAACCTTTTTTATGGGTCGTCGACACGGTCGACACTAAATTTGCGCCACACAAACTAAATTTAATAATATTTTTTTAGTAACCGTCGAAGTAATGACAAGTACTATTTCAAATTCTAGAAGACCTATGCAATTTTAATTATTTGTCAAAAACCATAGCAGGACAATCTCTTGCAGACGACGCTGCGCGGTTGAGAAACACTGAACTAGAAACACTGAGACAGACAAGCAGAAAAATCACTTTCACTTCGTCTGGCATTTCTAAATGCAAGTAGATTAAAAAAAATCGGATATCATTTCGCTTGAAGAAACTATAACTTCTTAGATGAATTATAAAAAATTTTAAATTATTATTTTTTTTTTTGAGACTTGAGATTTCAGCGCGCCTGTATGGAAATGCGGCTCTGGTTTTTTGCTGAAACTATCTAGATTAAGAATTTTTTAGATTTTTAGGATCTTTTAAATTAATCAAAGGTACATATAGGTAGTAGTTTTACCTGAAACTTTTCCATATACAGTGCAATGCAACCGCGCGAAGTTTAAATTCAACAACAATTCTCACTGTACTAGAAGTGCAGTAGAGTCTACTACTAATTCGGCACTATTAAAAACTAGGGAGTGTCTGATTATTGGAATGTTCGGATTACTGGATTGTATAGAAAAATTCATAATAAATAAAATAAATTTCTACCCGATGTGGGTAACAAACGGATACCAAATCGCTGACGGAGGGTGCCGGATTATTGGATGTGCCGGTCTATTGAAGTGCTGGATTAGTAAGAATCTACTGTATTTGAAATTAAAAATGTGATATAGAATATGTAGAATACCTTTGACACAATAGTAGTTGCGATAACAATAATAGGTGCACAACAAAACACAACCAGAGACAGTTTCCAGCCTTTAATAAATGATACAACTGTTACACTTATAAACGTCACAATGAAATAGATGCTAATGGTTATTCTTTCTCCAATACCATTCTATCCAGGTTCCTAGAAAATTGTTTCAGAATATTTGAGTGAAAAATGAATAATTACACTGCTCGACAAAAATTAAACAAAAATTTATCAGTAAACCTAACAAAATCAAAAAATTGCATAATATCAGCTTATAAAACTCTACTGGATACAAATTTTTGTCGACCAATGTTATTTTATATGAGCTAAAAATCTTACTGTGTTATTTTGGAGGCGAATGTAGCAGAATTTTGAGTATCATACCAGCCTATGTCTTGTCGTAATAGTGACTCTAGAAACATTCTTCGAAGTCGCATTGTCTAGAAATATAATAGTAATTAATTTTAATTATCTATATAATCATATGATTTTAATTTGAAAACATATTTCAAAATAATCTGACGTGTTCTGATGTGGCCATCCACTTGACTTTACCATACAACCTGGCCCCTAAAATTATTTATAATCATGTAGGGGGAGGTTAGTTTTTTAATTTTTATACTTCTGGGTCCCACTGATTATGTATACAAAAAATTTACTGAGCTTGGCAAAATGGCCAAGATCTCTCATTTTTTGACCTCCCCCCCCCCCCCCATTTTGAATTTTTAGACTTCTGGGATTTGGTTTCGATATTCACACTAGTTTTTGAGCTAGCTCGTCCACAAAAATTCTGGTTACGCACAGACTAACTTACTCAACAGACATTTTTGACAAAACAATTATTATCTCGGAAAAAATATAATTTTTTCGATGTTCACTTATTAGAGCTTTTTTGTAGAGCGAAATGCTATGGTTTTGCTCAAGAATTCTTTAAATCAAAATAGTTTCAGCCGTTTTTGAGATATTTTGAAAAAAAGAAGGAAAAACCACTTTTTTCATGCACGATTACAATGTTTGACCATACCCTGTATGGTAAAGTAAAAATAATGCTATAGTTGAGCTAAGCCTTCTATGAAAGTATCGCACCCGACATGCGACGATCCCAGGTTCGAACCGCGGCTGATTTCTTTGTCTAGAATAAAACATCTTCTTTGTTCTCTAATTTAATTTTAATTGAAAATATTATATATTACGAGATATTAATTATTTTGCTCAAATGTCTGTTAGTTCCCTAGTAGGTACTTTACTAAATTTTAGTCCACGCTCTAGCTCAAAAACTAGTATGAATATGAAAATTTCACCTGTAGTTTTCGTGCATTCAGACTAAGAGCTAAATAGATTTTGGTTGAAATTGAACTAAAAATTAAGATTATAAAATTTCCAACCTAAGAAAACAAAATATGTCAGAGTCTCATCCATATAAGCTCACGGGGGAAGTAAAACTTTACAATGTATCCATCGGTATATTGTATAAAGAGATTGCAAAGAGAGACGGATTGGAAAGAGAGGGTAAAAATAGTATCTAATTAATTCTAGTTCTATATAAATTTTCATTTAAATATAAATTATAAAAAAAATAACTTAATAATAATTTCTTTTGTTCAATAGATTAGACTAAATATAGATTATTAGCAAAATTTAATAGTAAATGATAGATTGAAATTTGAATTTACGCAGAAATGGAGTACAATGCATTGCGGTGGATGAGCCTCTTAAGAATTGTTTAAATATATCTCTTCTTTTTCAGTGAAAAAGAAATAATACTATGAAATCTTACTTGAAAAAATCGTTGCTTGAAAACAAGAGAGAAGGAAAGAAGAGAGGCGAAGGCAGAGGCAGGATTCGAAGCCAGAGAGAGTCTTTCGAGAGACACACTCTCTACATACATTCATGGAGGACACCTCTGTCTGCTCATTGATGACACTTCTCTCTAAACATTGATTGGAGCGAGCTCATACTATACTTTTTCATACTACACCCTTCTCTATACACATTCGTTGAGGACAGATCTCCACACATTCATAGGAGAGAGCATATACTTATCTCATCATATTTTCCTACCTTCCACTCGATATATAAACATATATCTAAATTGGAGTCCAATTCTATTTCTTTCGCTATTTCTACGGGACACCTAGAATTCTTCTTCCAAAGTGCACTGCCTATCAATTAATCGGTGCAGAAGCTAAAATTCGGTCTCCAAGAAGACAGCCGGAAGGAAGGACAATTCCAAGAAGAGGAATTTGTTACCAAGGGAGGAAATTGCTGTAATCGAGAAGATTGAAAAAGGCGATCATATACCTTTCGCCACCAAGGAGCGTAACAATCCTACTTTCATCATTTTCTCTAACAAACATTCTCTTTCTGTTAAAGTCAAGCAAGGATAAAGATACATTCACATTATAGATATTAAATAATTCTAACCAACATCTTTATTATTATTGAAAAGTTCCATATCCTTCCTTTCCATCTAATTTCATTTGTTTTTTTTATTTTTATTCTTAATCCATTTTTATTAAATTTCACACTAAAAGTAGTAAAGCAAATTCACGGTAAATTCAATCTATTTAAGATTTTGGGCATTAAGAGAGATAACCCTGAGGATACACCCACCACCAAAATAAATCCCAAACCAACATCCCAACTATCATTTTACCCACTGCAACTTCTTTAGCCGTACATGTTAATGAAATAATTTAAATTTCCTAATTTTAATCAATTTATTTGTCATGAAATATTAGTGGGTTTTAAAAAAATTATTTCCTCTCTATTGAGACATTTCCCCTTTATTGTAACAAAAAATATCAAACAGATACGTCGCTAAAAAAGTTTCACTTCAAAAAAGAAAAATGAAATATACTAAAAAATTAAGCTATAATAAAAAAGTGAGTTATTATTTTTTTCGTGGAATAAAATGGTGAGTCGGAGGGAGTCAACAAATAGAGCTAACAATCTAAGTCCTAGGCCCTTTCATCGATTTGTACGATTTTATACGACCTTATGAAAATGACTAACTTTTGTGAAATTGATAATTGCCAAAAATAAAGGGAGGAGTTCAAAAATAATTTAAAATAATAAAATTTTCAAACAAAAATCGAAGAGAGTTAATATTTATAATAGAACAATCTCATAATTAAAAGGAGATGTCATAAATTGCTAATGGGCCTGAAATTTGCTAAGTCCAAATTCCAATGTTTAACAAAAGTTTTTACTTATTTTTATTTAAGTGAAAGGTAAATAAATACCAACCTGATTTTGAGCAGAATAATTCAAAATGGCAACACTGAGATACGCGAATATGAAAACACTACCAAGGATAATTACAGAGGATATTCCGTAGGCATTTGCGTCGTAATAAATTTCTGCCATTCTCTCTTCATTAGTTGCATTTTTACTTCTGATTAGAAAAAGGAAAAAATATATTGAGTGAGATTCTTTGATTTTTTTCTTAAATAATATCTAATTAGTGAAAAATTAAATTAAGAAAAATATAGCACATGAATACATACAGCTGTCGTGCTCCTCCAAATGGTGGCAAAAACACAGATCGAATTATTGAATCACCTCCAACAGTGCGAGCAATTAGTATCTCAGTATATTCACCATAAATTACTATTGTAAAAGGCCAAACGGCGCCGGTGAAAATTGCAAAGAAAGATCCAAGAATGGTTAAAAATCGTTCCCATATTGAGGAATAACGAAACTAAAAAAAAAATCAAATTAATATTTTATCTACATATAATAATTACACTGCCCAACAATGAAAATGCTTCGGGCTCAAAAATAGCTGATTCTTATGTATTTCCACCTGCTGAATTCAAAAATCACCATAAAGATTACCGATTAGCTCTTGTTTTGGAGATATAATCGATCAAAACGGTGAAAAAGACCATTTTGACCTATTTTCGAGTTCCGTTAGATATTAAACAACAATATTTGAGATCACAATATTTTGTTGAACTAATAGAAAACAGCTTCCTCTTGGATTTACAAATTACCACTTGTTTGTAGCTCAATTAGAACTCGAGTTATAACTAAAAAACTAAAACTACGTGATTATAAAGGATAATAAACATTAATAAAGTAAAGGGAGTGTAGTTTCAGAGTGAATGAAATAAAACTCAAAGAGGTGTATACAATCTCAATATATTTCGGATTATTAGTCCATCATCAGGAGTTTACAGGTTAAAAACTAATCTGTAAATTCCTGATGGACTAATAACACTGGGCAACAAAAAAGAGGCAAGCTAAAAAACGACGATCTGATGAAGGCACCACATAAATCTCTTCAGACACGACCATCTGTGAAGTATTATTCCAGCAATGTAGAACTCTTAGAATGTAACTACAATTTGTAAAAATAAAATGCACTTTCAATGTTGTTAGCATATGTAATTAAAATGTATCTTTTTCTCTTGATCCGCCACCTACTGTATTTCACAGAAACTAGAGCTAAGAAAAATTTTCATTGTCATATTCGTTTTTCTCAACCCAAAATTGGTAGGAATTGACTCATCAAGTGCTCGAAGCATTTAAAAATTATTTTTTTGTTGCCCAGTGTTATAGCTAGTAAATATCTAAAGGCTTAATCATACAATTTTAATAATATTAATAATATATTATTCTTCCATTCCATTATCAGTATTAGATGTAACATCAGAGGAAAAAGGAAACAATTAAACACGGTGTTAAATCATACGAACAATTGCAACGTTTCGCCAATTTATTGTGACTTCATCAGGCTATTGATCAAATTTTTAAATACTTCGTCATTCAATTTCTTTCTTGCTAATTAGAATACATATACATAACAACATGAATACATTTATTTATATAGAACTATCGATTGTTTAGAGTAGCAATGGTATTATATAAATAAATGTATTCATATTGTTATGTATAATATGTATTCTAATTTGCAAGAAAAAATTGAATGACGAAGTATTTTAAAAATTTGATCAAGAACCTGAATAAGCCACAATAAATTGGCGAAACGTTGCAATTGTTCGTACGATTTAACACCGTATTTAATTGTTTCCTTTCTTCCTCTGATTTGTTACATCTAATTAATAATATAATGTGGGCCATGTGCTTTTTGTCTCTGAGAATATTTATTGATATTCTCTGGTTTGTTCAAAATCATTAATTTTAAGAGAATTTTTTTCCATAGAAGCCTCTTGATTATTTTTTGTTTTAAGAAAATATATTTTTTTTTGGGGGGGGAGGATATTTTAACTAAACTATATTTTTAAATTCTCTGGAACCTTCTGATCCAAAATTTACTAAAATATTTGTATAATTCGATTTGTTACAAAATTACTATCAAAAATCGAAATGCAACGAAATGTTGATTCAAATTTTGATTCACTAGCAAAATCGCCAAAACAAAAATCAATCGACATTATTTAAAATATATACACCTTAAGGGAAAATCAAAATTGATTGACTGGTTCTTCAATTTACTTGTTTAAGGATAATTTCTTAGTAAGAGCGAAAAGTGCTTTATAATTGTATAATTAAGTTTATGAATTTATTTTCTAAATCAACATTACGGATAAAATCAATTTAATCATAAAATACATTTCGTGATCTAATTCTTTAAATTCTTAATCAAATTCATCATAAATTAAAAAGAAAAAATAACGGATGTCAAATCAATTTAAAAGAACAATTTATTATTTATAAGCAATGATTTCTTTAACATAGTGTATTAATAAATATGACAATATTAAATTACTGAGGCTTAGGCCTCCACCAATGTTAAATTAAGAATTCAATTCAATTGCAATGAAGCAGGGGCAAAAGTTCAATGCTATCTCAGAATCATGAGGATTTAATTAGTTTCAGTTGAATGAAAAGATGTTTGTTTGTTTTTAAATTATAGCCATCTCACTAATGAGCAGTTGCACAAACAGTATTTTGTCCTGGAGGGCTAATACACACACAAACATTTGCGTAAAATGCCAAAAATAATGTTTTGACAATTTCAAAGTTCATCATCATCATCATTGAGCATACAGTGCTAAGACTGGTTTGATGCAACCACCCGTCTCCACTCGTCTCTGTCCCCCGCCAGCTGTTTGACCTCTCTAAATGTTTCGCATCCCATATCCCCTATTATTTGGTCGAAATATTTTAATCTGGGCCTTCCCCTTTTCTTTCCCATCTCCCCCTCCAAGATATCCCTAAGCAATCCACGGTGTCTCAGTGTCCCTCATCATCTGACATCTTCTCTTCCTCAGACTCTTCCACAAAGTTCTTATTTCTCCGATTCTTCCAAGAACTTCTTCATTTGTAATTTCATCCATCCATTTGATATTCATCATTCTTCTGTAGCACCACATTTCGAAAGCCTCTAATATCTTTCTCTCCGCTTCTCTAATTGTCCAGGTTTCACACCCGTACATGGCTATGCTCCATGCATATGCTATGTGTTCAATAGCATCTTCCTGTTTTCTAAACTGATTGAGGAGGAGCATAGCAGTTTTTGTTTTGAATTAAACCCCATTTTTGCTTGGGTTTCGCTCCTATCATCCCATGTTATTTTACTTCTTAGATAGCGGAATTCCTTAACTCCTTCTAGGTTTTCTTGATTAATTTTGATGCATTCCTGTCTCGTTTGTTCTTTCTTTGTACACACTAGGAACTTGGTTTTATTCTTGTTTATTTTTATTTTTATTTCTTCTATTAGGATTTGGTTAATTCAATTCAGGGCGTCCTCTAATTCTTTTTTGTTGTTTCCTGGAAGGGTTATGTCATCGGCAAATCTTAACATAGCGATCTTTTGTCTTTGGATTTCGATACCTGTATCAATTTTGTCTCTTTTCAAAGTTAAATAATTTAATTATATGAGAATTTATATAAGATGTTCTTTTTTAGAAAAAAAAATTTCCATCCATTTTTCAAAAAGAGGCGACACTCAAATTTTCATATTAAATAAATAATTTAATTTAATATTATATTTCAAAATCTTGTCTTTAAATTATTAAACTTTTAAATTCTCAAAACTTTATGTTTGACATTTTACGAAAAGGTTGTCATTTTTGTTTTGTTGTAGGCTTCAATTGCGCAAACATCAAAGAGTGAAAAAGGCAACATGTACCAGGTTTTGATAAAAAAAAAAAAAAAAAAAAAACAATCTCAAATCTTTGTTGCTTGTAATGACTACTAGTAATTAAATTCTTGGACTAGAAAAGAAACTAACAATTAGAATAAGAACAAATAAGCTGATGTGGCCATCCACATGACTTTACATACACCTGGCACCTCTCTTATATTTAATACCAGCTGACAACCCTTCCCCCGCTCATTTTGGGTGGTTAGTTTTTGCATTTTTAGTCATCTAGGGCCACATTGATTATGTATACAATATTTAGTTGAGTTTGGTTCTAAGGCCTAGATTGTCATTTTGTGACCCCCTCCCACACACCAATTTTGAGCAGTTTTTGCATTTTAAGTCCTCTGAGGTCACCTCATTATGTAGGTATATAAAATTTGCTTGAGTTTGGTCCAAAGGCCTACATTTTCATTTTTTGCCATACACCCCTTAAATGATTATAAATGAATTTATTATGCTAAATATTAAATATAAGAGAGGGGCCAAGCGTTTGGTAAAGGGATGTGGATGACCACATCAGTTTATTTTGAAAAAATATTTTAGTACTAATTGAGTCTAGCTTTCATGAATTTTTTCAATTTTTATTTATCAAACCGTTCATGAGATATTAATTTTTGAAAAATTAGTAGTAGATGTAGAATGAATGAATCACTGGGCTATTTTGGAGCTCTCTCACATCCTCATTTCAATTTGAAATAAATAAATAAAATAAAACAAAAATTAACCAGGGGGGGACAAAATTGTGAAAAATATACTAGATTCTTGTTAAATTTAGTTTAAATTTAGCGATGCACGAGTAGAATGGTACCCATTTTAAGACTAAAAAGTAGAAAAATAAATTATAGTTTAAAAAAAACTAAAAATACCTTTTGTCAGTAACGGGCTAAAAAGTACCTAAAAAATAATGTAATAAACTTTTTCCTGTTCAATAACTACCGTGTGTCACTAAAAGTACAAGCTTCTCAAAAAAGCGGCCGACGCTTTTTGACTTAGTTATTGAACAAAAAAAGTTTATTACATTATTGTATAAGTACTTTTTACTGACAAAAGCGTGTTTTTCTAGTTTTTTTTTAAACTATCATTTTAAAACATTATCAATTACGATTAGATTCCGATAATAATTTACCACCAATGTTTCGCATTCAATATTAAAATGTATAAAAAATATGTTTACTTTCACACCTCTATAGAATATAGTAATGTGAAGTATTGTGATGGCCAGTCTGGGTCCTGACTATTTGAGAGCTTGTATCTCAGAGATAAAAAAAATTGATATCATTTTGTAACTTCTAGGTAGAAGGAATCGATGTACTTAATAGTTGAAAATAGGATTTAGGACATAAAACCAGAAATTGTGGTCCCCAGGGGCCAAAAATCCATTGGTCAGTGCGTACGTTTGTACGTATCTACCCCCCCCCCCCTGCGTTTCGCAACCATAATTCTCAGAGATACAAAATTCGAAACTTAAGCTCGATATAGGCTAGAAGGAGTACAGCAAGCCCGGGGCCCGGCCTTAGTTAATAAGAATAATAATTTTAAATTTAATGTGCAGTGCTGGGCTGGGCTTCCCCGACAAATGATCTTCCTGCGGTGGCCAGCTCATTTTAAACGAGTTTGTATATTTTTTAGCATTTAATGTTAATTTTTGTTTATTGTGTAACACTATCATATTTATTTATTTATTTTTTCACTTTTAATGTGTTAATCGCATTGCCCAGTTGTAGGGCACTGTTGGTGCTCCCAACACTCTGGCCGCTGTTCTGGAGATATCAGATCTACCGGCGCCCATATACGCATTATTCTAATTATTAGCCACAACATCTGGCGCTTTTTTGACGGCTGATGAGGAGTTTCATGATTATTTGTAAAAATCTGTTTTCTCTTTTGTAAAGGACTGCCCCTCTTTTGTAAAGGGCTGCCCCCCTCTGCGTGGCATTAAATCAATCATTGAAATCGGAAAACTGGAAGTGGACATTTACATGAAAGATTTTTCTTTTTTGATCTTCTCAAAAACGGCTGAAATGATTTTTTTTTAATTAGTGTATTTTTCATAGTTAGTTGTGTCAAATTTAAAAAAAAATCGTCAGAGGCGTTTTTGAGAAAATCAAAAAAAAAACGAAATAAAGAAAGGTGTAAATTGGTAGTGACGCGCTGACTTCAAATAAATGAAAATGTGTTTTCAAATATTTAGTGGCGCAACATAAAAATGTGTAATTTGTTATTAAAGAAATATATATTAATAAGTGAGTTGTCGATGTTTCAGCGCCTGAGCAAGAATTCGATGTTGAACCCTTGAAAATTTTCCCCTGAATATATTCAAATAAAACAATCAAATTCGTTACATATATCATATAAATTAATGTTTTTAAATCTTTTTTAAATAACTTGTCGCAACACTTTTAATTATTTATCAAATAATTATTTAACTGCTTTGTACTGATATCAGACTCCGGACGCCAGGCTCATAGCTTTTGATGGTATAATCGTATATTTAAATTATTTTATTTATTTTTTTATTATTTACATGTATTAAATTTTAATATGTTAAAAAATATTTCAATAATGTAGAGTGAATGGACTTCATAAATCCATTACAAAAAATGTGTCCCTATCTAATATCAAGAGACGTCCCACCCAACGTCTCGATAAAACAAGCCACAAAAATTAAAAATGAAAAAGAAATCGATCTTATTTTATCGATCTAATCTATCTTGAGGTTCATAGTAACTTTTTAATATAAGAAAATAGCATTTTGATTAAGAATTTTGTAGTTTAAAAAAAATTGTATGAAAAGATTTAATTTCTTCTCTCCGGGGGCGAATCAACTAGAAATGGCAAAAAGTTTTATTTTTTCCCCATTAGATATTTATACAAATCTATTGAAATATCATATCTGAGTGTTATTTTCATTAATCTTTTAAATCAAATAATTATTATTTGCAACTTTGCATTTTCAAGGGTAGTTTATTTGAAGTCCAATTTAAAAAAACGCTAATAACTCCGTTGAATTTTTTTTAAAATATGAAATTAATAGACATTATAAAACAATTAATTATTAATAATTTAATTCAATTTTGAACGAAATCGATTAAGTAATTTTTGAGAAAATGGTCAAAAACCATCTGAACAGTCTAAAAAAACGATGTTTTTTGAAAGCACGAGATGCCTTTGAAAGAAGTTAAAAAAGTCATATGAAACGAAACATTGACTTGTGACATGGAGGTGAATTTTAAAATGTTTCTAAAACGGCCTTTCATAGACGGTTTTCGGGGTTTTTGACGATTTTCTCAAAAAGTATTGATTCGATTTCGTTCAAAATTGAATAAACTTATTATTAAATTGAATCTTTTCATACAATTTCTTTTAAACTACAAAATTCTTAATCAAAATGCTATTTTCTTATATTAAAAAGTTACTATGAACCTCAAGATACATAAAATCGATAAAATAGATTTCGTTCAAAATTGAATTAAATTATTAATAATTAATTGTTCTATAATATCTATTAATTTCATATTAAAAAAAATTCAACGGAGTTATTAGCGTTTTTTCAAATTGGACTTCAAATAAACTACTCTTTATTACTTAATTATAATTATTTGATATAAAATATAAATTAAAATAACACATAGATATGAAATTTCAATAGATTTGAATGAATATTTAATGAGAAAAAAAATTAAACTTTATGGCATTTCTAGTTGATTCGCTCCCGGCGAGAATTGAATCTTTTCATACAAGTTTCTTTTAAACTACAAAATTCTTAATCAAAATGCTATTTTCTTATATTAAAAAGTTACTATGAATTAAGATAAATTAAATTGATAAAACAAGATCGATTTCTTTCTCATTTTTAATTTTTTTGGCTTGTTTTGTCTGGGTGTTTGCGTTGGTTGGGACGTCTCTGACATTAGATAGGGACACATTATTTGTTATGAATTCATGAAGTCGATTCAATTAACACTATTGAAATATCTTTTAACATATTATAATTTAATACATTTAAATAATAAATAAATAAATAAAATATACGATTATACCATCAAAAACAATGATCCTGGCATCAGGAGAAACGTCAGAGCTCAGTGCAAAGCAGTTAAATACTTAATTATTTTATTAAATAAATAAAAGTGTTAAGACAAGTTTATTTAAAATAATTTTTAAGAAAAAAATAAAAACGACTTCAAAAATTAAATGCAACAAATGAAATCAACTAAAAGATATAAAATAATTATTATCTTATTTAGTTACAACTAAACGACGAAATATTAACATGAAATTACTTTTTGAAGTCGGTGCCAAACATATACCTTTTATGAATCGCACTAGACGGAACTTACTTAGTACGTATGGAGGGTATGCTCGCTTATAGGTATAGTTTGTTTGGTACCGACTTCAAAAGTAATTTCATGTTAATATTTCATCGTTTAGTTTTAGCTAAATAAGATAATAATTATTTTATACCTTTTAGTGTATTTTATTTGTTGCATTTATTTTTTGAAGTCGATTTTATTTTTTCTTAAAAATTATTTTTATTTTTCTCTTTTAGTGATGTTATTAATAGTGATCATATCATCAGAACTTGACCAAATTAATATGGCACCATGCCTAAGATAATCCCTTTCCAATAAAAAAGAATCATCGAAATCGGTTCATAAACAAAGAAGTTAGGCCTGAACAACCCTAACAAAAAAGCTCTAATACCAATGATAAAAAAGTGGGACCAATCGGAAGCTAGACTGGACCCAATGCGAATTTTTTTTTCAAAATCCGTTCACAATTGGCGGAGATATGAGGTAACATAGACACAAAAAAAAAATCAGTCGAATAGAGAACCTCCTCCTTTTTGAAGTCGGTTAAAAATTAATCATATGGTTGAATCAAAACAGGTGCAGGAGGTGGAGTGCAGTGGTGGGGGACCAGGGGGGTAAGGCGAGGTTTCGGGGGTGGGGATCGAGCGGGGTTGAGGTGGGGAGGGGGGGGTACAGTGGGCGACTATTATATATATTTGTATTTTTTTTAGTTTGAAAACGACTCTCAAATAAAAATCGACATTTTTATCAGAATTTTAAATTAAAAATAATAATAAAATAAAGCTTTCAACTGAAGGAAGAAGTTACCGAGCATCGCTCAGTGCCTCAAGATACTATCTTTTTATATTTCCAAATTAGTAAAAATTTTTTAAAAACCACCAGGATTTAAGTTAGGGAGGGGGGCGCAAATATAAACAGTTGCACACTATTGCACAAAATATGAAAATAAATTCTAATGGTATGTATAGAAAATTAAAGAGGGCATTTATAAATGAAAATTTATAAAAATGAATGATTATTATACTTACTAAAGAAAAATATGAGATGGGTATTTCTTTTTCAGTCGAATCTTTTTTTACAGATTCTTTAGGTTCTTCGGATGCGATAATATTTCTGAAAATAAAAATAAAAAATTGATATAGGGTATAAGGGAAAGATCGTAAGAAATGTTTACTTACTCGTCGAAATTATAAGAAAACTTCTCTTTACCATTCGAAACGACCATATTTATATTATTAATGATATATAAATATAATGTTTAATAAACACTAATCAAATAAATAACCCCACGTGTAAAAGTCTTAGATTATTTAACACACTTGTCTAGATATTAATAGCTTCACTTAATATTGATAACTGAGTTTTTCTACCTGTAAGTGCTCGAGATATACTATTATATTTTCCTTTGCGCATATCACTCCAATGGAGGGGGCAAGTGACTGATAACTGGATGATCTTACGACATATTTTAGAAAAACAGATCAGATTCTGCAAGATAAGCAGACGGCCGCTTGGAAATAACACAAAAGAATTTATCTCTTTTTATTACTTTTTAGGATTAAATACAACGACCTTGCCACAATGTCTGAGTGGTTTTCTGTCTAACAGAGCAGTGTAGCTCTCAGTCCCTTATCCAGCTTTTTCGCATTCTAGGGCAAAAATTATTTTCGTCGCCCTTAGTCATTTCCAATATTTTGAAACATAATTTTTGACAGCGGAATTGTAGGTATTTTTAAAAAGTAAAAACATTATTTAAAAAAATACCAATATGTACCTAAAAATGGCGGTTGGTGACTTTTCAACCAGGAGATGCTGTCCAAAAAATTACCCTTCATTTTTTGAAATTTTATTTTAATCTTTGCTTTTTTTCGCAAATTTAATCGAATACGGAATCATTTTCGTTATTTTTCAAATTTAACATGAGATTTTTAAAAAATATATTTTGGGACCTTCGCCCCAAACGGATTCTGCTTTGTGTGAGTGAGGGTAGGAGTCAGAAATTAATTATTGTTACTTAAACTCCCGCCTGAGATGGAAATCGACCATCTTCACAATGAATCAGTCTGACCTATAAGAAAATATTAAAACTCTCCTAATTCTATTGCTTTAAAAGCAAGCTATGACTTGTCTTTAGCACTCTTAGTTATTTCCGATCTTATATATTATGAGTTCTTAGAAATGGATTAGTCCAAAGTTTCCCGAATCATCTTTATTTACTCCTTTTTTGTTTTAAATCTATTTTAATGTAATACAAGTTCTTCAGTGAGATCAATTTTTATTCAACTAAAAGTCGTCTGGACTTGTCTTTCACATGCTTGAACTGGAAGATATACCAGGCAGGGGATTCAAACCTTCTATCCGTATCCTTTTCGGAAAAATCATTCATTTTAATTGCACCTTGAAACTATGAAACAATTTTATTTCATTTCAAAAATCAATCACTTAGGTATACTTTTCAAAACAAAAAAAATGTTTTTTTATAGAAATATTTGAATTAAAAGATAATAATTTGAAAATTTAAAGATCCTCCTGAAATTTTGAAGTCGACCTTATATATTTATGAAAATACTCTAAATCTTTAAATTATAGGGATGCGCCTCATCCAGAGCATCCATGGACCGCATGCCACTAGTACCTACATATATTTATAAAAATAAGCTGACGTGTTCTGATGTGGCCATCCACTTGACTTTACCATGCAACTTGGCCCCTCACTTATATCTAATATTTAATAAAATTATTTATAATCATGTAGAGGGGGGGGGGGGGTAGTTTTTGCATTTATAGACTCTTGGGACCCACTGATTATGTATACAAAATTTGGTTGAGTTTGGTAAATGCCAAAGATTTTCATTTTTTGATCCCCCCCCATTTCGGGCGGTTAGTTTTTGCATTTTTAGACTTCTTGGTACACACTGATTATGTATATAAAATTTGGTTGAGTTTTATAAATGGCAAAGATTTTCGTTTTTTGACCCTCCCCCCCCCCATTTCGGGCGGTTAGTTTTTGCATTTTTAGACTTCTTGGGACCCAATGATTATGTATACAAAATTTGGTTGAGTTTGGTAAATGGCCAAGGTTTTTATTTTTTTGCCCCCCCCCTCTCTCCACATTTTGGGAGGTTAGTTTTTGCATTTTTAAACTTCTGGGGTCTCAGTGATTATGTATACAAAATTTAGTTGGGTTTCCTCAAATAGCCTAGATTTTTAATTTTTAACCCCCCTCCACCCCCCTTAATTTTGGGTCGATATGCACCAAAATCTAATAAGTTCTTAATCTCAATGGACCAAAACCACGTGTGAAATTTGGTTTCGATATTCACACTAGTTTTTGAGCTAGCTCGTCCACAAATTTGGTAACGCACAGACTAACTAACTAACAGACATTTTGACAAAACAATTATTATCTCGAAAAATGTAATTTTTTCAATGTTCACTTATTAGAGCTTTTTTGTAGAGCGAAAGGCTATGGTTTCGCTCAATTTTTTTAATCAAAATAGTTTAACCCGTTTTTTAGATATTTCGAAAAAAAGAAGGAAAAAACCCACTTTTTTCATGCACGATTACAATACTTGGCCATACACTATATGGTAAAGTAAAAAAAGGTTAATTTTTCAAATGTAACCATATGGTCCAATCGCTATCACTTCGGTTCTTTATAAAATCATGAAAGAAGTCATTAACGAGTAAGTTCTTCGCCATTTAGAATACTTATAATTAAATTAATTCATGGCAGACTATACGGCTTTAGGCAATTTCGGTCCTCCTACGATAATCTAGCACAGTTTCTTAAACTTTTTTTCCCCAACCCCCATTTGCCCTTAAAAATTTCAAAGGACCCCCTGAAGAATGAGTATGACTAGAAAAAAAGTTGGAAGTCTAGTTTAAATTCAGAACTAATTAATTCTTTTGTTTAATTGCATTGAAATACTGATAATTTTGATTAATAGTAGATTTTTTTTACTACAAATAAAAATTACTAACTTATCTTTGCTACATCATTGAACAAAATATTCTATGTAGGTATATGTTTCTACATTAACTTAAGTAACTATCTAAGTTTTTTAAGCATCTTTTAAATCAAATTTAATGTGATAGATGAGCCTGCTTATTTAGCAACAATAAATTAAACCTTAATATCGGTTACTTCAGGTCTCATAGCGATTTCTATGTTGCTAAGACGAGAGCACTGCTCTTTCGCCAGCTAATTCATTTAGTTTTGTAAGCATTAAAAATATTCTGTGTAGTACAATTTCCAATTTATATATGGGCATAAATATTATATTGTTATTTAAATTATTTTTCAATTATAATAAAATATATAATACATATATAAAATTGTTTATTTATAATAGGTATTTCTAAACAGAATCTATAGTAAATTTATAAAATATTTGAAATAAAAATTGATCCATCATTATTTCTGCGACCCCCATTTGGAGAATCACTGTTTATTTATTTATTTAACGGGCTGTCACACACTTTTTTATAAAATCCTTAAATGTATATCAACAGTTAAAGAGAAGAAAAAACTCTTCTAGCATATACGAGTATAACTATCTGAAATAATTACTATTTTAATTAACTGGTACTTATCCAATCTATAAAAGATAATTCGTGAATATTCCAGACACAACAGTGGTCATTTACTATAACATTCTCGATTTAATAAAAAAAGATGTTAGGATTTTTCAAACTTTCGCCTTCAAGATTAGAAAATATTATTTTATTCATATAGTTAAAAGATATTTTAACAAAAATTAATTTAGAATAAAAATTTTATAGGAGATAATTTAATTTCAAAGGGAGTTTCATATCAATATTTTTTAATAGCTGCGGCTTTTAAATAGGCTAAGCCGCAGCTGTTAAAAATTAATGTATGTATATTTAATTACACTAATCAACAAAAAATTTACCCCGTAAAGCTAACAATGGATTCCAGTAGAGTTTTATACGCTGATTATCATGCAATTTACCGATTTTTTACAACACCTCAGAGTTTTGAGATATTATCGGTCAAAACGACAAAAAATGCCATTTTGACCCATTTTCGAGTCCCATTAGATATTAAACAGCTATATTTGAAATCAAAATATTTTGATGACGTAATAGATCCTTGATTTTCAAATTACCACTTGTTTTTAGCTCAATTAGAACGCGAGTTATAACTTAAAAACTAAAACTAGGTGATTATATAGTAAAGGATACTAAACATAGATAAAAACATAAGGTCTTAGTTTTTTATTTATATCTCAAGTTCTAATTGAGCTACGAAAAGTGGTAATTTGAAAATCAAAGAGGAAGCTGTTTTCTATTACGTCAACAAAATTTGATTTTTAATAATTAATGGGACTCAAAAATAGGTCAAAATGGCCTTTTTCGTCATTTTGGCCAACAATATCTCAAAACCTTGACGTGTTATAAAAAATCGGGAAATTGCATGATAATCAGCGTATAAAACTCTTCTGGAATCCATTATTAGGTTTACGGGGAGAAATTTTTGTTTAATTTTTGTGGACCAGTCTATTAGTACCATAATGAATTGTTTGTGAAAATCCGAAGTTACAAAGTCTCCTTGGATGGTGCTATTAATTAATTCTTTCTGTCAACTTCTCTTTTAAAACCCATTAACTATCTATTTACTTTTATTTCGCTATCAGGCGCAACAAGCAATAAAAATTATATAAATATACAGGAGGATAAGAATATATTAAAGTTACTTGGTTTTTGTCTTCAAATTACGCAAGATAAATCTAATACTCCTAAATGCTTAAATATGATCTAATTAAATAAGAATTTTTTTAATTCTAAAGAAGAAAGAAAATGAGTTCACTAAACGATAATGATTTTAGTATTAAATACTCTAAATCAGGGGTCGGGGAACCGGGGTAAATATAGGGGTAAAATGAAACTATCGGGGGTAAAAAGGATATTTTTTAAATTTTTTATTTTATAAACTATTATAGTATTGTTAGTTTGATTTTCCAGGAATTCAAAATCTTAAAATTAATCAAAGTTAAAAAAAATATAAAAATATTAATAAAAGTTACGCATTTTTTGTCATGATGAGTGTTGGTGTATTTTTTTCTTTTTAAAAAGCAGTCAGTTAAACCCGGCAAGAAATCGGCTGAATCCCGAGGATTGTATTCAAATTGCGCTCATGTCAAAAAGTCCTAATTTTGAAGTTATTTTAGCGAAAATGAAACAACATCATTTTTCTAAAACGTAAAAGCGTTTGAATTATGTTAATGGTTACAATTTTTATTTACTTACAGAGATTTCATGTAAATTCCAATTAATTCAATAAATAATAAATACCTAAGTGCCTGGAGCACCAAGCGATGCTCGGTAACTTTTTGCTTCTAAATAGGTTAAGTTTCAAATTTTAAGGCTCTGCGACTTTCCGAAGACGAGATATGAACGATTAAAATATTTATTTTCCGACATGACTAATTTACACCCCTTCCCTTATTTTGACCCTTTTAAATCATGAAGAAGGAGGAATGATCCTTTGAATTGTCGGATTTTTTAAAGAAAAGAAAATTGATATTCTATTAAATTGTTTTATAGAAAAATACCTTTATTTAATCAAATTGGCAAATTCTAATATATAATAACATTTGTAATGATCTATTAGTGCAATTTAAAATGAAAAAAACCAATTAATTTTATTAAAAATAAATTGAAAGAAATGTAATTATATATTTTTATTCCAACAAACCACCTGTGAATAATTATTTCAATTAACAAAAAACCCATCAAAAACAACTTATCCGAAGATGAGACATTGATAGATCGAATTGTCAACACAAAAACCCGCCTAACCCGTGAATTTTATCCAAATCGTTAGAGCCCATTTTCGACAAACCGATTCTAAATATATATACAAGAATTGCTCGTTTAATATAAAAAGATAATATACATTACCTTGCTTTTTTTGCTTTTCATGTAGGGGTAATAGCGACCTATGGAAAAATATTTTGGGGTAATAGCTAAAAAAGTTCCCCGACCTCTGCTCTAAATCAAGAAAAGGGAAGGGTTGAAAAAGTTATGAAAATTTATAAACCTTTGCATATTGTGTTTTCATTTCGTTGGACAATGATATACCTACTTACTGCTATTATAAATGATTAAATTAACTTATGAAAAATAAATTAATTATACCAAAATTAATTTATTTTTAATTTAATAAATTTCGTGTTCTATAAAATGCAACTTTAAAAATGAAATAATTTGATGTATTTCCTTTAATAATTTATTGTAAATAATATTCGCTTCAAAGAGGGGGAAATTCATGTCAAGCGAAATTATATTGTTTTTACTCTGCGAATACACAAGATGACGTCGATGATTTCTATTATTGAGAAACCCTTTCATTAAAAATAATGATTTTTGAAAGGAAAAACAGTATATGTAAACAAAGTGTTTACATCAAGCGAAATAATTAGAACGGTTGAACGGTGATATACATATACAGTGGCGTAGCCAGAAAATTTTCATGGGGGGTCAATCCACAAAGCAAAATATTTAGTGGGAATTTTTTTTTATTAAAACAAATAGTCCAGTTAAATTGAGATTTTACCCGGAAAGTTTTGGGGTATTTGTAATTTCTTCAACCCTTTATGTTTTTGGGTGTGAAGAATCCGAATCTGAGGTTTCATCACGGAATATTGCCAAAAATGCAAAACAGGGGTAACAAATCTCATATTTTTGGCGGTTTTTTGCTTATAACTCGAAAACTATCAACCTTTCGTAAACAACCCTCCTATTCAAAATGAAAGTTCATAAAATTTCCTACAATTTTAATTATTGAAGTTTTTCTCCTACCAACCGTTCGGACTCAAGTGTTAGTTGAAAATTGGCGTATTTTTTCTGTTTCAGCAAATCCCAAAAACACACTTTTTTCTTAAACTAGATTAAATTTGATACAATTCAAACAAAGTTTCATCTTAATTGGATAATGGTAACCCGTGCCGCAATGAGGTTGAATTTTTGAAAAAATACAATTTGTTGCAAAAAACAGTTTTTCCTTCATAAAATGAAAACCACTCATCTTAGAAACTTTATTTTTATCTCATTCTCTATAAAATTTTGTTACTTGAATGTTTACTTGGACCACTTTTTTGTTTAAACTCTTAGATTTAAAGATATCCAGCATTTTCCATGACAGGAAATGATCCGTTTTTTTCAAAAAATTGAAGTCTTTCCTTCATAAAATGAAAACACTCATCTAGAAACTTGATTTCTCTCTCATTCTCTAGGAAATTTTGTTGACTTGAACGTTTACTTCGACCACTTTTTTGATAAAGCTCTTAGATTTATAGATTCCATGATACTTTGCTTTGGAGAATTCGGATCATATCCTTTGTAGGATATTTTATGAATTTTCATTTTGAAATGGAAGGTTATTTACGAAAAGTTGATAGTTTTCGAGTTATAAGCAAAAACCACCAAAAATGAGATTTAATACCTTTTTTTGAATTTTTGATAATGTTCTGTCATGAAATTTTGTTATCAAACCTCAGATTCGGATTCAGCACACCAAAAAACATATTAGGATCAGGAAATCAAAACTACCCCAAAACTTTCCCGTGAGGGGCGTTTTAGAGAACAATTTAATTGGACTACTAAAAAGGTACTTCAAGAGATTAAAAAAAGAACATAATTCTTGATTAAACATATTAAATATATTTAATTACGGTTAGTTTGCCATAAGAAATGGTTTGTCGTCGCCGTTATTCATCCCATGAACCCTGTCCTGGGGGGGGCTTCTGATCCCCAAAATCCCCCGTGGCTACACCTCTGTACATATATGATTGGATTCGTGTGTCCCTTTTGCCAATATAATTTCAAACTTCATATGAAAATGATTGCGAAGTTGTCAAAAAGTATTCGCTTCATCAGAACGGATTATCCAATTGACTTATCTTCGATATCGAAACTTAAGCGAGAAGGTAATAGTTTTTAAAGAATTTTTTGTAAGAAGGGTACATCACAAAATTGGTTGCGGAATATTTATAATTCATTTGTGGAAGACATCAAAATTTTATAATTATTAGTCAATAGAATTTTGTTTTATTAAAATAAGGAATGGAAGAGAAAAACACATTAACATATATACCTTTAGTGATTAAAAGATTAAAGGGGGGGCAAGAACTAATTGCTGTAAAGATTCAGAGATAAGAGAGATAATAATTAGACTTTAAAATGGAACAAAATCCAATAAAAGTACCTACCTATGAGCCGTTTATTTTGAAACAAGTCAATTTTTTTATTGTTTCGAGGTATTTAAATTTATATAAATACTTATTTTTACATTATTTATATTAGCTTCACCTTATGTATCTATCAATGTGACTTGTTCTGTTTACTCAATTTAAATGAAATTTTATAAAAATAACTAAGCTTCAAGGCCTTCGGCGGGCTCTTGCTAGCCAGGGGCTTCGCCTCCTGGACCCCCATGTGGCTGTTTTATTGATGTTTTATACACGTGTAAAGAGCACTTTCATATATCAACTCTTGTGAATTAATTGTAATAGATTGATGAAGAGGACAAAGTATATCTTTTTATGAATGAATTTAAAAAATTTATCTTTCCAGCAGAAGACAATATTTTATTGTCCCCTTCTGCTACTCAATTATTCGGCAAAAGAACCTTTCAACTTAAATTAAAATAAAGTTTTTGTCTTGTAAAAATTCAATAAATAAAGTAAAAATCGTCATTTGGGGAGAATTATCCTATTAAAAAATTAAAAATAATAAACTTTTAAAGTTTATTATTAGATTATAGAAAATTCAGGTTTAATTAGGCTCAAAATAGGTTTTTAATAATTTCAATAGGCTGAAATTTGCTAGATTTCAAAACAATATAAAAATGGGTTTTCAAATGATTTTGTTTTCTTTAAAGAATTCTACGGGCTAATTGAATTTTTGGTTTTAATCTTTAAAATATATTTTTATAGAAATTCCAAAAGCTAATGAATTCCTTTCAGTTACTTTAGTTAGTATAGTTTCAATAATCCTTTATAATTAACTTTGAAATAAATAAATAATATTGAAATGAATGAATGAGCTCGAATACAAAAGCCAAAAGGCTTAGTTCTTTTGAAATGGCTGAGGGTCTTAAATACAATAGAAAAAGGATGAGGTGAGATTCCCAAGGGTATTTTTAAGAAAAATTATTTTTAAATAACATATTTTATTTTAAATTAAATATTTTTCATCTATATATATAATCAAAAGCTTGGCTCGAACTTTTTTATTTTTAACCGACTTCAAAAAAGGAAGAGGTTCTCTATTCGACTGAATTTTTTTTTTGTGTCTATGTTACCTCATATCTCCGCCAATTGTGAACCGATTTTGAAAAAAAAATTCGCATTGGGTTCAGTCTACCTTTCGATTGGTCCCATTTTTTTTCATAGGTATTAGACCTTTTTTGTTAGGTTTGTTTAGGCCTAACTTCTTTGTTTATGAACCGATTTCGATGTTCCTTTTTTTATTGAAAAGGGGGTATCTTAGGGATGGTGTCATATTAATTTGGTCCAGTTCTGAAGATATGATCACTATTAATAACATAACTAAAAAGAGGAAAATAAAAATAATTTTTAAGAAAAAAATAAAACCAACTTCAAAAAATTAAATGTAACAAATAAAATACACTAAAAGGTATAAAATAATTATTATCTTATTTAGTTACAACTAAACGACGAAATATTAACATGAAATTACTTTTTGAAGTCGGTGACAAACATATACCTTTCATGAATCGCACTCGACGAATCTTACTTAGTACGTTTGGAGGATATGCTTGCTTATAGGTACAGTTTGTTTGGTACCGACTTCAAAAAGTAATTTCATGTTAATATTTCGTCGTTTAGTTGTAACTAAATAAGATAATAATTATTTTATACCTTTTAGTGTATTTTATTTGTTGCATTTAATTTTTTGAAGTCGGTTTTATTTTTTCTTAAAAATTATTTTTATTTTTCTCTTTTAGTGATGTTATTAATAGTGATCATATCATCAGAACTTAACCAAATTAATATGGCACCATCCCTAAAATACACCCTTTCCAATAAAAAAAGAATCATCGAAATCGGTTCATAAACAAAGAAGTTAGGCCTGAACAAACCTAACAAAAAAGGTCTAATACCTATGAAAAAAATATGACCAATCGGAAGCTAGACTGGACCCAATGCAAGAAAAATTTTCAAAATCGGTTTACAATTGGCTGAGATATGAGGTAACATAGGCACAAAAAAAAAAAAAAAAAAATCAGTCGAATAGAGAACCTCCTCCTTTTTTGAAGTCGGTTAAAAAATAGATAGTTTTTTTAAATCTTTGTTGCAGTTTTTTTTTTGCTAGTTTAGTTCTTTTATTGTTTGGCAAGCTATGTTGGCTAACCTGAACTCTTTTTAGTTTTTCCTGAATTTTCCAATTTTCCGGGCAACTTTTCCAATTTTTTTTACGTATTAACCTGAATTGGACTATTACAAACATTTAAAAAAAAACATTAGCCAAATCGGTCCAGGCATTTGAGAGATCTGCGCTTACAAAGAAAAAGAAATTCATTTTTATTATATAGATAAAAATAAATACATTTCATTCTGTTAAATTCCGCAAACTTTTCTCTATAAAAATAATTAAGACTAAAAAGAAATTCAATAAATTATATTTTAAAAAAACTAAAAAACATGCTTCTAAAAAGTACAAAATAATGTAATACTTAATCAAAAATCGTGAGGCACTTTGTCGAAATTAATTAAAAGTTTCTGCACCCCACACTTTTTGATTAAGTATTTGGTACTTTTTAGAACCATGTTTTTTAGTATTTTTAAAATATTATATTTTTTTGTTAACGAATTCATCACGATATTATTTACCCCATTGACTGTAATATTATAGTAAATATGAAAAGAAAACATCATGTCTAACTTAATCTGGCATTAACACATTTTTTCAAGATTCTCAGGACCTGTTTTTCTTCACGACCCCTTTTCACCAAAGTAATTTTTAGACGACTCCCAGGGGTATGTATGTAAGTATACAAAACAGACTCTTTATATCTAAAGACAGACGTTTCGCATTGATTTTTCCTCATGAATCATCAACTATGGTACTCTCGGCAAAAAAAGCCCATAATAGCTATTTTGCTTTAAAGATTTATAATTTGTTTAATTAATTAAAAGGGAGTAAATGAGATATGCCTTCATTTAAATTTAAATTCGAATATTCCACGACAAATTTTAAATTTAGCCACCATGGGCGCTAGTATCGAAATTCGAGTTCACGCAGATTCTCTATACCCTTCTCTTTTTAGTGATGTTAAGAATAGTGACTTATGATAATACCTTGCATGCATCTCGTAAGAGAAAGATTAGAGCGAAGGAATCAGAAATTGATAATAAAATTCAATTCATTAATAGAGAAATTATCGCGAAACGTTAGCGGGTTTTAAATGAACGTTTTAACTTTTCCACTACGTTTTATTTATTGGTTTAGCTAGTTTTACGGACAAGATGTCCAATACAGAAAAAGAAACATATACAGGATACAATATTAAAACAATATGGATATAATAAAATAACAGGTAGGTATCAGAGAAAAAAACTTATTACACTGAAGTGGTTTTTACAATGTGGCTGGTTGTTTTAAGTTGATTTTTTAAGCTGGTGAGGAGTTGTTAAATATTTAACTCTCGGCCTTAATTCTCATACGAAACATATCAAAAATTGGAAATTGTTGAGTGAACTCAATATTTCGGATCCAGATGTGTCTCCGAACGTTTCGAGTATTTTTATATTTCGTACTTTTTTATTGAGATAAAAGCTGATGAAATTTTCGTTGAGTTCATAAATTTAATAGCAGAAGTTCTACTTACGTTCCGGTCATACCTTATTTTTAATTGAATAAAAATATTTTATTATCAAGTCATGGTTACGAGAACGCCCGCCGAGGAAGAAGGCCTGTAAGTGGAGAAAGGTCCGCAGTCATTACTCCACGAACCACTCTCCTAATCAGCTGTTTGATGAATCTCGTATCTCAGAAATGGTTCATTTTGACAAACAAATATACATAACGAAAATTATTTTTACCCCCCTTTCGTGTTCGTAAAAATAGAAGAACTTAAAAATAAAAAAATGGCCTCTAAAAGTTAAGGCCATTTACTAGAGAGATCTATTTAAAATGTATGCATCTTATTTTTATCTAATATAATAAACAAAGTGAGGATTGAATGGAAGGAGTCCAAGGATAAATAAAAAGATGATTCTCTCTAAAAGATTTATTAGAAACTTTTCTTTTTGACACTTTTGAATGTGAATCGATGTTTCTGGAGGAAAATATTTAACTTTTTAGAAAAATATTGCAATTCTAGATTACGAAATGCTTCGCAACTTTGTTAAATAAATTAATGAGATTGTCCACTCGTGCATAAGTCCAGAGTCCAGATAGACAGGGTACAACAGGTAACTTCGAATTAGTATTTTGTAGTTATAGAGTTATATTTATTGTTATATATGAAAATGTAGATCATTTTATTGCGAATTAATTTTTTTTTTTATTTAATTTTTTAATAAAAATAGCTATGCAGGGAAATTTGATGTCGACCCTATCAAGTTTTGTTTATTAATACATTATATTATCAAAATATTAATTTCATCAGGTGAAGGTCCTCGTAAGTCGGGATCTTGTACTAACACCGTTAGTTCCACAGGGTATAAATACAAACTCTGCAAAATTTGGTCCTGATCGGAAAAGGGGTCTAGAATTTCTTTTGGTCACCCCCCCCCCCCCCCAATAATTTCCATGTAATGAATAAATGTATTTATATTACTGTAGATTTAAGGTACAAAACTCTCTTTATGCGAGTATGTGCACTTTGATCGTTCAAAAAATGAAGCAAAACATCTAATGGACATTCAAAGTATGTCTTTAACGTTACCTCGAAAAGACATTTATCTATGTCCAAATTACGTACAAGGACGTCTTTGAATAGACATCGAAAGTATACGTACTTTGAGCCCCATCCAAAACACGAACACTCGTTTGAAATACGCAGGAGGATGCCTTTCTTACGTTCGTTTACTATATCCATACGAAAGACATCTTCCTACGGACCAAAATGTACTTCTTTCATATATTCGGTGCTGTCTGGGGACTAATCCAAGAAATTGCCGATCAACGCTCGATCCGCCAGATACTTACTTTTATTTATTTATTTATTGTATATATAGAATTAGTAAAATTCAATTCAAGAATTTAGGTACAAATAAACAGAATTGTGAACAAATATAACAATAAACCATTCCCTCCCCCTCCCTCCCTCATTCATTTATAACGAATGAACGGAGACATAGAGCACCATCAATAAAATTGTATAAGCTTCTCAACTTTGTAAGCTCAAAGGCCTCAAAATATCCCAAAATAGACTTCCCTCAGCGCATGTATATCGGGCATACATTGAAATATGAAATAAATTTTCACTTTCATATTTGTTACAAATTTATAGACATAAATTTATAAAATTCACTTGAAACATTATCAATCCCTCCAAGAGTCAAATAAATTTATCCACGATAGGCAATACGGCTTCAGGCAATCCCGGTCGACTGGTGACATCCTAGCATATGTAACTCATATCTGGAACAAAACCCTGGAGGCCGGGAATGAGACCCTCGCGGTAGCTTTAGACATTTCAAAAGCATTCGTGGTCTGGCACAAAAATCTTCTTGCCAAATTGACCTCCGTCGGCCTTGCACCGAAACTCTGTAAGTTGCTCGAAAGTTTTCTTTCAGACCGTAGTATTAAGGTTGTCATCAATGGAATATCATCTTCCCCCTTCCACACCAACGCTGGAGTTTCTCAGGGATCGGTTATCTCCCCTACGTTTTTTCTTATCTATATCAACGACCTTCTAAACTTGCCCTCCAATCCGGTACATTGTTACGCAGATGACAGCACCCAACATAACGCCCCTGCATCGCATAAAAACCGTGCAGACATTGCCTCTTCAATTAATTTAGACTTATGCAAACTTAAAAACTGGGGATCCCAAAACTTAGTTAACTTCAATGCAGTGAAAACTCAGTGTTGCCTTATTTCTAGGCGCGTCGACAGAAACCTCCCAAACATATCATTCGACTCAAACTCACTAGAATTCAGGGATAAAATTTCAATGCTAGGCGTAACTCTAGAGTCTGACCTTTCATGGAATGACCATATCTCAACCACTGCTAAAGCTGCAGCGCGCAAGCTTGGTCTCCTATTTAGGTCTAGACGCTGTTATACTCCCAGTCAACTTCTTATACTGTATAAGGCTCAAATTCGTCCCTGTCTCGAATATGGCTCTCATCTGTGGAGGGGTGCCTCCAAGGATTCTCTTGCTACACTGGATGCAATTCAGAAGCGAGCAATTAAACTAATAGGAGACCCGGCTCTAACCAACTCATCTCGACTCCCTGGCTCACCGAAGAACCGTTTCTGCCCTTTCCTGTACTACAGATACTATCACGGTGTCTGTTCAGTCGAGCTGAAATCAATTATCCCCCCTAATGCCCTCTTTACGAGAAACACGCGGTTTTCTAACGCTCAGCACCCCTTCGCTGTCAAATTGGATAAAAGTCGAACAAGCGCTTTCGCCAACTCTTTTATCCCTATGACCTCCAGAGACTGGAACTCGCTCCCTGCCACCATCTTTCCCGCGACTTATAGCCTTAACTATTTAAGACCCGTATCCACAGATACCTTCGACCCCCGCCCAACCCATAAAATTCTTTCTTCTTCTTTTCACGAAAAATATAATTTTTTCGATGCTCCCTTATTAGAGCTTTTTTTGTAGAGCGAAATTCCATGGTTTCGCTCAATTTTTTTAATCGAAATAGTTTCAGCCGTTTTTTAGATATTTTGAAAAAAAAGAAGGAAAAAAACACTTTTTTCATGCACGATTACAGTACTTGACCATACCATGTATGGTAAAGTAAAAATTGTCTCGGACTGCGGATAAAATATTATAATTCTATTGGTATTTGTTATTCCAATAAGATAGTTGATAATGTAGAAATAAGAACTTTATTATTTTTATAGCTCATAATGAACTTCTAATTTTACTTTTCGTAAATTTTATACTTGAAAATAGCTTCTCCTATATGTAAATACATACCTACATACTTAGAAAAAGTGATAACATGTATTAGTATTTTTTATATTTTTCCCTGGCTAGATAATTAATATAAAATTCTAATAAAGAGACAATATTCAATTTTTCTTTCAGATTGGTATATAATTGTTCTAGAATCTAGAACATTCAATCAGAAATTGATAGAGATTTTCTTTAGGAGACGGACTGGTATAAATATGCAATTGGATGTTGATGAAAGCAGTCCACGGTGGTTGTAAAAAATAAGACTATAGAGGTTTTATTATTTTACATTTATTTGTTAAAACCGACGTTTCGAGATTTATTCTCTCCTTCTTCAGGGTAACAAAAAAGTCAATGAAAGTAATTATGTTTTGAACTACTTTCATTGACTTTTTGTTACCCTGAAGAAGGAGAGAATAAATCTCCGAAACGTCGGTTTTAACAAATAAATGTAAAATAATAAAACCTCTATAGTCTTATTTTTTACAACCACCGTGGACTGCTTTCATCAACATCCAATTGCATTCAATCAGAAAGTTTGCAAGCAAAAAATTTATTTCTAATGACAATGGACTCGAAAATACACCAAAATGATTATTATTTTTTCGGAAATCTTGAAATCTAGTTCCAAATTAAAAATTTAAAATAACTACACAGTAGATTTTTTTCAGATTTCTTATTTTAAAGAAGAAAAAAATAGATTAACATATTGATCATCAATTGCTTGTTACTTTATTTTCTATTCGAGATGAAAAAAAAATTTTATAATGTTTTTTTGGCATTGTCAAAGGAGACAGAAAGTAATTATGTTTTGAACTACTTTCATTGACTTTTTGTTACCCTGAAGAAGGAGAGAATATATCAGCCCAAATTGTTGTGTGTTTTCCAGTATCTAGGTACATATAAATCTCATTGTTTTAAGGAATTCTGTGACTTTATATTGTCCACGGGTTGGACAGCCCTGGTTTATATCGAATGGGATTAAAGAAGGATTTGAGGAATGATAATTTATTTTTTAAAAGGGTGAGAGATATTATAATCCCTGACTATCCATTATCTATTGACACGTAAGAACGTGCAAGGATCTAAAAGACAAGTCTTGACAAGTTTTAGTCCAAGAGAGAAATTATAAATTAATTGTGATTTTTATAGATTCTAGAAAACCCTAATTCCTTGTCTCCTTGCGTACTAGAATGATAACTATAGACTTGGTTAATGTCGTAGCAGATAAATGACTGAAATAATAAATTTTTAGAAAATAAAAATATGAGAAGAAGAAGAATTTTTAAATATTTTAAACTTCATTATTTTTTTATCTTATATAGTTGAGCTTATAATTTTGATTTTAGTGAATTTTATTCTTGAAAAAAGCTTCACGAAATGTACAAATGTACATTCATATTTCGAAAAAGGGAATAAATATATCTCTAATCTCAATGTTGCAATGGGGTTAGGGAGGGTATGAGGTTGGAGGGGTCTGGAAATTAGTTTGGTAAGGGGACGTTTAAGGGGAATATTCCTGAGTGTGAGAATACTAACCTTTATAGACGTGGAGGTGGTGGTGTAACTCAGTGTATCTCGTTGTACTAGTTTGATAAACTACTGAATTTACTCTTATGTTCAAATTCTACGTTACTGAAGTTAATCTGATGCAATGAATTTACAAAAAAAAATAAAAAAAAATTATTCTAAATAGGCAAAAATAAAATAAAAATACTTAAATGAATTCTAGCTGCAAAGGAGAATGGGGAAATTTTCTTAACAGTGAAAGATAATCAAGAATTCAATGTATAATATATGATTTATTGAGGTCCTTGGTGAATTTAACAGTCAGAAAGAATTAAATGATTTGATGGCTTTAAGGGGTGAACGGAGATCGTTCAAAGAAAGTATGATTAATTACGTTTGCTCTTGAGGTGTGCTGATCGGTTCAAAGTAATTCAAACAGCATTAGCTGTGCCGTGGCCACCTCTCGCTCAGGTTCCGTAGACTGCCACGTCGAAGAGTATGTAATGTCCCAGGAGTCTCGCCTTTTTGATAAGCCTCTGTGATGCCTTCACGAGTATTGGACAGATATTCTTGTCCGTGCTATTCAATTAGCTATCGTGCTAATGATATCAGTGCCAATTGAGGGGCTAGCAAGTGGATGAATGCAAATGCCCGCAAAAACGGCTCCAAGAAGAAGAAATATACTCGTGATATCGAGTTGATGTAGGCGCCGGAATATTAGAAGAATAGCGTTGTAGTGTAATAGAGAATAATATAGAGTGTAAGATGGATCGAGTAATAGAGAGAGTGTATAATATGGAGAGTGTAATGTAAGAGAGATGTAATGTAAGAGAGCAGGATAAAGTAATAGAATAATATAGGTAGAGGTATAATATAGAGATGTAAGGTAAGAGCTGGATAAAATAATAGAGTAATATAGGTAGAGGTATAATATAGAGATGTAAGGTAAGAGTTGGATAAAATAATAGAGAGAAAGGAAGTCTCTCTATTTCTCCGTGTTGATCCTTTTATGCGTTTTCCTATCGTGTCTCCTTGGTGTGTGGAGGCTAGGTTTTATATAATTCTTAGTTTTCTACCCCTTCTAAGGGACATCGCCAATCATAATGTTCTATTTTGTTATATGAGGGTGTTTGGACCCTGGCTAATCTCATTCCCCTGACTATATTCAGAACTGGGCCTTAAAGCTCATATACCACGAATGACTTTAGATAATCCCGGCTTAAGCCAGCTTCTCTTTAAATATGAAAAATAAACTAATTTTTACGAAATTTATTCTATATTTGGCTTGACTGGGTAATCTCTTTCCTATTTTTAAGTTATTAAATTAATAAATTTTGAAAAAGTTCAGATTTAAGATTTTTTAACTCTACTATGCATAAAAAAAACATACTTCTAAATTCGATTCTTTGTTCAACAATGTGCGAAAATGGGTTGTTACCATTTTATGACACCGCTTCCCTTCAAAAAAAAATTTTTAAACTAAAAAATTTTTTTTTAAATTATTAATAAACTGAAAAAATTTCTTTTCAAATTATTAGCCCAGGCTATTTACCCCGTGAGACCACAACTAATCCATCGAAACGCAGGGGTCACAAGCAATTTGTTATTATATCTCGCTTTTAAGTTCAATTATCCAATACTGATACATCGATTCCTGATTTCACATTTCCTTTTTCATGTCTATCCGCATATTGGGATCGTGTTCATCTCTTCTATATGGATGCACGAGTTCCCACCTCTGTGACGGACCATTCGACATACTATAAAAATTTGTCAAGAATTTATGCTAATCGTAACAATAATTAATTCGCTCATGTGAGATACTGTTTGCAAATGTACTTGTTGGTTACCGCTTTTAAATGTTTTAATTTTTAATTGCAAGGGGCTTATTCAGGGGCTAAAGGGAGAAAATTGTATTTTTAGTTTTGCATGTTCCAACATTGATATAATATTGAGAAGGAAAGCTGAATCCAATAGAATGTTTATTATAAAATTAACAAGTGAAGCAATTGAAAAATTTACATTAATACTAGAAAATTTTATTTAAATGAACAGAAACATAGTGAGGGTGGAAAGAAATTAATATTGATTGACTCTATTGATACAAACACAGGTTAGAATTTAATTTAAATTTAAATTTTAAAATTACAGAGATAGTCGACTAGAGAGGATTGAATCGGGTTTATTTAGAATGAAAAATTATTTAAAAATGAATTTTGTCTATTGTGACAAATGAGGATAGAATTTTATATGAGTCTCATCGTGATAAATGAGTTGTGTTGACGCCAAATGATAAAATTATAAAAAATAAAAAATGAATACTATTTCCAAAAATTATTGAATTATTAAATCTACTGAATTTACTGAAGTTAAACGACAAAAGAGGTCTGCTATATAAAAAAAATGGAAATACAAAATGATGATAGAAATGTGGATTAAAAATTTTAAATGGGGACCTATTTGAAATTGTTCTGTTAATATAAATAGTTATATTAGAATATTTATATTAAATTAGACGAAAGAAATAATAGTGTGATGATTCATGATTACAAGAAATTGAATTAAATAATTATCAAAAATTATTTAAATATAGATTTTAAAAGATAATGAAATGTACTATTTTTACTAAATTATTATTTAAATTTTGCAACAACAAACGACAAATGAGCAATATGAATTGACTGGGCTATATGGGAATTTAACTAAATAAAAATAATGGTTTGCTTATAAGCATTTTCGTTTTTCGAAGAGTTTCAATGTAAAGGCAATTTTCGAAGGTTTCTTATGGGTCAATGAAAAATGTTTTTCTTATCATTTTTATCGATTGATCCCCCGCGAGGCGTATAAAGTTCTTTCCAGTGCTCGCTGGCAATGATGCGATTCATTCTGAATCACATCACGGATATTATGCTTGACAATGAAATTTATGTTTAATAATTTGAAAATCGAAAATGTAAAATAATTTTTATACTTTATATGCAAACCAATTAAAATTTTTACTAGTGGAATGAATTTGTTTGGGGGACTTATATCAATTTTTATTAAAGGTGGTGGGGGCGGAATTTCAATTATTTGTTGGCAAATTATGGGTGTGTGAATTTCTATGGCGGGTATACAAGTTATTGTTTTTAATTCTATGGAGGGTTCTATAATGGGGTCTATATTATTTTTATTACAAGGGGGTGAAGTAAATTCTGGGGCAATTTCTAAAGGAAGAGGGTCTACAATGGTTTCAATTGTTGCTAACTTGATTTCTAAGGGTGGTGATTGTTGTATTGTTGCATCGTGTGACTCTATTTTATTATCTATTTTATCAAAATTGGGCTCTGATTTATTTTGTAGTTTATTCATTGTTCTATTTATTGCCTCTATCATATTAGCCTCGAATTTCTTAGCTCTAGCCTCGGTTTTATCAAAATTTTCTTTCATTGTCTCTATCATATTAGCCTGTGACTCACTTGTCATTTCTTTCATTTGCAACATTATTTGTTGGAGCATGCTATTAGTATCGAAGGGTGTGGGTGGAGGGGGGGTATGTGTACTTGCGATTTGATGTTCACCGTCAAGCGCATTTGCAAACTCCCTTGTATCTCGTAGCATGGCTGGAAGTGTCGATTCTTCCATTTCCGCCGGTGTAGGGGTGGACATACAGGTCCCAGAGTCTAGTCCCATATCATCAGGATCGATTGGCGTGTTGGATAATTCAACTGTTGCCTGTTGGTTGGTTGCATAAATGGCCCTGCGTTCGTCAAGACTCTGCTGTGTGCCGTCCATTCTCGGTGTGTATTTGTAAAAGAAAGAATCAAATATTAGAAGTTGCTATTGTTTATTTATAAAATGTATTAATTTTATAGAAAAGAAAGTAAACAGTTCGCCAAATAAATTCTCAGAAAATTTCAAAAATAGAAGTGTTGAAGCCGGGATTATTCAATTAACCTTTGATATCCCACTGTTAAGAGAATTTTAAATAAATAAAAAAAATATGAAAAAAAATAAATTAACGGTACGGGGCAATATACTATATTTTTTGTTCAATTTTAGTACTAACTTGAGACAGGTATCGCGTTCGGTTGCAGCCTTACTAAGCCTGGTATTCTCACTTCTCAGAATATCTTTAACTATAGGATTTTGAATTTAGGGATATCTGTGGGATAGGATGGCTTAGGATTTTCAAATCCCAGCAGCACCTTCACCATGCAATGGGGTTAGGGAGGGTAGGTGGTTGGAGGGATATGTAATCCCAGCGAAACCTCCACCATGCAATGGGGTTAGGGAGAGGTATGTGGTTGGAGGGGTCTGGAAATTAGTTTGGTAAGGGGACGTTTAAGGGGAATATTCCTGAGTGTGAGAATACTAACCTTTATAGACGTGGAGGTGGTGGTGTAACTCAGTGTATCTCGTTGTACTAGTTTGATAAACTACTGAATTTACTCTTATGTTCAAATTCTACGTTACTGAAGTTAATCTGATGCAATGAATTTACAAAAAAATAAAAAAAAATAATTCTAAATAGGCAAAAATAAAATAAAAATACTTAAATGAATTCTAGCTGCAAAGGAGAATGGGGAAATTTTCTTAACAGTGAAAGATAATCAAGAATTCAATGTATAATATATGATTTATTGAGGTCCTTGGTGAATTTAACAGTCAGAAAGAATTAAATGATTTGATGGCTTTAAGGGGTGAACGGAGATCGTTCAAAGAAAGTATGATTAATTACGTTTGCTCTTGAGGTGTGCTGATCGGTTCAAAGTAATTCAAACAGCATTAGCTGTGCCGTGGCCACCTCTCGCTCAGGTTCCGTAGACTGCCACGTCGAAGAGTATGTAATGTCCCAGGAGTCTCGCCTTTTTGATAAGCCTCTGTGATGCCTTCACGAGTATTGGACAGATATTCTTGTCCGTGCTATTCAATTAGCTATCGTGCTAATGATATCAGTGCCAATTGAGGGGCTAGCAAGTGGATGAATGCAAATGCCCGCAAAAACGGCTCCAAGAAGAAGAAATATACTCGTGATATCGAGTTGATGTAGGCGCCGGAATATTAGAAGAATAGCGATGTAGTGTAATAGAGAATAATATAGAGTGTAAGATGGATCGAGTAATAGAGAGAGTGTATAATATGGAGAGTGTAATGTAAGAGAGATGTAATGTAAGAGAGCAGGATAAAGTAATAGAATAATATAGGTAGAGGTATAATATAGAGATGTAAGGTAAGAGCTGGATAAAATAATAGAGTAATATAGGTAGAGGTATAATATAGAGATGTAAGGTAAGAGTTGGATAAAATAATAGAGAGAAAGGAAGTCTCTCTATTTCTCCGTGTTGATCCTTTTATGCGTTTTCCTATCGTGTCTCCTTGGTGTGTGGAGGCTAGGTTTTATATAATTCTTAGTTTTCTACCCCTTCTAAGGGACATCGCCAATCATAATGTTCTATTTTGTTATATGAGGGTGTTTGGACCCTGGCTAATCTCATTCCCCTGACTATATTCAGAACTGGGCCTTAAAGCTCATATACCACGAATGACTTTAGATAATCCCGGCTTAAGCCAGCTTCTCTTTAAATATGAAAAATAAACTAATTTTTACGAAATTTATTCTATATTTGGCTTGACTGGGTAATCTCTTTCCTATTTTTAAGTTATTAAATTAATAAATTTTGAAAAAGTTCAGATTTAAGATTTTTTAACTCTACTATGCATAAAAAAAACATACTTCTAAATTCGATTCTTTGTTCAACAATGTGCGAAAATGGGTTGTTACCATTTTAATGTTTTAAGGAAGTTTATTATTTTATGTTGGACCACACTCATTGAACTGCTGGGCCGCATGGGGCCCGCGGGACATGGGGTGGATAGTCCTAACCTAGATGGAATATGGTAAAACTGTATCATTAGAAAATTGGAAACTAGAACTAGAATTTTCAGTTAATAGAGATGGAACACACGCAAGTAATTTAGAACATCATTTCTAACATCTTAATTGTTAGATAGTTTTTACTAATAGGTAGTATTTAAAAAGGAACTCACCTCCACTCGGAGCCACAGGGTAACGTGCCTTTGGCGCGGCTAGGAAGTTTCAGTATAATTACACATGTATGAATGAGTTGGTGTATTTCTTTTATAAGATATTATTCTGCGATAACAATTGATTTTTTTGAACGAGTAATATAATTATTATTATCGGAGGGGTGAACCGCAATTGGAATTAGGAGGACACGTCTTTGGAATTATGTGGAATTATTTTGGAATTCATTAGATAATGCCCCTACATCTATTGTCTTCTACTTGGAAACGAAAGTGGAAGTGGAAGTAGGTGTTCACCATATTAGGTCCCGATTCGTCCCTCTTTATTATTCAATGTTCATAAAATTAAAAAATGCTGCGAGAGAACTTTTTCTTAAATTGTATATTCTACATTTAGGTATATAAATATAATAATTTATTATATAACATAACAATAGAAAGATAATACTTTTCTAATGGGAAATGGAGCGTTGATAGAGTTCGAAGTACTTTCCATGCATTGCCATAAGTTCAGAATGAGTTCCAGATTCAATAACCATTCCTTTGTAAAAGACGCAAATAAGATCTGCATTCTGAATGGTTGCCAGACGGTGAGCAATCGTAATACAAGTTCTTCCAGAACTTGCTTCATCTAGGGCATCCTGGACTATCTAGATATTCATATTAAAATATCTTAGTTCAAAAATTATTCCATGTATTTCTTCCAAAGTACACTGATCAATCGTTTACCTTCTCGCTTTGAGAATCCAGTGCAGAGGTGGCTTCATCAAGAAGTAATATTTTTGGATTCCGAATTAGCGCTCTTGCGATCGCTATTCTCTGTTTTTGACCACCTGAAAGTTGAGCGCCTTTGGTTCCCAGCCTAGTATCATAACCCTTGAAAATAAAGTAAATCAAGGAGTTAATATGGTATATACTACGAAATAAGTTGAAAATCCTGTCCTTATAACAAAACCTGTGGCAAGTTGCTTATGAAGTTGTGGATGTTGGCCTTTCGTGCAGCTTCAATGATTTCCGCCATCGACACTTCTCTCGAGTTGTCTCCATATGCGATGTTTCGTGCAATTGTGCGGTCGAATAAAGTCGGTTCTTGAGATACAATCCCCAGACCAGCCCGAAGTCGACTCACCGGCATCGAAGAAGTATCTGAGCCATTCACTGTCTTTAATAAATAAATAAAAGTAAAAAAGTTTACACTTCTTTCTTCGAATTCAGATTTCGGTTATTATTACTCACGATTGATCCAGAAGTGGGATCGTAAAGTCTCTGCAAAAGTTGGATGCAGGTGGATTTCCCACAACCACTTGAACCAACCAGAGCAACAGACTTTCCATGCGGCACATTCAAATCAAGTCCTTGAAGAACTTTAACAAGAGGGCGAGTCGGATATGAGAACTCGACTTTGTTGTAAGTTATATTGCCGGCTTCAAACTCCTAATAATAAAACTGATTCTTTTATTAATTGAAATAAAAAACAATATAATAATAAATTATAAATAGATAATTATAATAATTTCCAGATATCTTCATAAGCTCCAGCTACTATAGAATGGATATTATTTATTTACTTACTATGTACATTCATTATTTGAGCCGTTTATTTTGAAAGTGGTTTAAGTCCAATTTTGAGAAAAATGAGTTAATGTCAGTTTTAGTTAGACATAGATGTCTTCTTTTCATATTTATAATATCTCAGTCAAGGGACTAGAATATCCTCATGAATTCGTCACAATAAAAGTATCGAAATATATAGAAATATATGTATTTATAAAAATATAAATACAAATATCTCGAAATAACAAACAATGGACTTAAACCACCTTCAAAATAAACGGCTCATTCATTGGCACTTTTTATTTATTCACAATGTGTTTGCAGTGCAGTATAATATTATGACTTCTTGGTGAAATAGGTCATTTCGGATAATATCAAGGTTTTTCAGAGAAATATATTTGATATAATACAATAAATTTACTAATACGGTAACATTGCATAGAAATATGCCTGCAATTAATATATATTGTAATATTTCAATATATTGTGAAATAATTTATTCTAATATTGCAATAATATTTCTCTGAACTAGGTATTTTGGTATTACAATTTGAGAATAACAATTTTAGTATCACGTGCTTAAATATTCATGAAAATATTCATGAAAAAGTAGCTTGGACAAATATGATTTTATATGTGGAGGAAGGTCTTTAGTATTAATTTATCTTTGGAAGTTTCGGGTTTTATTTATTTATAAAAAGTTATATGGATGTATATATATATAAATTTACTACAATCCTCATCTGTCTGATTCTTTGGAGAATCGAAACAGATGAATTTTGTTCAGTTTTTCAATAATAAATTTTATTTAGAATGTTTATATGTTAACATTTAAATGAAAAGCGAAAGTTAAAACTTTTATCCGGTCACTGCCCTATTTTGGTGCACTTGGGACCAGACTCGTTTTGATAGTGAACCAAGAGTTGAAAAAAGAGATACAGGACCCAGTCGGGTATGATCCGACATCTTCTGCGTTAAGCCCGCAAATGCCTTCTCCATTTAGGCGATGGATCCTCCGACTAGATCCTATAATCAAATCTTATATATATTCAACTCTCTAGTTCAATCGCGTTTTTCTTCTATTTTCCTAATAGTATAGTTGCTAAAAATTTACTACAATTCTCATCTGTCTGATTCTTTGGAGAATCGAAACAGATGAATTTTGTTCAGTTTTTCAATAATAAATTTTATTTAGAATGTTTATATCAAGGGTCTTCAACCCGCGGCCCGCCGATATGTTTTCTGCGGCCCGCCAACAGCACTCTCAATAACGACTACAAAAAAATAATTTTTAGAAAAAAATAAAAACCGACTTCAAAAAAATGGCCATAGTGGGCAAACTTTAACTAATATAAAAATAAATAAATAAATTAATAATAACTCAAAAATCAAATAAAATTCACTAAAAGGTATAAAATAATTATCTTATTTAGTTACAACTAAACGACGAAATATTAACATGAAATTACTAAAAATAATCTAGTTCACGAATTACTTGATTTTTTAAAAGCGTTTGAATTAAAACTCGAACTATGGATCAGTCAGTTCCAATGAAACATTACCACGCATTTTCCTCATCTGTCATTATTCCAGATTTCGAATATGGACAAATATATTTCTGCACTTCAGGATCTGAAAACACAATTCCATTTGCGATTCCTTGATTTTCGGAGAGACGAAAAGTACCTGAATTTATTTGCTCGTCCATTCAGCATTTCGGTTGAAGAAGTTCCGGAAGAATTTCAGATGGAATTGATAGAGCTACAGTGCAATTCAACCTTAAAAAATAAATTTGATGTTGATTTGCTTGATTTCTATTCGAAATACGTCTCCATTACAGATTTCCCCAAAATCAGAGATCATGCACTGAAAACAATATCACTTTTTGGATCCACATATACATGTGAGCAGTTATTTTCACGCATGAAAAACATGAAATCCAAAACAAGGACCAGAATCACCGATGTTCACCTTGAGAACAGTTTGAGGATTGCAACCAGCAATATTAAACCAGATATTGATAAACTGGTTAAAAATAAGCAGTGTCAGACATCTCATTGACCAATTGCATTGAATTGATTTTTATTTGCCCCTTTTGTTGATGTTGGCTCAATAAATAAATGTTTTCTACTTATCTACTTGTTTAATCATCCTGACCATTGCCAATAAAAAATCCTTATAAAAATACCTATGGTCCGGCTCGCTGTGCAGAAAAAAAAAAAAATTTGGCCCTTGATTTGTAAAACGTTGAAGACCCCTGGTTTATATGTTAACATTTAAATGAAAAGCGAAAGTTGCGGGCTTAACTCAGAAGATGTCGGATCATACCCGACTGGGTCCTGTATCTCTTTATTTCAACTCTTGGTTCACTATCAAAGGCAGTGACCGGATAAAAGTTTTAACTTTCGCTTTTCATTTAAATGTTAACATATATATATATATAAGTTTGAATTGGCAAACAACGCTATGATGTCGGACCACCCCTCCACACAAGCTTTGCTTAATGTGGGGTGTTGCAATAATTGTTGAATTTGATTTGTTTTATTGTCTTTAATTAGTTTAAATTTTTTACATATACCTACAATGTATTTACTTATTTCTTTGCAAATAAATATTCTATTCTATTCTATTCTATATAAGGAACATGGTTTTTGTTGATGGTTAAATTTTGGTTTATGTGATAGATACAAGATACTGATACAATATTAATAATAATAATGATGCGAAGATCGATATGCCTAAATGGGTCTTCAATATAACACAAAAGATCGTTATTCTGCAAACATGCCACATTGTGCGGAGATTCTTGAATTGAAGATTATCCGGAGGATGGATCATGTGGGCTAGGGTGAATTCCCTTTCCACATTCTAAACCCAAATAAGATCTAAAGGGATAGGTAAAAGTTTTCCAGCGAAAGCTGAAAAAGTGCAATAACTCAGATAATAATAATAAGGACCGACCAGTTGCAAAAAGAATTTGAGCTAGTAAAGAGATTCAGTAATGATATTGGTATGGAGTTCGGTTTGGATAAATGTGCTACTATGCATGTTAAGCGTGGTCAGGTTCGGGATGGAGAGCAGGATATAGAACTCTTTGATGACACAACCATTCATAACCTTGGTAATGAAGAAACATATAAATACCTAGGACTGAATCAGCTGCTGGGGATTTCTGAAACCAACTCCAGGAATAATATCCAGAAGAAAGTTCTTTCTAGAATAAATAAGATCTGCAAATCAAATATCAACTCTAGAAACAAAATCTCGGCTATCAATACTTGGGCTATTCCGGTAGCCACATATACATTCGGTGTTATAAAGTGGTCGGCGACATCTCTTCAAGCTTTCGACAGAAAAATAAGAACGACTCTTACAAGACACCGGCTACACCATCCACGCAGTTCAGTACATAGATTATATTTGCCTCGAAAGAGTGCAGGTAGAGGACTTCTTAATCTGGAGGCGTTATGTCGGCGTCAAGAGGAGGGGCTTCGACGCTACTTTTTATCCAGTGACTCTACACTATGCAAAACCATCTGCTGTCGAGATAAGAATATGAGTCCGCTGGATTTAGCCCAAGAAAATAAAGAGTTTCAATATTTAAAACACCAAGATCGCATTAATGACTGGAAAGGGAAAGAACTCCATGGTAGATATTTTGCGGCTCTGGCGGCAGATGATGTTGATGAAGAAGGTTCTACGGAATGGCTCAGAACAGGAGGTCTTTATGGAGAGACAGAGGGTTTTCTTTTCGCAATCCAGGACCAGGTGATAAAGACACGAGCTTACCAAAGACACATCATGGGTCAGCTGATCGACAGTAGATGTCGCCTATGTAAAACCACCAATGAATCAATACAACATATTTGCTGTGGTTGCCCATCACTGGCTCCAACTGAATATCTACAAAGACATAATAATGTAGCCAAGGTCATACATCAAGCACTGGCAAAGAGATATCGTCTAATAGAAGAAGAACAACCTTATTACAAATGTAGGCCTGAGACAGTAATCAGCAATGATCGAGCGCGAATTTTGTGGGACTGTGCCATCACAACTGATAGAGCAGTTGAAGCAAATAGACCCGATATTGTCCTGTTTGATAAAAATAAAAAAAAGGCAATAATTATTGATGTTGCGGTCCCCTCGGATGACAAGCTTCTGTCAACAATCGCTGAAAAGAAGAGGAAGTACCAAGCGCTGTCTGTCGAGCTGAAGGATATGTATAAGCTTCAGGGGGTGGAGATAGTCCCAGTGGTGGTGTCCGCGAATGGTCTGGTCACGAAGGATTGGAAGGTTGCAAAATCAAAAATTCAATTGGACGAAGGACACATGAGAACTTGTCAGAAGGCCGCATTGTTGGGAACTGCAAATATTGTTAGGAAATTTTTAAGTCTCCAATAAACCACCCAGTGTCATGCATTGATTCGCATCCCTAAATTCCTTTGTAAATATTGTACATATAAATATCAACCTTTGTACATAAATTTTTGCCTTGGGTAAATACCCCGGCAACTGTGTAAAAATTAAAAGAAAAATAAACAAAATAATAATAATAATCCTGAATAAAAAAAAATTAAAAAAATATGTACCATATTAATAAAAAGGTTGAGAACCACTGAGTAAAATTATTGAATTTGTAACTGACCTTATTTTTAGTTTTTTCTCCATCTCCTATCACAGGTTTGCGATCAATAATAGCAAAAAGTCGCCCAGCAGCAGCTTTTGCTTCACTCAAGTTGGGAGCAAATACTAGAGACTGTCCCAAAGACCAAGATCCAAATATTAAAGACTCCGACACCCTGTTATAAATCATTGGGATATTTTATTACACTCTTTTTTTACTTTTATTTTAATTTAAAATAGCCTTATAAATTTTACCAGGAAAATATATCTATATACAGGGTGATTCATTGGTCTGTCTTCTCTTTATAACTCTTATAACTCTTTTATATTTTAAGTCAGAGAGAAAAACTCTTCAAATACAATTTATATGATATATTATTGTCAATCTACGTACCATATGCATTTGTATACAAGATGCTCTGTTTAAGCGCAACAATATTATTTGTATTCCCTTTAAAAAAAGTATTATGTAATAAGGGGTCTAAAATTATAAATTAAGAAGTTATTTACCTTTATGAGTTCCATAGCATACTTTGTTAATAATAACATGATACAAAAATATCATTCAACGAATAAAGGTAAATAACTTCTTAATTTATAATTTTAGACCCCTTATTACTTAATACTTTTTTAAAGGGAATCTAATTTACTATCAAAATAAATAAATATATGTATATAGGGTGTTCCATTAAGAAATATGAAGTTACATATTATTGCGCTTATATTGTTTCTATTATATGCATGATTATATAATTATTATACTCACTCACTCAAACGGTCGAGTCGACCATGAGTAAAATGTGTTTGTATTTTTTCTTTGATTTATTATGTATGTTTCATTGAATAAACATTGTTATTATTGTTGCGCTTAAACAGAGCACACTGTATACAAATGCATATGGTACGTATAGTTAGACAATAATATATCGTATAAATTGTATTTGAGAAGTTCCTCTCTCTGACTTAAAATATAAAAAGAGTTATAAGAGTTATAAAGAGAAGACAGACCAATGAATAACCCTGACTAAATTTATAGGGTGGGTGGGATCGGACGGGATTAAAGGCAGGCAATTCAGGTGGTTTCACCCCCTGGCTAGCGAAGGCGGGCGTCGCAGCTAGACTAAAATAAAAATGCAGAAGTCTAAAACGTCATTGACAATTATTAATCGAAATAATTAGTAGAAATTAGAAAATAATCGATTTGTAATAAATTTTATTCCTTTCAGCAAATCATTTTTTAATTAATTTCCGTAAATCCTTTAGTTCTTTTATCGTGGCTAATGCTTTCAATTTTTTTGAATTCCATTAGCTTATATTAATCCCTTTGTAGATTATCTTGTCTATAAAAATCTAAAAACTTACTTTACTACATCAGCATATGGCATTTCATCATCAGCAATTAAGTATCCACCATAAAACAGACAAAATGTATAGGCAAGAGCGGGCATTGATTGGCCAATACCAAATATAATCCCTCGAAAATAAGACTTTTTTTGCGTAGCCTTTAAGGCAATATCAAGTTCATTTACATATTTCTCAAGAAATATCTTTTCAGCTCCCAAAGAAGAAACAGTTCGAATATTTGAAATCGCCTCTACTGCAATCTTAAAAAGCAAAAGAAAATAGATAAGATAGTCCATTAAGTTAATTCATTGATAATTCTCACCTTGGACGCTGATTGAATTGCCAATTTTTCATCCAGCCCTTGACCCTGTACAATTTTAGCGTCCAAATAAACTCCAACAAACACAAGTGGAATAAACACAATGGTTGCAAGGGTAAGTTTCCAGCTAAAATAAAATGCCAATCCGATACCAACACAAATGGTGACGAAACTTTGAAAAATTATTGCCACTTGGGTTCCAGTTGCCTAAAATTGAATAGTTAGGAAAATCAATGGGTAACTTTTAAAAATAAAATATGAAATTACCCCTTGGATATTCTCAACATCTCCAACCAGCCGGGCACATAGCTTGCCAACACCGTGATATGGCTGGTCATACCAGCCAGCCTCCTGATCCAACATAGCTTGGAATACTTTGAGTCGAAGTCGAGTTGTAAGACGCACCCCAATTAAACCAAATAAAAAAGTCTAAAATAGATTATAAAGAAAATGTCTTGATAAACCCACATATCAAGATAAAATTATAGAAATAAATTTTTCAACTTGAAATTAGGATTTTAGTCCCGTATAAGTTTGATTATGCTTTGACAATATTGCAATGTAAGCAGAATTAACAAATTCCTTTATATTCTGGATGATTTTAAAGAGAGTAGGATTAAGGAGGTTCGGGACTGTTTATCATTTTCATAAGAAAATTCTCAAATTTTTACCATCGAATCAGTGATGTATTTAATATTTATTCCCGAAATTTGAAGTTTATCGTCTTTTCCATTACTGAGAAATAAATTATTGAAAATTGTCCTTTTAACATGGAAGTAAATGGGCCGAACTTTTAAAGGGCTATAACTTCTATACAAATTATACCATTTTCAACAAATTTATACAGATCAATAATTCAACTTTTATGAATCTAATGATTCATGTTTCAATAGATTTGACAGTCTAGTTAATTAGTTATTCATAAATGTAAAAATAAAAAGCTATTTGCAGTCAACAGAATATAAAAAAATCACTAGTGTTGAATTCCAACTCTATTTCTTGAAATCGTTTTTGTGTTAAAATAAATGTTTTTATAATGAGAAAAAAATTATCTCAATATTCTTTTTATTAATATTATCAAAACAAAGATTTTCATTCGAAATTAACTTCATTATTAACAATTTTTTTAATTAAAACATTTAGTAGGCAGAAGTTGTCACTCCGCAGAAATACAGAAGATTTTTTTCGTAGATCAACCAGATAGATAAGCTGTCTCGAACTCCCTTAAGGAGGTTCTTTAGCGACAATCCACACAAAAAGTTTTAGCCTCGTAACCACTCTATAAATATGAACGGAACTAAAATTTTAGGTTATATTTTTTTAACGTGACTGTCCACTCACACTACGAAATCTCTATATGGACGCACACATACTTGCCGGGTCGTTTACAATCCATTGTGCTTATATGCCCTCCACTAAAAATAATAGCCCAAATATGTTGTTGTTGTTTTTTTTTTTTGTTTTTTATCAAAGCTACGTGGTAATTTCAATTTTTTTTTTAAGTTACTCCTAGTCTTCAAATTTTAAGAGTATGTGTATTATGATTTTAATGACTTATATTCCAAGTTTCAAAGACTTCTTGAATTTTTGCATTTGTGAAAGAACTACCTTAAGCCAGCGCGGGGCCCGTACCAAATGTTACCGCGGGGCTCTAGGTTTTGTATGATAAAATAAAACACAACTTTTACAAACAAACTTTTTTGAAATTTAGAAATAACACTAGACCAGGCCTGTTCAACCCGCGGGCCAGCACTGCAATAAATGCCTCTCAACATAAAATTATAAATTTCTTTAAAACATTAAGATTTTTATATAGTTACTGGAAAATATAGTATATATGTTACAATTTGACCTAATTTTTTTTGTTTTTAAAATAAGAAGAAATTGGACAATCTTCCCGAAAATTTTTCGAAAAATAAAAGAGCATATTTAGGATTTTGAATGTGAAAATATAACTTATATATGAAGATTTCTGGAAAAAGTAATCACAATTTTGCCATATTTTGTCTCCATTTTTTTATTAGATATAAATATTTTTAAGATAATGTTACATCATTCGTATCAATAATAACTTTATAACAGGAATAGTAGGGAATCGGATAAAATTAAAAACATATACCTTTTTTTTTAAATGGGCCAGACGTTTCGTCAATTTTGTATCCACTGAGGAAGTTAAAATAAATTGACGAAACGACTGGCCAATTAAAAAAAACTCTATGTTATTAATTTTATCTAATTCCTACTATTCCTGTTAAATATTTTAAAGATATTTTTGCTTCTTTGTCATGGTGGATATTATTATTTTACATTATTATCTCTTTGTTTTTTATTAGAAAATATCAATATAATTAGGTTATTTTATCTGCGGCCCGAGGCATTTGTTTTTACTTCGGCCCCTGTAAGCCAAAAGGTTGGACACCCCTGCAATAGAGAAATCAATTTCTTTAAGTAAAATACATTCAATGTTCATTAAGTTGAGGATATTTAGACGATCTTGTCCCATCCTGTTCATTTACTCACTTTTTAATGTCGAAAAAGAACGTCCTCCGCTGCAGTTAGTAATCATTTAAGAAAGTAAATTCGTAAAACTATTTCTACAATATATTTGGTAAACACCAGTGGTGCCGCGAGCTTTTATTCGAATGTACTATTCATTTTAGTAAAATGTACTTTAATGGGTTAAAAATTAATTAATGCCTCAAATCTATCATTTGTAGTATTTAATAATAGGTGAAATAAAAAGTTCTGAGCCTTTTTTCTCTTTATTTCGACGATGAAATTAACATAGTTAGGATTTTCCGATTTAGATCAAATATGCGCCGTTTTGTTCAATAACTTTTTTCCATTTTGAAGGCAACTTCATAATTCCGCGATTGAAGAAGTCCTCGTCCCTATTGGTAAAAAAACTTGACAAGCTCATTTTCACAAGCCTCTCTTGAGACCAGTTTTTTATCATCGAGAAAATTTTGTAAAAGTTTGAAAAAGTGATGGTGCCAGGTCTGGGCTATACGGCGGGTGCGATATAACCTCCCATCCAAGCTCTCGGAGCTTCTGGTGCGTCGTTAAAGATGTGTGCGCCCTGGTGAAAAACAACACGCTTCCTATTGGCCAATTCTGTACTAATGTACTTTTCAAGCAAAAATGTACTATAAATAATACATTTGTGCTGTAACGGCAGCACTGGAAACCACGACTCCAATGAAAAAGCTAAACATTTTCTATTCTAGGCGCAGGGTCTCCAGAAACGAGGGACCATTTGCTACTATGACTAATCCGACCCTGATTTTAGCTAATTAAAAACTTAAAAAAAAATTATGAAAACCTACTTGAAAGGAGAGCTAAAAAGAATAAAAGTTTGTGTCAAAATTTATATAAAGTGGACCCTATTCAATAATGGCGAATTTTATTATTTTTAGCGTACCTGCTTTTGAAGTCGGTTTTCTTAACTTTTTTTTTTTTTATTACTAATTCTATTTAAAAATTTAGTATTCTCAAATCGAAATTGATTAATCCATTTTTGAAATCATTTTTTAAAATTGATTTTTGAAATTGACTCATCCCAATTTGAGATTAATTAATCCCAATTTGAAATTGATTAATCCAAAACTCAAGTTGAAAAAGTATAGTTACAAATAATAACTATTAAATTTTTTAAATACCTGAAGAAACGTCCCGACCCCAGATAAAAATCCTAGTAATAGAAACATTCCAGCTAAGAAATAACTATAATTTCTTAATTCTTCTTCTTGAAAAGAGAAAGACTAAAAAAAAAAAATGGGTAAGAATATTAATTCAAATGAAACAACACAAAATATTTACTTTGAATAGTTCCCCAAAGATTATGGCAAAAAGTGAAAAAGATACTCCAACAACGATTGCTGCTATAAAGCCAATAACGAGATGCGGAAACTCGGGTTTGTTGAGCTCCAAAAGTCTTGCCAAAGGTACACGATAATTAAGCTAAAAAGTATTAATATTATTTATTTTTTTAATTCTATTAATGAAGTATATAAAATGGATTTCTTACATCGGGATCTTCAATTTTTTTTTCTACGATAACTTCATTGGTGCGTATTGAAGATTTTTTTCTTCGAGATATAATATTTTCAGATTTTTCCAACCAATCATTTTCAGAATAATCATTTTCTTTTTTATTATGTTTGTCTAGAAATAAAATTTAATAAAATGTAATTTCAACTAACGGAAATAAACAAAATTAAATTATATAGGATTTTAACTTCTAATTTGGACTTTTCCATATCAAATTCAGGATATTAAAAATTAAATTCAGGATGTTTCAAACTAAATTCAGAATTTATTAATAAACAGTTGAAAAAATAGAAAAAAAAGGTTATAGTTAAGAAAAAGTTTTAATTTAATTTAACTCTCAGGAAAAGTTTTCAGGTAAAAGGCTAAAATTTGGACCATTTTAAGATATTTTCCTACCAATTTTCAGCTCATTAACTAAATCCTTTCTCTCCAAGAAACGTTTTCAGGTAAAAAGCTATAATTTAATATGTAAAATATGCATGGTTTTATAGAAATTCTGAATTTGATTTGAAAAATTGATTTTTTAAAATCCTGAATTTGGTTTGAAACATCCTGAATTTGATATGAAAAAGTCAGCACTTGATTTTTAAAAATTCTGAATTTGATATGGAAAAGTCCAAATTTGAAGTTAAAAATCTTTATATAAATAAACAATAAGTATTTAAACTGGGTATAATGTTTTTAGTTTGCTTATAGTAGTACTTAAACATGAAGTAACTTTATATTAAATATATACTAGACTGGTCCTTATTTATAATGCAATGTCTATTCAGGAAGAAGAATTCTGATAATTTATGACCAGAGTATATTAGTGTGGTAAATAAATATATGTCCAAGTTTTTTGGAGAACCCTCTTCTAAACGTTGCCAGTTGTCTATAAAATGAGATTATCAAAATTTCAGCTCAATTAAAAAAAATTTAACTTGTACATAATCAAAGTTGAATTTTTGAAAAACTTCGATATTTTTTGCAAAAAAAATCATAGGTTTTCTTTCATAGAATGAATGAAAACTAAAATTTTTAACAGGAGTGGGTCTCTCTTTTTATATTTTGATTACTATGTGTTAGATTTAATAAATTTGTGAAATACCATGTGTATTAGCTGTAACCATTGAATGATAAATTCCATTTGGATTTGCTAAAAGTTCTTGAGGTGATCCAGATTCAACAACAACGCCTTGATTTAAAACAACAATTCTATCTGCTTTAGCTACTGTTGATAACCGATGGGCTACAATTATTGTAGTACGGCCTTCACTTGCTTTATCAAGAGCAGCTTGAACCTAATTAAAAAAATTAAACAAAATTTTATATTATATAACCTATAAAGCCTAGTCCACACTTTGATACAAATTCGAGCGATTGTCTCTAGACATGTATAGGAAATGTCTATAGACAAATGGGAGACGGGAGACAAATGGGGAATTTTCTACAATTTTGTTCCAAAAACGTGTCTATAGACATGAATTTGTATCTCGACATTGTCTATATACAGAAATCGCTCGACTTTGTATCCAAGTGTGGACTAGGCTTAAGCATGTAAAGTTTTCTAGAAGAAAATTTACCTCCGCTTCTGATTGAGTATCTAAAGCAGACGTGGCTTCATCAAGCAAAAGGAATTTGGGTTCACGAATTAATGCTCTGGCTATCGCAATACGTTGCTTTTGCCCCCCTGAAATTTGCGATCCTCGTTCCCCGATTATAGTTTCATAACCCTGAAATGAAAAAAAAATACAATCTTTCATTTTATATCTTTTATGAATGAAATGTCTAACACAGATCGACAAAAAAACTTTTTTTTTTGGGTTTCTGTTTTAATCCATAAATTCTGATGTTAGGCATCGAAAAACACCAAAATAACCATTCTTAGCTTTTAAAGTTTGCTTTTGTCTGTTTTACGTCGATAAGTAAGTTTTGAAGATTTTAATTGATTTCACGAGGAGTCTCACATAAACTTCATATGCTACATGCTCACCTGGACCAATTTAAAGATAATATGGGTGCTTACTCACAGGAGCAAGGAGAGCGTTTTCACCAACATGTGATGGACTTTGATCGACGTTACCAAGGGCAGTCAACGAGAATATGATGGGAGATTACATTTGGGGTTTAATACGAAAAAGTTCATACAAACATAAGAAAATCACTAAAAATATTAATTTTTGAACTTGGTTTTTTTATTATTTTACATTTGTATTTTATTTTTATTTTTATTTATTTATTTATTTATTCGATCGGAACAAGTCCTTTTACATATTATCAGCATACATATTAAATTACAATTCAGTCTACTAATAACAGTATAATTTATCTTTCCACCATTAGTTTCTTAATACTAACAAGAGAACAATTGTTAACGTCAATGCCAATGAACACTATATTACATATGCTCATCAATCGGTTTAGGGGTGAAGCCAAGATGTACTTTGATCTCGGGAAATTAATGTAAAACATGTCTTGCGATCTTAAACTACGACATGGAACATTTATTTTTAGCTGGGATAGTAGTAAAATTCTTGGAAATTGAGTTTGTAAAGAGACATTTGAAGAGGAATCATTTTGGATGAACAGTTTAAAGGACAGCCCGCGAAGAAATTTATTTTGTACAGATTGAAGAAATTTTTTTTCTGCTGAGTAAAACGGACTCCATACTTCAGTGGCATACTCATCAATTGGACGAACTAAGGATTTGTAAAGATGGATGTAACATTGGATATTTCTAAATTCGTAAGAATTGCGGGTAATGAAACCGAGTGCTCTAAGAGATCGTCTGTAGATGTCATGGATATGATCCTTGAAACACAGTTTACTATCAAAGAGGACACCAAGGTCACGTATATTCTCATTTCGAACAAGTTGTTGGCCAAGAAGAGAGTAGGAATGCATAACAGGATTTACTTTACGAGAGAATGAAATTATGGAACATTTAGAAAGATTCAACTGCAGTTGGTTCGTAGAACAACACTCCTGAAGTCTGTCTACAGTTGTCTGTAATCTCTCACAGTCTGCAAGAGAATAAACTTCAAGATAAATCTTTAAGTCGTCAGCAAACAACAGAAACTGAGCATCATATAGAGCAGTGTGTATATCATTTATAAAAAGAAGAAATAAAAATGGTCCCAGATGAGATCCCTGAGGAACCCCCGATGATACTGTGAATGGAATTGAATTGTATATTTGTAAAGATGGATGAAGCATTAAAGTATGTTATTACTAATCATTATTCTTGAATTCTTGAATTCAAAATTTGACATTCAGATGTAAGACCCAAAAATCGTGTCGCCTGGTGTAATTAATTAAAAGAACAAAGCTTCGTCCTTTGTTAATAAGGTTTTCTTTAAAACGTTACCTTTGGCAAAGCCATAATGAAGTCATGAGCATTGGCCTTGCGACAAGCCATCATTATTTCAGCATCTGTTGCTTCCATATTTCCTAATCGGATATTATCTGAAATAGAAGCATCGAAAAGTGTAGGTTCTTGTCCTACAATACCCATTTTTCCCCGAAGCCATCCCACATGAAATGTCTTCAAATCGTGACCATCTAAAAGAATCTTTAGAAATAATATAAATTAATATAAGCCAAAATCGTAGAAAAATTAAATAATTAATATAAATACCGTTCCCTTTGTAGGGTCATAGAATCTTTGAATCAACTGGACTGATGTTGATTTTCCACAACCTGAAGATCCTACTAAAGCAACTGTTTCTCCTGAACGAATTTCCAAATTCAAACCTTTCAATACCTAAATAATGGTCGTCTGAATAAATTTTTACCTCAAACAATATAATTCTACTTCCATAAAATCACTATTCAGTGAGAGTGAAAAATTTTTGAAATTAAATTAAAAACTTACCTTAACTTCGGGACGATTCGGATATTCGAAATGTACATTCTTAAAAATCAAATTTCCTTTCAGCTCATCTAATTTTATCCCTTTATCTGATAAAGGGTCTATAGCAGATTTTCTTTTAATAATAGAAAAAACAGATGCAGCAGCTCCTCGAGCCATTGAAAATGCTTCGAGATGGGGAGAAGCTAGGCCCAGATTCATGGCTGATATGGTGAAGCCAAATATTATCTAGAAAAACAATCATTTATTAGAAAATCCAAACTTTTATTGAAAATAATATTAAGAAAAATAGGAGCCTTCTCTCTCTTCTAACACCGTCATTTTAAAGTGGATTATTTTTTTTTTAAATTAAGCCTGATTCTACTTAAAGAGATCTTTACAGAGCTCCCTCATACCGCATGATAAAAGAATATTTTGTTTAATTTTGAACTCACATAAAGTTGAAACTATTCCCAAAATGATCAATGATTCGATTTAAGATTGTAGTCAATTTTTGATTTCGAGAAATATTAATACAACAATAACAATTATATATATATATATGTTCAGGGAGGCTTCCGCGGATAGGTTCTATGTCATTAGAGGTTTTTCGGGTTTCTCCGCGTGGGTTTGAGAGTTTTACTCGACGTTTCGGCTCTCCTTTTGGACCCATTTTCAAGAGAGGGGTGGGTGGTCTACGTGGTCTTAACCTTGTAGTCCAATGTTCGTTTTGGAGGGTGTCTTCCGAGTGAATTTCTTCAGTCGGAAGATTGGGTAGATTTGGATATTTAGGAAGTTTTGGGTGTTGTGTGGTTGAGGGTGTATTACTTACATTATGGTGGCTGATGTCTCGGTTGTTGTTGTTTTGAGAATATTGGTCACTATCGATACGTTCACTGTCACTGTTTGTAGGCAAAACGAACTTTAGACTACAAGGTTAAGACCACGTAGATCACCCACCCCTCTCTTGAAAATGGCTCCAAAAGGAGAGCCGAAACGTCGAGTAAAACTCTCAAACCCACGCGGAGAAACCCGAAAAACCTCTAATGACATATATACATATATATGTTGCAGTAAAAACCCGTTTTTAGTAAGAACGCGTTCTTACTAGTTAAAACGCGTTTCGCTGAATACCTAGGACAACTAGAATTTGCTGATGTTGGTTGAGTTTGGTTCAAAGGTCTAGAATCTTCATTTTGAACTTTGGCCTCATTTCGTGTATTTATTTTCAAAAAATTTTAAACGAATATGCTAAAAATTAGAAGAAATGTAATTTTTGACATTTTCTTTTAAAAAATTTTTGAAAATAAACACACGAAATGAGGCGGATGGTCAAAAATGAAGATTCTAGACCTTTGAACCAAACTCAAAAATCAGTAAACTCTAGTTGCCATAAAAGAACGAAACGCGTTCTACTGCAACATATATAACACTCTTAGTTATTTCCGATCTTATAATACATTGAGAGTTCTTAGAAATGGATTAGTCCAAAAATTCTCGAATCATCTTTATTTTTTGTATTAATTCTATTTTAATAGTTCCTCAGCGAGAACAATTTTTATTCTAGTAAAACTCGTCTGGACTTGTCATTGACATGCTTGAATTGGAAGATACACCAGGCAGCAACTTCAAACCTTCTATCCGCACCCCTTTCCGAAAAATCATTCATTTTAATCGCCCCTAGAAATTATGCAACAATTTTATTTAATTTAGAGAACCAATATTCATTTATGAAAATATTTGAAATAACGGATAATAATTTGAAAATTTAAAGATCCTCCTAAAATTTTGAAGTCGAGTTTATATTTAAGAAAATACGCTAAATCTTTGAAGTTTTAGGGATGCACATCTGGGGTGATTAAAATGAATGATTTTTCAGAAAAGGGTGCGGATAGAAGGTTTGAAGTCGCTGCTTGGTGTATCTTCCAATTCAAGCATGTCAATGACAAGTCCAGACGAGTTTTACTATATATATATATATGGTTCTTTTGCTTATAAATAAATAAAAATCTTTTGTAAAAAGCAATCTTCAACCGCTTGTTGAAACTCCAAACTTTTTGGGGAGAATTTCTTTCTTTATCACTAGAATTTAATTTGGATTCAAAAAAGAAAAAAAGCTGCTCTAAGGGATATAGTAAACCAACACTAAATAAATTAAATATTTTGAATAAAGACAATGATACAAATTGTCTTGATGACGAAATTACCTTTAATTCAAATAAAAACTATAAATTTTTAAGAAAAATTATTTTTCTCTTAAAAAATATTCTAAATTCTCCCGTATATCAAAAAGAAAATTAAATTAATGTTTAAAAAATATAATTTCGAAACTCACAACGACTATTGTAGAAGAAGCATATTCCACTTGATCTTCAGGTTTATTTTTATCTTCTAAAACAAGACCAATACCATACCATACAGCAAGAGAATACGACATATATATAATTAGCCACATAGTTCCTCCACCAAGTCCAGTAAAGAATCCTCTTTTAATTCCCATTTTCCGTGCAGGAGAGAGTTTTCTTTTATATCTATAAAAAAAAAAAAAAATATTCGTATAACCAACAGATTATATTAAAAAAAAACTAAAAAACATTCTTCTAAAAAATTCAAAATAATGTAATACTTAATCAAAAAAGCGTGGGGCGCAGAAGCATGTAGTTTTAATTAAATTTGACAAAGTGCGCCACACTTTTTGATTAAGTATTACATTATTTTGTACTTTTTAACCGACTTCAAAAAAGCGGTTCTCAATTCGACTGAATTTTTTTTTGTGTTATGTTACCTGATATCTTCGCCAATTGTGAACGGATTTTGATGATTTTTTTTGCATTGGATTCAGTTTTGGTCTCGTTTTTTTTTCATTGGTATTGAACATTTTTTGATATGTTTGTTAACACAAAACTTCTTTGTTTATGAACCGATTTGAATAATTCTTTCTCCATTTGGATCAGTATAGCTCCAGGATAGTCAAGATACCTAACTATTAATTTATTTATTTATTTTATATATGTTTGGCGAGAACTTTTTGCCACGATGATTCTTTTTTCATTTGAAAGGGGCTACCTTAGGGGTGGTCCCATATAAATTTGGTTAAGTTCTGATGATATGATCAATGACGAAATAACGTAAATCTCAAATTCTTATGAGCAAATAATCGAAATTATAATAAATACAATTTTTTATAAAAAACAATCTTAAAAAATTCATTTAAAAACCGCAAACATTTCGAGAAATTTCTATATTTATGAATTGAATTTTATTATTATTTTCTGGACGTTGATTTTGGGAGGAGGAGATGATGATTGGGATGATTGAACCAATCGACTTGATTGGGGAATAATGGAATTGAAATAATTATCGGAAAAGAGGTTTTTTTATCTAATTAGATTTTTCCTCTTATTAAAATCAAGGACTAAAGATGAATAAGGACACTCGATGGTGGAGAAGTTATCTCCGGAATCGAAGCAAAAATACAATGTATACATTAATTAATTATTATTTTCTGATTCATTCGCTCGACGCTTTCTCTTACGAGATGCATGCAAGGTATTATATTAAATCACTATTAATAACATCACTAAAAAGAGAAAAATAAAAATAATTTTTATAAAAAAAATAAAATCGACTTCAAAAAAAAATAAAATCGACTTCAAAAATAATTAAATGCAACAAATAAAATAATAAGAACTCAAAAATATAATAAAATGAACTAAAAGGTATAAAATATTTATCTTATTTCGTTACAACTAAACGACGAAATTGTTACATGAAATCACTTTTTTGAAGTCGGTGCTAAACAAACTATATGAGCGACCGTAACCGCCAAACGTACTAAATAAGATCCGTCGAGTTCGATTCATAAAATGTATATTTTTAGCACCGACTTCAAAAAATGATTTCATGTAACAATTTCGTCGTTTAGTTGTAACGAAATAAGATAATTATTTTATACCTTTTATTGCAATTTATTTGATTTTTGAGTTCTTATTATTTTATTTGTTGCATTTAATTTTTTTGAAGTCTGTTTTATTTTTTTTTATAATTAGAAGCATGTTTTTTATTTTTTAAAATTTGAAAAATATATTTTATTTTTTTGCTTTTTAGTCTTAATTATTATTATAGAGAAAAGTTTCCGGAATTTAACAGAAGGAAATGTATTTATTTTTATTAAATTTCATTTAAATTGAGTAGGTAAACAATTATTTTTATATTATTAGAGTTCGTGGCTGTGATGAAACTGTACTAGATGAAGGAGGAGGTATCAGCCAAAGATGGAATCACTGGGTTCAATAAAACACCTTTAATAAGATATTTCGGCCTGAATTTTATTTAGCCATCTTCAGTCAATTAGGAGTTATACACAAAATGCGGTACATATATGTTTCATTCTGAAACTTTTGGGTCCAGGCACCTTATAAATTCATATGAAGCTAAAAAAAATTTATTTTTGACAATGCTTAGTTCGATCACATATGTGTACCGCATTTTGTGTATAACTCCTAATTGACTGAAGATGGCCAAATAAAATTCAGGCCGAAACGTCTTATTAAAGGTGTTTTATTGAACCCAGTGATTCCATCTTTGGCTGATACTTCCTCCTTCATCTAGTACAGTGGTTTCCAACCTGGGAGCGATCGCACCCCAAGGGGGCGATTTGGGGCGATAATTGTGTAGAGGACGATTGGGGGGCGATGAGTATTCAAAGGGGGAAAAATTAAAATACCCTCACGTGCAAAGAAATGGAATCACTTCTCTTGCGAGTTGTTAAATTTAATTTTCATTCTCAAATATAAATAATGTTATATTAATATTTTTTAGAAAAAATATTTAAATTTCTAATAAATTACAAAGAAACATACTGTTGTGAACGGGGAATTTAGAGTATTTTTTTTCTTGATAATAATATAATTGTTTTTAATGGTAATATTTCGGAGTAGCTGGCGGCATGTCCTTTGATGCTGGAGTGTGCCTTATTTGACAATAGGATGGTGGGACTTTACAATTCCCACTTTTTGAACCTCTATAAATTTAATTTATGTTTGTCATATTTTGGATTAAGAGATTAAGTCATGTCGGAAGGCTTTTTAACTGAAGGAAACACCAGATGTCAAAAATAAATTCATTGATTGGTGTTTTTCTAAATTTCGACTCTGCGTCGGAATTTCCAAGAGAGTAATTTCTAGAAAATAGGCAAGCTTTAATATTTTGAACGCCCCATAATTAAGGATCCAACCAATAATAAGGTTTTGGGGAATTTCCACTCAAAAAGTCAATCGATTTTCAAGACACAAGCAAGTCAATTTTTAAGTCAGTAGAAGTTCATGCACTATGGATTCAAAGAAAAAGTGTCGTCAATAATCAGCTGAGTATATAAAATTCGGTTTTATCGCGTCACCGCAAAATGTGCAGTTTCCACATTGTCTTTTGTGCGATAAAACATTTACTAGTAATGAAGCCATGAAGACTTCGCCAATGAAAGATCATTTATCAAGAGTACACAGTGATAAAGAGAGTAAAGAACTTGGTTATTTTCAACACCTCAAAGCTAAAGCTGCTAAACGTCCTAATGTGAGTGAATTATTTAAAAAACGAAGAATCGATCTTGATAAAAGTCTTCTTGCTTCTTACGAAGTGTCTTTATTGATCGCTAAATGTGGTAAACCTCACACAATTGGCGAAACTCTTGTTTTACCGGCTATCAAAAAATTGTTGAAATCATGGTAGGCGAGGGCCCTAGTAATAAGATAAGTCAATCGATTCCTTTGAGCAACAATACTGTTTCCAGGCGAATTGACGAAATGGCCACGGACGTTGAATCCAAACTCACGAATTTGTTGAAAAAAAGTAAATTTGCATTGCAGATTGATGAATCAGCTGTGATTTATAACAAATCAATTTTATTAGCTTATGTGAGGTTTATCAATGAACAAAAGGAAATTACCGATGAAATGTTGTTTGCTAAAACTTTGATCAGTGATACGAAGGGATCGTCGATTTTTAAAAGTGGTGGAAGATTATTTTGAGGAAAAAGCGATTCCCCTAACAAACGTGAGCACTTGCGCAACAGACGGTGCTCCTACCATGTCAGGTCGTCATGCTGGGTTTCCAGCCCGCCTTAAGAAACAAGTGCCAGAGGTCATCACTATTCACTGTGTCATTCATCGTCAACACTTAGCTGCGAAAAAATTGAGTGGTGTCCTGCATAAAACCCTACCACTGGTTATTACTAGTGTCAATAAGATTAAAGCTAATTCCCTCAATGACCGTCTGTTCCGAAAACTTTGGCATGAAAATGATGAGGAATTCGAACGCTTGCTTCTTTCTACATACGGCAGTTGGTGGCTTTCCAAAGGAAACTGTTTGCGCCGTTTTTTCGAATTATTTGACACGATTACTGAGTTTTTCGACAAGCCTGATCCTCTTTTAAATGAGAATTTGAAGCATCGCAAGTTGGAACTTGCGTATCTCACAGATATTTTTGAAAAAATGAATGAAGTCAATATAAGGCTTCAAGGAAACAATATGAACCTTATCAAGGCCAAAGGAATTATTTCATCATTCATCGCCAAGTTTGATATTCACATGGTAAATATTGACCGTAAAGAGCTGATTCAGTTTACGACCCTTTAAAAGTGTTCAGTGTCAGATAAGGAGACTCCTGAACTCCCAGAAGACAAAATCCTAATTTTTACTGATCACCTTGACCAGTTAAAAACTGACATGGAATCAAAATTTGTAGATTTGACTAAGTTACAAATTCCTGATTGGGTTCTAGATCCATTCTCGTTTGAAGCTGTGGATAAGCTTGATAATTCTTTGCAGACGGAGTTTCTAGATCTGAAGTATGACTGTGAAGCGGAAATCATTTTCAAGCAGAGCGGTTACGAGTTAGGCAGAGTGAAGCTTATGGACACTTATCCACAACTGTGGGGAAAAATTGAACCACTTCTCATCTCGTTCCCGTCAACATATTTAGTTGAAAAAGGATTTAGTTCTGTTGTCCAGCTCCTCACAAAACAAAGAAATAAGTTGGATATTTGCCTCAAAGGAGACTTGCGCCTAAACTTGACGAACATAAAGCCGGATATTGAAGCTTTAACTAAAATCCAGCAAGCACAAGGCAGCCATTGAAAAGGTAAAATAAAACAATAACAAAGTTTTCAAACTTTGATTTATTTTTTCAAATTTTAAATGTCAACTTTCTTAATTTTTCCAGATTCCAATTTAAAAATGAAAAGATGTACTACTGTTTTTTAAATGTACGTCAATGATCTTAGTCACAATAATTATTTCAATTCGTTGTTCTTCAAAAAAATCTGTAAAAAATGTACATTTTATTTTTTTCTATTTTATTTAAGAGTGACCGGATAAAACTGCTTTGGTTTTTTTTATATACGGTAATAAAATTGTTCAAAATAATACAACTACTTTATTATTTACACTTTACTTCAAATTAAAAATAGGCATACAATGAAAATGAAAAGGGGGCGTTAGGTGTTAGTCAACCTCTAGAAAGGGGCGATGGGCCCTAAAAGGTTGGGAACCACTGATCTAGTACAATTATTTTTATATGTTTGCGGAATTTAACAGAACAAAAGTCACATTGATAGATACATAGATACATACAGGTAAAGCTTATATAAAGCATGTGAAATAGATAGATATTATTAAAAACATTTGAAATTCATTATAAAAGCGCTAAAAAACTATTCGCCATGTATCTTTAAAATATATTATTAATAAATTCAGCGACAGGCTGTCAGATGAAGTAAGCGGGGGTGTATTTCAACTAATTTAAAACAAAAATAGAAAGTAAAAATTTGAAAATATTAATAATTAATAACACGTGTATTTCGACTAAATTTAATAATTCGATGCTAAACATTATTCGTTAACATGTAGCAAATTAAATGCCATACTGTAGCCCCATTCTTTGCAATTGTTGAGAAGTGCCTTCTAGGATTCTCTTGCCACCAGAGATGGCAACAAGTCAATAAAAATTTTTAAGAAAAAAATAAAAACCGACTTCAAAAATTAAGTGCAACAAATATAAAAATACACTAAAAGGTATAAAATAATTATTATCTTATTTAGTTACAACTAAACGACGAAATATTAACACGAAATTACTTTTTAAAGTCGGTGCCAAACAAACTATACCTATAAGCGAGCGTACCCGCCAAACGTACTAAGTAAGATCCGTCGAGTGCGATTCATAAAAGGTATATGTTTGGCACCAACTTCAAAAAGTAATTTCGTGTTAATATTTCGTCGTTTAGTTGTAACTAAATAAGATAATAATTATTTTATACCTTTTAGTGTATTTTTATATTTGTTGCACTTAATTTTTTGAAGTCGGTTTTTATTTTTTTCTTAAAAATTTTTATTTTTCTCTTTTTAGTGATGTTATTAATAGTGATTATATCATCAGAACTTGACCAAATTAATATGACACCATCCCTAAGACACCCCCTTTCGGATAAAAAAAGAACCATCGAAATCGGTTCATAAACAAAGAGGTTAGGTCTAAACAAACCTAAACAAACCTAATAAAAAAGGTCTAATACCTATGAAAAAAATCGAAAAAAAAATGGGACCAATCGGAAGCTAGACTGGACCCAATGCAAAAAAAATTTTCAAAATCGGTTGACAATTGGCGGAGATATGAGGTAACATAGGCACAAAAAAAAAAAAAAAAAAAAAAAAAATTCAATCGAATAGAGAACCTCCTCCTTTTTTGAAGTCGGTTAAAAACCAGTGGTTTAGATCAGTGTTCCGCACTGGGTTTTTCCTGAGACTGGGTTTTTTCCTGAGCAACTGGGTTTTTCCTGAGCACTGGGTTTTTCCGAGCATTTTCCCAGATAAAAATAACAAAAAAAAACCCCCGATACTCTACCTAATAACCAATAGGCTAAAATTTCCCAAATGATTACTATATAAATAAATTTAAGATAAGCCATATCGGCGAATGCCCTTTGCAGGGCAATGTACGATTTTTTTTCCACTCTCTAAACTTAAATCCCACATGTCTTGGGATCAAACTGTATATATATTGTATCAAATTTGCTCAATAAAAAAAGACATTAAAAAAAAGATCAGTGTTCCGCAAAGATGTGCCGCGGCACACTGGTGTACCGTGGTCATTAGTTGGTGTGCCGCGGAAAAATATCAAGTTTTGTGAATGGTATAAAATTATATTTCCAAAAAAGCCAGTTTCATTGATATTAAAAATAATTTTCTTTGTTTTATTTTAATTTAAAGTTATGAATCTCTAAAAAAAACCATTTATTAAATAAACATTGGTTTTATTTCTTTGGTATAGGTACCTCTAAAATTTCTTGATTTGGTAGGTGTGCCTTGAACACAAAAAGTTTGCGGAACACTGGTTTAGATGGTCCGGAAAGCTCCAGTACACCGTTTCAAAAATTATTTGTTAAATTGAAAGTAATGGAAGGCAGGCCAAGGGTAGTGAGGAATTAAAAGATTAACACATGTCCAAATAAGGTGTAATCTATTGGAATCCTTCCTCCTTTCTTTTCAAACCGACGTTTCTGAGGATTGTTCCCTCCTTCTTCAGGGTTTCAAAGGGTCAATGAAGGAAACAAATAAAATGCTTCATTCCTCTCTCCATAGCAGTGTTTAAAATAATCATAATTAAGAAAAAGAAGGTGAAAAATATGTTTTTTTTTCTATTCTTCTGCTAAGGAAGAAAAAAGTTTTAAACAAAGATAAGAGTAAATAAATATTATATCTAATATTCATTTACTACGAGTTAAGGATTCTTGGTCCCTTGTGTCCCATTAAATTTAATGAGAAACAAGTGACCAAGAATCCTTAACTCATAGTAAATGAATATTACATATAATATTTATTTACTCTTATCTTTATTAAAGATGTTTCATCTTGCACCAACACCACAATCTCTACTAATTAAAAGTTTTAAACACTGCTGTGGAGAGAGGAAGGAAGCATTTTATTTGTTTCCTTGAAACCCTGAAGAAGGAGGGAAGAATACTCCGAATCGTCGGTTTGAAAGGAAAGGAGGAAAAGGATTCCAATAAATTACACCTTGTTTGGATATGTGTTAATTTTTTCTTTCCTCTCTACCCCTTGTCTACCTTCCATTACTTTCAATTAAAAGTTCTACCAGTCCGTCTCCAGAGAAAATTTCGTTAGAAATATATTTGTTAAAATTTGTATGAGTTACCTTTCAACTTCTTTTTTCTGTCCCTCAAAAGCAATAACTGTTCGGATTGAACTGATAACTTCTTCTACAACTCCACCAGCAAGGCCATGAGAATTCATTTCATGCATGCACAGAGAGCTTTGCACCTGTTGAAATAAAAAAAATATGTTATGCTATTTTCAAATAAAACAAAGGATTTTTATTTTTTGGTCAATTGTTATAATTTATAATTATATACAAGCGCACTGAGTGCACAGGCCAAGTTCGAGAATTGGCCACACGCACGTTGTACTCCCAGGGGTGAACCGCGACCTAATATTGTATATACCTACTTCCACTTCCACTTCCATTTCCAAATAGAAGGATCAACAGATGTAGGGACATTATCAAAAGAATTCCAAAATAATTCCACATAATTCGAAAGACGTGTAGATCTAGATCCAATTGCGGTTCACCCTCGCTGTACCCTATTTAGACGAACTTTATTTTCTTAAAAAAATCCGTAAAAGAGAGGTAAGGGGGGACCATTTGTATCACTTGACCATTTTTGCAGTGGTTCATAAATTTAATTTTTAGGAGAGATATAAAAATAAATATTAGATTCGAGCTTTGTATATAATATAATATTAGACTAAATTAAAATTTCTTTAAAAGTAAAACTTTATTTTCTTAAAAAAATCCGTAAAAGAGAGGTAAGGGGGGACCCTTTTTATCACTTAACCATTTTTGCAGTGGTTCATAAATTTAATTTTTAGGAGAGATATAAAAATAAATATTAGATTCGAGCTTTGTATATAAAATAATATTAGACTAAATTAAAATTTCTTTAAAAGTAAAACTTTATTTTCTTAAAAAAATCCGTAAAGGAGAGGTAAGGGGGACCCTTTGTATCACTTCACCATTTTTACAGTGGTTCATAAATTTAATTTTTAGGAGAGATATAAAAATAAATATTAGATTCGAGCTCTGTATATAATAAAATAATATTAGACTAAATTAAAATTTCTTTAAAAGTAAAACTTTATTTTCTTAAGCAGGTGGTCTATACAAAACAGAAAAACATGTCAAGCGGTTAGGATACAAAAAAAGTTCGGAAATTTCTGTACTAGAGTAAATTAATTAAAATTATGACTAGTGAAGTTTCAGGAAAAAAAATTTAAATTAAAAATTTAGAATCCATAAATCTAAATTGTCATTCAAAATGAAAAAAATCCATTTTAAAATGAAAGTTTTATTTTCTCAACTTAATTATTCTTGGCGAATTTAACTTGGCTGCACTCTAGATTTCACTACTTTTTCGAACTTCGTCTATATTTTTCACAGAAGTGTTTTATTTTATACGTTAGTATTAATTTAAAAAACTATTAAATTCAATTGAAAAAAGTTGTTTGAAAAATAAGAATTTTCAATAATTTTTTTTGATCAAATCGAAATATGCAATTAATATTTTTTAGTACTAAATAATATAGTTTCCGCTATATTAATGAAGTGTATTTTTAAATACTACCAATAGTCTATACAAATTACCTTTGCTATTACGGCACTTGAGATGATAAGTATGGGCGCGAGGCAAAATACAACAAGGGACAACTTCCAACCCGCCGAAAAGGACATAACAGTAGCTGCAATAATGGTCACCAAGAAGTACATACAGATCGTTATTCTCTCTCCAATTCCATCTTGAATTTTATCTAGATTTCTAAAAAAATCAACAAAATATTAAAATGTATTGAAATTTTATCAAAATAAAATTTTATTTTTTATATTTTATTTTATTTTGTTTTGATCTTTTATTTTTGTAATTTCTTTAATTTAAAAAAATATATATATATATATATATATATATATATATATATTTGCGAGGGGTGATCCGCGATTGGAAGTAGGTGTACACCTCTTTGGAAGTATTTTGGAAGTACTTGGAAATATTTGGAAGTACAAGTGGAATTAGGTGTACAGCATATTAGGTCGCGGTTCACCCCTCATATTTTTTTATTTATTTTTTTTTCTGTTAAATTTTTTGATTTTTAGCCCTCGACTCAAGAGTATTCTTATAGAGGGTTTAATTTTATTATTGTTTGTGTTATATATAATATGTGTGTGTGTATGATTATTTATAGTATATGAAATATTGTTAATCATTGTTAGATTACTTATACAGGATGGGGCATAAAGATCTCCCACATTTTAAAGAGGTATAAAAAATTAAAAAATTTAACTAGGAAAAAACTGAACATATTTTTGAAAAAAACATAAAATATATATTTTTAAGGTGTTTTAAACATTGTCAAACAAAAAAAAAGGGGGGGGGGTTCAAAAATGAAAATTCTAGCCCTTTCGACCAAACTATGTATACAAAATTTAGTTAGTTTTTCCCATTCTTGCCTTCTGGGGGTCCACTGAATATACTATATATACAAAATTTGGTTTAGTTTGGTCAAAAAGGCTAGACTTTTCATTTTTGACCCCCCCCCCCCTTTGGGTTACTTTTTGCATTTCTAGTCTTATACCTCTTCAAAATGTGCTAGATCTTTACGCCCCACCCTGTACATATATATAATATTTTGTTAAATTATAACATGTGTATTTGTTTTATTTAATTATTGTTATTTAAACTTGTTAATGAGCCTGAATAAATGATGATAATAAACAAATAAATAATACTATAAATACTAACTGTGTTATTTTACTAGCGAAAGTTGCCGAATTTTGAGTGTCATACCATCCGATATCCTGTCTTAAGATCGATTCAAAAAACTTTATTCTGAGATGTTTTGTCTAAAAAAAAAGCAAAATAAATTGATTGTTCATTTTTACTTTAGCTGATATGGTCAAGTATTGTAATCAATCATGATGAAAGGGAGTAATTTTTTTCAAAAATAAGAATTTTCTCCACCTTGGGTGTCTCATTCACATGCATGAAAATTACAAACACCACCCGGAAATAGTAGTACAAAGTAATTAGGGTAGTCAGGACCATGGAAATTACCAAAAAAATTTTGCTTCGTTTTTTCGAAATATATTTTCAGCTATTTTAATAAAAAATAAAGTGATGGGGCCATCCACATAACTTTACCATGTACCTGCCCTCTCTCTTATATTTAATCAAATATTTTATAATCATTTACGAAAGAAGCCCCCCTCCTATGAATGGACACATTAGCAATTAACCATAGGTATCTCCTTTTAAATGTGGAACACTTCTAGGGTAATTACATTAGCTTTCTATTATTTTTGTTTGAACATTTTATAATTTTAATTATATTTTATGTCCTCCCCATTTAATGTCAGTATCGAATTCACATGCAGAGTAATTTCTGTAAGGTCTTATAGGGTACATTATGTAAAATTTCAAAAAATATTTTGAGAGTGTGCAGTGAGTATGTAAAGTTTCTGTCGTTTCTCTAAATATATATTTGTGTTGTGTGAATAAAGTGTGTTCAAATCTTTATATGTGACCCGTTTATTTTGAAAGGGACGTAAGCCTATTTATGTTCAAATCGAGATATTGAATTTTTTTGCGTAATATTTTCCATAAAATCCATTTGAAACTCTCATAATGGGACTTAAGCCTCCTTCAAAATAAACTTTTTCATCACTTCATTAACCATTATTTAATACAAGGTTTATTGAGAATAAATACAGAGGAACGGTGTGACAGGGTTCTCGATCATAAGTCATCCGCCCCTATTATCAGAGACTCATCGCTTAAATATAATTATAATCAGGTCAAGCTTTGTTATTTCCGTAATTACATAAGCCCAATGCTTCCGCGTAGACTTATGTAACATGTTGAAAAGGCATATCACAACAGCCTGAGTAAGCTGTAATAAAACAGTGAAAAGCCGCAATCGAAGATTTAATATAACACTTATTATTGTTCCTTTTCCTCTGAAAAATTGATATAGGTATCATATTATGAATAACAAAAATGCAAATTGATAATGTTAACACATACCTATTTAATTAAAGCTTACTATTAATATGCATCATTGGTCTATTTTTATTGGTTGTCTATTTTACCGGTTATCGGTAAATGAAATTTCCACCCCATATCTACAACTACATACAGCATCAATATTCACAGAAGAAGTCGACATTTTTTAAGTTACTTTCATGGTCGCCATTCTGATGGATATCTACTGGCGTCGAAGCAATTTTTATATCAATAATCGCCACCAATTAGGATGGAATCCCACTGAAAACACTTCTGTGAAAAAACAGGCCAAGTTCGAAAAAGTCGAGTGGTAAACCGCGACCTAATATCATGTACACCTACTTCTACTTCCTCTTTCATTTCCAAGTAGAAGAGAATAGATGAATGGGCATTATCTAATGAATTTCAAAATAAGTCCACGTAATTCTAAAAAAGTGTACACCTAATTCTAATCGCGGTTCACCCCTCGGAAAAAGTAGTGTCTCAATTTTTTAAATGTAAATATGTGAAAATATAAAAGTCAGATATAAAATCGATTTAAATTTATTTTTATGCAATAGAGTATTAACAAATATGACAATATTAAATTACTGAGGGTTAGGCGTCCACCAATGTTAACTTGAGAATTCAATTCAATTGCAATGAAGCAGGGTCAAGAGTTCAATGCTATCTATCTCTGAATCATGAGGATTTTATTAGTTTCAGTTGAATGAAAAGATGTTTGCTTTTAAATTAAAGTCATCTCACTAATGAGTAATATCAATATTCTTATGATCAATGTATTAAAATGTCGCTGCCAAATTAGCAACGAATAAACAAATCCCTATAACTTTTAGAGACTGGGACTTCTAACAATAATTAGACTTAATATTTTAATACAATTTTTGATTTCGGAGAAAACAAATACATATAACAGTTTGAAACTTATTGCTTCAATGCTTCGGTTGTACTTTAGGGTCAGGCCTGGATCACTGTTAAATTAAGAATTCAACTCAATTGTAATGAAGGAGGAGCAAGAGTTCATTGCTATTCTTCTCTGAATCAGTGGATTTTATTAGTTTCACTTAAATGAAAAGATGTTTGTTTCATTTTAAATTAAAGAAGCAATTGATTTATTAGGATCAATTCTCTTCATAAATCAATAAATCAGCATAGGTGGTTATAATAAAATAAACTGCAACGGATCGTTGCTAAACTTTATCCAAATTCATTTGAAATATTAATATGTTTGTTCCTTTATTATTAATCAGATATCACTTGCAATTTGTAGTTCATGTTGACATTAATTAAAAATAATTCTCATTTAATAGTCGAGGAATAACCATTCTACATTGGATTTTTGACATTTCGCTTTTTATTGGTAACCATTGCTGAGGACATGGAGGAATCGACTTAAAATCAAAAATAGCCACCGATTCTCATCTAATACTTGAGGAATAACAATTCTACATTAGGTTTTTGACGTTTCGATTATTATTGGTAACCATTGCTGAAGACATGGAGGAATCGACTTAAAATCAAAAATAACGATCGATTCTCATCTAATACTAGAGGAATAACCTTATTGCATTCCATTTTTGATATTTTGACCATTAATGGCAACCTCTACTGAAAACGTGGAAGAATCGACTTAAAAGCAAAAAGACTAAATTCTTTTATGGCAAACAACTCAAACTTGATCTTTTAATTTTATTAATTTTAATGTGAAACAAGTGACCAAGAATCCTTAACTCATAGTAAATGAATATTACCTACATATAATATTTATTTACTCCTATCTTTATTAAAGATGTTTCACCTTGCACCAAAACCACAATCTCTACTAATTAGAAACGAGTCAAAAAATCACACTGAATTTGTTCTTATTCTTTTAATTAAACTGCTCTAAAGTGTCCTAAAAATAACTTTATTAAGCAGTCGATTTTTACTTTATCCAATGCGAAGCATGGGGAAAGTATTGCAATCGGTCGCGCGGCAAGCGCGACTTCAAAGGGTCCTCAGGTAAAGACTACGGAACCCATGGACTTAATTAAGGTCACAAATTGTAGTATTCAATTAGATTGAATTTTAGCACGTGACGGTTTTGCCAAAAATTACCTGGGATCTCGTCGAGAGGCCAAAAAGTGCCATTTTTTTTGGAAGTGCGTGGGGATGGATGGATGGATGGATGTGTGTGTGTTATCGTTTTTTTCGTCAACGAATTTTTCCACACCGTTGCACCGATTGAATTGAAATTGAAAACCTACCATTATTTTAACAAAATGAAGCGCTGATTAGTTTTTGGTACATATCGGTCCACAAACATTAGTACTTTATTTCAGTACTTTTTTAGTTTTTTCTAAATATCTTGAAAATGACTTAACCAATTTTGATGAAATTTAATATCCTATTTAAGTACCTTGGGGACCACATAAAAGGTTAAATAAAGTTTTTAGTAAAATTATATTTTAAAGTATTTTACTCTAGAGTAAAATAGTACCTATTTTTTTTTAATTTTTTACTTTAAATTCTTTAAAATTTATTCATTTGATCGTTTTAATATAGCTCATTCAACCTAACTTAAGTAAGAATGGTTAGACTTCTTGCTGTGAAATGGTAAAAATTTATGAGGGATTTTATAAGTAACCATAGCAACTGCGTTGTTTTCTTATCCGTTACCTTTGGTTAAGACATAGAGAAATCGACTTTAAACCAAAAATAGCGATTGATTCTCATCTAATACTTGAGGAATAACAATTCTATATTGGATTTTTGACGTTTCGGTTTTTATTGGTAACCATTGCTGAAGACATAGAGAAATTGACTTTAAACCAAAAATAGCGATTGATTCTCATCTAATACTTGAGGAATAACAATTCTATATTGGATTTTTGACGTTTCGGTTTTTATTGGTAACCATTGCTGAAGACATAGAGAAATCGACTTTAAACCAAAAATAGCGATTGATTCTCATCTAATACTCGGGGAATAACCATTCTATATTAGATTTTTGACATTTCGGTTTTTATTGGTAACCATTGCTGAAGACATAGAGGAATTGACTTAAAATCGAAAATAGCCATCGATTCTCATCTAATACTTGAGGAATAACAATTCTATATTAGGTTTTTGACGTTTCGATTATTATTGGTAACCATTGCTGAAGACATGGAGGAATCGACTTAAAATCAAATATAACGATCGATTCTTATCTAATACTAGAGGAATAACCTTATTGCATTCCACTGTTGATGTTTTGACTATTAATGGCAACCTCTACTGAAAACGTGGAAGAATCGACTTAAAATCAAAAAGACTAAATTCTTTTTTGGTAAACAACTCAAGCTTGAGTTGTTTGGCATAAAATAATTTAGTCTTTTTGATTTTAAGTCGATTCTTCCACGTTTTCAGTAGAGGTTGCCATTAATAGTCAAAACATCAAAAATGGAATGCAATAAGGTAATTCCTCTAGTATTAGATGAGAATCGATGTCTATTTTTTGATTTTAAGTCGATTCCTCCATGTCTTCAGCAATGGTTACAATAATAACCGAAATGTCAAAAATCCAATGTAGAATGATTATTCCTCGACTATTAAATGAGAATTATTTTTAATTAATGTCAACATGAACTACAAATTGCAAGTGATATCTGATTAATAATAAAGGAACAAACATATTAATATTTCAAATAAATTTGGATAAAGTTTAGCAACGATCCGTTGCAGTTTATTTTAATAGGTACTATCAACTCCTCATCTCTGTCTTTCACTTATATCTATCTCAGTCGGTACTTGTTATAATCTACCTTAATGCCAACCACTTTCTTTTCAAAATCGCTTATATCATTAGCAGCAAGTCGTTGTTTTCTTACAAAACGTACATTAAATCGATTTTTTTTTTCAATAGCCGCTTCTAAAATTATTTTAAATTTATTTAATTTAATATGCATTTAAGCGGATATTTATGCAAAAAAAATATTAAGAATAATGCATCGGTACTTCAAATAACAGTTTTTCGCGTTTACTGGGAATTAAGATTTGTAGAATAGTCGAATTTTGGGAATAAACGTTTCAAGAACACCCATGAGAGGTTTCTCCTCCTTCGATAATTAGATTTTTATATTTTGATCCCCCCCCCTCTCGGCCCCAGAAAAAAATAATAATCTATTCGTTAATTTCATTTTTCTTGTTTTTTTTTTGTTTTTTTTAATTTTTAATTTTTAACCCCTCTCCCCTTAATTTTGGGTCCGATTTCATACAAAACCTAATCAGCTCTTAATCTCAATGCGCCAAAGCTACATGTTAAATTTCGTGTTGATATTCACACTGGTTTTTGAGCTAGTGCGTCCACAAAAATTTGGTATCGCACTTACTAACGTACTAACAGACATGTTGACAAAATAGTTATTATCTCAAAAAATATATAATTTTTTCGATGTTTACTTATCAGGGCTTTTAGGGCTTTTTGTAGACCGAAATGCCATGGTTCCGCCCAATTTTTTTAATCAAAATAGTTTCAGACGTTTTTGAGATATTTCGAAAAAACGAAGCAAAAAAAAAACACTTTTTCCATGCATGATTACAATACTTGACCATACCTTATGGTAAAGTAAAACTGTTGGGCAATGATGTAATAATATTTCTCTTTAATAACAAAATAGTAATACTTGTCTTTGTGCAGAGTAATTCAGAATAGATACACTTAGATAAGCTGTTGCTAAAAGACTTGAGATTGCTACTAAAGAAGAAATTCCATAGGCATTTGCGTCATTACGAATTTCTGCGTTTTGCTCCTCTTGAGATGCATTGATAGACCTGAAGAAAATCAAATCAATTAATATGAACATTTATTAAAGAACCATGAATTTGTTATTCAAAAAAAAATTGTAGACAGATTTTGTATAATCGCTTAATAAATCGCTATCATCGTGTTACAAGTTCAAAGTGGAAATCTTAAGATCTAAGTACTATATCTCAACTAGGCACAGTGGCTAGTTATAAAATAAAATTATTATACTTACAAAATCCGGCCTCCACCGAAAGGAGGTAAACAAATTGTACGAGTAATTTCCTTTACTCCAGTTTTTCGATCGATAATAAGTTGTACATACTCCCCATAAAGGATGATAGCTAAAGGCCAAAGAAATCCTGTTACACTTCCTAAGACAACGCCTGTCAAAGTTAAAAAGCGTTCCCAAATAGTAGAATAGCGAAACTAAAAAATAAATTAAAAGTTTCCAGCATTAAGGTAGAAAAATATAAAAGAATAAAATTTTTTTAAATGATTTCAGACAGGGTTGTGTAGGTATGAATTTAATTTTTAAGGTCTAGTGTTAAGGAAATGTTTTAAACGTCGATATTACTTATTATCATATCAAAAATAAAAATATTTTTTTTGATTTCCACTATTATACCCCAGACATTATATACGTAAAGTCAATATGAAAGTAAACTTAAGAGAAAAGCCTTTAACCCATTAAAACCCCTTTGAATAGTCTCCGATTTTTAGATTTTTTGGGTTTCATAAATCATTTAAAATTGTTTTGCCTAAGAACCATCCCTTTATCATCTCTTTTCGGGTTGCATAACTCTTCCATAAACAGAAAGTAAAGTCTAAGTAGTGAGTGCTGAAATATAATAGTTGTTTTGTATTTGCGCTTCCCAAATTAAACAAATTTATTAAGTTAACATCGTTTCAATGATTACTTCTTGTGTTTTATTAAAAAATTTAAAAAAAAAAAAAAAAAACAGTTTTTTTTATAATTGTTTTTTTTTTAAAAAGTATTATTATTTGGACATTGGGTAAATGGCAACTTCGGGGGCGATTTAGACGATTTGGATGATTTTAGTCTGATTTTTACTGCACCAGTAAATGTAGTTATTAAATGAAGAATTTCAAGAATCTCAGGAAATGGATACAAATATTGTACTGAAGAGGAAAAGTGAAGAAGTAGTGGTAAAAATGGAAAATGAAACCCGTGACGTCACTTGGAAACAAGCCGAGTGACTCCCAAATTATCACTGATTGAACTTTTGAATATGTGAAAATCGTGTCTGCCAACCTGACTGCTCAATAAACCAGCCTGAAGTTGAGGTATCATAACAACAGAACCGACCAAAACTAAATATGTACATCCTAACCGAACCTTTTAGGACTTGTTTGGGAACGCATTTATTTTATCTATTGAAACGAGATATAGGTACAACTTATCCATGCGTATTTCAGAATCCTCAATTGAATATTAGAAAATGATAATTTAATTTCAGAAATCTCAATTCACTTTGAGAAAACCTCAATTGTATTTCAGAAAATGTCGTCCATTCAATTCGAAAAAAAAACATACCTTAGGTAATTGATGATCTGTGTAGCCTGTAGCGCATATCTCATGACTTTCTCTTACAAATATGGAATAATCCACAGTGTTTTCTGCCGACCACATTACTTTCACTTACTTTTAATCAGACTAATAAAAAATCCATCATTAAGTGACACCCTCGACACCCTGGCCCATCGCAGTACTGTCTACGTCCTTCCCCCTTTTTATAAATACCACCATCCTTCTGACGAGATAAAATCAATAAACATACAAAAGCTTCATTTGCGCGAAATAGGCGATTTTCTAAGTTTCGACCTCCCCTATGTGCTTAAATTGGATACCAACCGAACAAACCCATTGGGCAATTCGTTTATCTCTAAGATTTCTAGAGACTTGAACCTACTACATATATCCTTCAGTCTTTCAAGACCACAGATATCTTCAACTTCAACCTAATCCCTGAAATTTCTTCTTCTTTTCACGATTCAAGGGTCCACTGAAGATTACAGAGGTTGCACCTTTTTAGTAGAACTTTTTCTTGTATCAATACCATTACAAAAAAAACCAAAAAGAAAATCGCATGAATTCAATGATAACCGCAAACCCTTGTGGCGTGCGGGATGTTTTTCTACGCAACGTCTGCCTCGGGCATCTAGTTTGGTAACCAGGACGGGTATTTTTGTTCATTTACTAGTATATTATTTTCTCTTTTCGCTCTATGTAAAAACAATTTCTCTTAATAAAATTTAATTCCTTTAAATAATGTGTTATCTCCTTTAATATGTTGTTGTTCAAACGAACAGCTAATATTAAGGAAAATTTGGTTCCTAATGTCAATGAAACAATAATTCCAAATAAATATTACTTAGCCAGTTCCCTCTTACCTGGCATAGGAGAGCAGGATAATTTCGTCGGGCCCCGCGATTAAAATGGGTTTATTTTAGTAATTTAATTTATAGAAATATTTATTTATTAGCTTATTTTTTGAAGGAGGCAATAAAAGAGTGTGTCTTCTGGCGGAATTATAAATTTTTAATTTATTTATAACGAAACTATAGTTTCGAGAGCATTGCCTCTTCATCAGTCTATAATAGTATTGATTCACAGGAATTAACTTACATACATTAATTCCTGTGAATCAATTGTAATAGACTGATGAAGAGGGCAAACTTCTCGAAACTATAGTCTCGTTATAAATAAATTAAAAATTTATAATTCCAGCAGAAAGACACATTATTTTATTGTCTCCTTCAATTTAAAAAAATTCTGCTACTCTCGACAAAAAGAAACTTTCAATTTAGCTTATTTATTATTTAACCTATAATAAATTGCTTGAAATAGGCTATAGAAAATCATATTTTGAAAACTACTTATCTATATATGTATATAGAAGTTGTATTAATATGCTACCGTGTGTTTTCTTGTACTATTGGTTGAATAAATCTAGCTCTCGGTTTTAAACAACAGTTCAAACATTTTGATTAAACCATTAAAAAAAATCAGGAAGAAAAAAATAAGTGAAAAATGAAAAATAAATTATTGTCGCAGGCCCCTAGTGCACAACGGAGCCAAAGCCTTAAAAGCGCCGACAAGCGATCAAATAGATAAACTTTACTATCTTACTCTGGGGTAAAGTACATACTTGAAAATATAATTTTACTAAAAATTTTATATAACCATTTATGTGGTCTTCAAGGTACTTAATTAGTATATTAAAATTTCATTAAAATTGGTTAAGTCACTTTCAAGAAATTTAAAAAAAAATTAAAAAGTACTGGAATAAAGTACTGATCTTTGTGGGCCGATATGTACCAAAAACTAATATCATTTGTTAAAGTAATGGTAGGTTTTCAATTTCATTTCAATCGGTTAAATAGTGTGAAAAAAATCGTCGACGAAAAAAAATGGTAACATACGTACTTTCATCCATCTATCTGCACGCATTAAACGAAAAAATCGCACTTTTTGCCCTATGGTCGAAACCCCATGTAATTTTTGTCAATATCGTCACCTGCTAAAATTCATCCTAATTAATACTACAATTTATGACTTTGATTGAGACCATGGGTTCCATAATCTTTACCTGAAGATCATTTGAAGTCGCACTTGGCGCTAGACCGATCTAATTTTTATCTGCTTCGCATTGGATAATGGGAAAATGGCTTGAGCCTATTTGTGCAGGTTAGTCATAACCTTAGCTGATGTGTCAATTTAGTTGTCTATATAGCAAGGGTCAATTTCCAAGGCGTGGCTATTAAATGGCTGGACTAATCCTACTGGCAAACAGCTAGCGTGTCGCGACAGGTTAGAACATGATAGTGTCTGGTAGGCTTCTCCCACACTCTTCTTGCTACAAGCTTGCACGTCGCTCAGTTTGTCTGTAGTAATCGTCCTCAGTACCACAATATTAATGTCCAGAGATCATTGATTTTTACACCCAATTCATTTTTATTGAAAGGCGAGATGGGAAAAAATGTCAATATAATTTTTACTTAAGAATCATAAAAACTAAAAGAAATAAGGAACTATTTTTAAAATTGAAAAAATTTTAATTCACCTACAAACCGTCTCTTGTTTTAAAAGTACTAACAACCTCTTTTAAATTCACTCTTATTACATTACTACATTATATATGAAGCATGATGAAATGTTGTACCTAAATTGAGCATTAAAAAACGGCTGAAACTATTTCTGGTATTATTCGCTCTATTAGTTCTTTTGGTAAAAAAACCTTGAAAAGTGAAAAAATATGGCCCCAGTAATTTGGGCTCAGTGCATATAAATGCGGCAATCAGAATTTCGCACGACGGTGCAAAAGGGACTTGGCGCGTCCCTGGTCCCATGTGGTATAACTAGGGTAGGCTATTTACTCAAATGATTCTATTTACTATCTGATATAATTTTATGTTTAGATTTCTAATCGTACATCAGCAAAAGTTCAGAATGAAAATGTTTAAAATTTGGATTGAAATTTAGTGACTCGTTATATGTCTCAGAAAATTACCAATGGCCCGGGTAGATTTTTTGACATTTCAATCCCCGAGAGACTAAAACCCTTCTGAAATGTAAATAAACTTATCTAAAACATCTTAAGACCTCATGGAAATGTTCTCACTCTTTAATTTTCTCTTTTAAAAAGAACTCGTCATGAACATAATTTGTTAGATGAAAAATGCTTAACAGAAATTAATATTCAAAAATTAACTAATTAGTATATTAAAATAGTATTTTACTTACTAAGGAAATAAAGGAAACTGGTTTTAAATCTTCTATCAAGTCTTCTTTTGGAGAGGCTATTTCTTTTTTTGAAGATTCTTCAGGGCATTTTCTAGAATATTATCGTTATTTATAAATATTCTTTTTAGTATTAAATTATAATATAGAAAATATATATCTTTATATTATGTTGCATCATACGTATCCATAGTAAATTAGTAATAGGAATAATAGGGAATTGGATAAAATTAAAAACACAGAGCTTTTATTAAATGGGCCAGACGTTTCGTCAATTTATTTGACTTCTTCAGTGGCCCATTTTATTACTCTTTGTCAAAAAACAATTTCACCATAAGACAAAACATCATTAATATTTCTTTAGCATATTCTTGGCTCAAATTAATCATCAATCTTGGAAGCAACTTTTCTTTAACAATTAAAAAAATTATCTCAATAAAAACGACAACGGGGGACGGGTTGGCCGAGAGGATAGCGTTCACGCTTGCTAATCGAGTGGACTCAGGTTCGAATCCGACTCGTGGCAACCGGCTAAAATCTGATCCCTAAGTAAAGGACAAAATTAAAAAAATAATAAGTGTCGTAAATTGGATGATGGCTAAAAAGGCCGAAAAGTCAAAAAAAAAATCGACTAGAAAATGTTTTTTTAATTGTTAAAGAAAAGTCGCTTCCAATATTGTTGATTAATCCGAGCCAAGAATGTGCTAAAGAAAGATTAAATAAATTGTTTTTTGACAAAGAGTGAAAAAATGGGCCACTGAATAAGTTAAAATAAATTGGCGAAAAGTCTGGCCCATTTAATAAAAACTCTGTGATTTTAATTTTATCCAATTTCCTACTATTCCTGTTACTATAATTATATTATTTCAATTAATTCTTTTTTAACTCATGATATTTGGAAATAAATTATATCGAATTATAATACCTATAGGTAAGTAAATAAGTATCAAAATAATTTCTATAATTAAAAAAATAATAATAAAGATAGAGCGCAACTTACTCTTTTGAATGAAATATTTCCTTTTTATCGAATACCATATTTTTAATAATTGGCTTGGAGATTCACAAAGTAATTATTTCTTCTAATTATTTTAATCACAATAATTGTCTTTCAAATCCGAAATAAGTCTCGATTGACTAAAAAAATTTTAAAATGAAAAAGTACACACTTTTACTACAATCAGCCATCAGAGATAAAATAGTAATGAAGTGAGAATAGAATTGTGCTCGGGACTGAGATGAGTGTTTTTAAGCCTCCTAATTGCTTGCAAAGTAGAGGGGCCAGCAAGTAGGGGGGGGGGGGTCGAATCTTGATCAACAACAGATCAACTAAATTTATTTATTAAATGATAATTTGCTTTTATTTACTCACTAAATTATTTTCTTTTTTGGCAATGAATTTGGCTGTTTAATTTCTAAAAAAAGACCAAGAGAAAGACACCAGTGGTTGACCACTTAAGAGAAAAAAACACGACTAACATAATATTAAGCTTTTAACTTTTATAACTAAATTACGATAACGATATCGGTCGGCTTCACCTATCTACTTGTCAGCAAAATTATCCAATGGTATTACCTATTAAAAAATAGTAATAACCATTTTGTAAAAATGATGGTTGATTCAGACGTTGACGCTCAGAAAATATGAAAAATCTAGTTCTTATTTTGCTTTAATAGTTGACCACTTGTATTGAAATGTGATTTGTAGACAATTGGTTCCCACTAGAGCAGAGGTCGCAGGGATAATGAATGCTCTCTTCAATTGTATATAGATTTCCATTTTTTGCTATATTTTAACAGAAATATTATAGCAGACTGTTAAACCTGGTTTTGTATCAGCTTCATCAGGTGCTTACAAAAATAATTTTACATAAAGTAAAGAAAATTTTGAAAAACTTTTTAGAAACTTTTTAAAATTTAAAATTATAAAATACTAGGTAGGTTTCACATAAATAAAAGATCAGATGCTTGTTTAGCTCGACTCTATATATATATTGGAGTGTCCTTTGGGAACTCCTGAAGATGGGCTTATACCCCAAAATATATACCGGGTGAGTTTTTTATCTTAAGACAGTCTTATAACTCAAAAACAGTGCATTATATGAAAAAAAGTTTCAAAAAAAATTTATTTATATGGAAACTAAACAACGCTATTCTTTGTTTACCTAGAACAAGCTTTCAAGGGTATTTCAAGGTCAAGTTCTGTTTTTTAAATAAAAACCTATATATTTGTTTACATATTCTGAATCTACGGAAAAAACTGAACAACTTTCATAAGAACTATTTTATATTTGAAATCAAATAAACAAATTATTAAATCAATTAGATCTCAGAAAAAAAACCTAATAATTATTTTTAACAATTATTCAACTTAATTATCATAATAATATTGCTTGATTTACAACCCCTTCCTTGATACAATCGGATTAAAATTTATACATGACTAACAGCTTATGACACTTTATAAATATGTGTATCGATTAAAAAAAATCGTTATTAAAGACGATTTCGAAAAAATTGCAAAAAACAACAAATCTTTCATGTAAGTGGCAAATTCCCTTATTCCAATTTCAGCCAAAAGCTGGCTATACTCGTTCTAGCCCATATAGAGCTTAAGTTTCGAATTTCGTATCTCTTAAACTTACGATTTCAAAACGCAGGGAGGGTACGCACATACGTATAGATTTTTGCCAATTAGATCTTCTCACGAGATGGGACAAGACGAGATTTGAAAAAATTTCGTTTCGGTATCGTGAATTATCAAAAATGAGCTGACGTGTTCTGATGTGGCCATCCACTTGACTTTACCATACAACCTGGCCCCTCACTTATATTTAATATTTAATAAAATTATTTATAATCATGTAGGGGGGGGGGGTTAGTTTTTCCATTTTTAGTCTTCTGGGGTCCCACTGATTATGTATACAAAATTTGTTTGAGTTTGGTCAAATGGCCTAGATAATAATTTTTTGACTCAGCACCCCCCCCCCCCATTTTGGGCGGTTAGATTTTGCATTTTTAGACTTCTGCGGGTCCACTGATTATGTATACAAAATTTGGTTGATTTTTAATTTTTAACCCCTTCCACCCCCCTTAATTTTGGGTCGATTTGCACCAAAATCTAATCAGCTCTTAATCTCAATGGACCAAAACTACGTATGAAATTTGGTTTCGATATTCACACTAGTTTTTGAGCTAGCTCATCCACAAAATTTGGTAACGCACAGACTAACTAACTAACAGACATTTTGACAAAACAATTATTATCTCGAATAATATAATTTTTTCGATGTTCACTTATTAGGGCTTTTTTGTAGAGCGAAATGTCATGGTTTCGCTCAATTTTTTTAATCGAAATAGTTTGAGCCGTTTTTTAGATATTTTGAAAAAAAGAAGGAAAAAACCATTTTTTTCATGCACCATTACAATACTTGCCCATACCCTGTATGTAAAATAAAAACAGTATCGTTTCGGTCTCGGGCACGTTCGTTAGGTCTAGACACGTTTCGTCTCGCGAAATTAATATCGTTAAAAATATTAAATATTAAAATTTTTATTTCACACGATATTACTAAAATATTTAAAAAATAAGGTTTAATCGATATTTATTTAAGTCATCATTTATCTTAACTTGATAATAAATTGTCATATATATATATTTATAGCGGTAGGTATATCTAAATGTCATAATTTTTAATTTTATTTTTATATTCTAAAACAATTATAAAATTAAAAAAAATATATTTATTCATTCTATAAGAATTTTTAAACATAAGTTTTACTTCCATTTTTAGTGATTTATTTGTTTAAAAATCTAGTAAGCTAAAATTGATGTTGTTGAATTGTGACTGTATCCTATTATATTAATCTTATTATATTAAACGAGCGATTCTTGTATATATATATATATATATATATACGAGCTGCTCCAGGCGTGCCTTCGGCACGCCCCTCTACAGCTCGGCCCTCCGGGCAGGTGGCCCTGGCGGGCAGCGTCTCGACATGTGATTATTATTATATAATATATATTTGTAATATTTTGCCCCCTCTTTGGCCCCGACGCACTCATTTTGTCTATTGATTTTTACTCTTTAAAAAACTGAGAGTTATTTATTTGCAAATATCTAAAAAAATAATTTCAACCTCCCAAGATGTGAGTGGGGGCAAAAAATTAATACTCTCTCGAATATAGATCAAATTTTGTAATGTTTGTTTTTAAGACTATATAAAATGTATGCTGTAAAAATCAATAGCCAAAATGAGTGCGTGAGGGCGAAAGAGGGGGCAAAATATCAATTTTGATAGTTGATTTTCACAGGAATAGTTACTTAAAGTAATAAAGAATAACTCTACAAAATTTGATCAAGATCGGAGAGAGTTTTAATTTTTGCCCCCACTCACATTTTGGATAGTTGAGGGGAGAGGGTCGGATTACAAAAAATCTTGAAATTATTTTTTAGATATTTGCAAATAAATAATCCACAGTTTTCTAAAAGAGTAAATGTACTAAAAATAAAAATTTTTAAGAAAAAAATAAAAACTGACTTCAAAAAATTAAATGCAACAAATAAAATACACTAAAAGGTATAAAATAATTATTATCTTATTTAGTTACAACTAAACGACGAAATATTAACACGAAATTACTTTTTAAAGTCGGTGCCAAACAAACTATACCTATAAGCGAGCGTACCCGCCAAACGTACTAAGTAAGATCCGTCGAGTGCGATTCATAAAAGGTATATGTTTGGCACCAACTTCAAAAAGTAATTTCGTGTTAATATTTCGTCGTTTAGTTGTAACTAAATAAGATAATAATTATTTTATACCTTTTAGTGTATTTTATATTTGTTGCATTTAATTTTTTGAAGTCGGTTTTTATTTTTTCTTAAAAATTTTTATTTTTCTCTTTTTAGTGATGTTATTAATAGTGATTATATCATCAGAACTTGACCAAATTAATATGACACCATCCCTAAGACACCCCCTTTCGGATAAAAAAAGAACCATCGAAATCGGTTCATAAACAAAGAGGTTAGGTCTAAACAAACCTAATAAAAAAAGGTCTAATACCTATGAAAAAAATCGAAAAAAAATGGGACCAATCGGAAGCTAGACTGGACCCAATGCAAAAAAAATTTTCAAAATCGGTTGACAATTGGCGGAGATATGAGGTAACATAGGCACAAAAAAAAAAAAAAAAAAAAAAAATTCAGTCGAATAGAGAACCTCCTCCTTTTTTGAAGTCGGTTAAAAAGCTACAAATTTCTATAATTTGCCCCCATACAGTCAATTTTAGTAGTTGATTTTTACAGGAATAGTTTCTTAAAGTAATAAAGAATAACTCTACAAAATTTGATCAAGATAGGAGGGAGTTTTAATTTTTGTCCCCACTCACATTTTGGATAGTTGGGATTCGAATTTCAAAAAATCCTAAAATAACTTTTTAGATATTTGTATTTAGAATTTTATTAAATAAAAATCAAGTAGATATCTTATTGTTCTTAATTGAAAATGCATAATTAGTGTAAATACATTGCAAAGATATTTTGCCCCTTTTGACCCCTTTAGGAGTCGAATTTCAAAAAATCCTGAAATGAGTTTTTATATATTTTAATTTAGTATTTTTAGAAGTAAAAAGCAAGTAGATATGTTATCGTCCTTAAGAGAAATCGCATAATCAGTGAAAACACACTTTGCCCCCTTTGACCTCTTTAGAGGTCGAATTTCGAAAAATCCTTTCTTAGTGAGCCCCTATGTCATAGATGTAATATCCTCTCCAAATTTCATGTTTCTATGCTGCAGTGGTTCTGGCTGTTTTGATGATGAGTGAGTGAGTGAGTGTATCGGGCAAGGAATTTTATATAATATATAAATTGTATTTTGCGATGGACCGAAGACCAAAGCCAAATTTTATTCTCTAACAAATAAAATTATCTACTCTTATTAAACGAGCAAAATTTGTATATATAGGGTCTGCCAAATAACTTTTTTTTTAAATGCTATAAAAAAAACTACTGAATATTTTCTCAAATTTCTTTTTTATTTGAAAGTACAATCCTTCCGGTTAATAATGGAAAATAATTTCATTCAAATGGCTGCCTCGGCTGGCCATGCAGTAGCCTACACGATCGGTCCAATTTTTAAGCACATTATCGATTGTGTGCAGCTGTATTTCACCAATGGCTTCACGAATATTGTCCTTTAAAGCGTCAATTGTCTCTGGCTTGTCGGCGTAACACTTATCTTTGACGGCACCCCACAAATAATAGTCCAACGGTGTCAAATCGCAGCTCCGAGGTGGCCAAACGACATCAGCTCTGCGGCTGATAATGCGATCTTCAAAAACAGGGCGCAAAACATCGAGTGTAGCTTCGGCTGTGTGGCACGTAGCACCGTCCTGTTGAAACCAAATGTTGCCAATATCCTCCTCTTCAATTTTTGTGAACAAAAATTTGTTCAACATGGCCCGATATTCCTGCCTATGCACTCCGGTTTTGAAAGGTTTGAAGATTATAAGTGCTGGGAAAGATGGAGGCTGGGAGGGAGTTCCAGTTCCTTGAAGTCATGGGGATATATGTATTAGCGAATGAAGTGGTCCGGCACTTTTCTAATTTGACCGCGAAAGAGTGTTGGGAGTCGGCAAAACGCGTGCTACGTGCAAAGCATGCTTTGGGGGGAATTATTGATTTTATCTCATCAGAGCACCTGCCGTGATAGTATCTATAGAAAAGGGAAAGGGCAGAGACATTTCTTCGATGAGCCAGCGAGTCGAAGGAGTCGGTGACGGTAGAATCGTCAATTAGCCTGGCGGCTCGTTTCTGAATTGCATCAAGGGTAGCAAGAGAATATTTTGAGGCTCCTCTCCATAGATGAGAGCCGTATTCGAGACAGGGGCGGATTTGGGCCTTGTAGATGGTGAGAAGTTGTGGGGGTTTGTAAAATCGCTTGGACCTGAATAAGAAGTCAATCTTCCTTGATGCAGATTTCGCTACAGAGGAGATGTGTTCATTCCAAGACAGGTCAGATGCGACAGGAGACGCCCAACATGGATAGGCTGTCACACATTTTCAGGGTATTCGAATCGAAGTGAATATCAGGAAATCTTTATTTTCGCGCCTAGAAATTAGACAACATTGAGTCTTGTTTGAATTAAAGTTAATTAAATTTTGAGAGCCCCATTTATTCAGTTTGTCTAGGTCGAGAGTAATTGAGGAGGCAACATTGATTCGATTATTAGTATTTACCTGAGGACCCTTTGAAGCCACGCTTGCCCCGAGAGCGATTACAATACTTTACCCATGCTTTACATTGGATAAAGTAAAAAAGAAAAAATTTTTTGTAAATATATTATGTTAATATTCCTATAATTATGTAAATACTCCTGTAATTAAATTCACCCGACTATGTAAATATTTCTTGTTAGTGGAGGCCCCCTGCGTGACCCAATAAACGAAAAATCAATGGACTAAAACTACATGTGAAATTTTGTTTCGATATTCACGCTAGTTTTTGAACTAGCTCGTCCACAAAAGTTTGATAACGCACAGACTAACGGACAACCGGACAACCAGACAGACTAACAGACATTTTGACAAAACAATTATTATCTCGAAAAATATAATTTTTTCGATGTTCACTTATTAGAGCTTTTTTGTAGAGCGAAATGCCATTGTTTAGCTCAATTTTTTTAATCTAAATAGTTTCAGCCGTTTTTGAGATATTTTGAAAAAAAGAAGGAAAAAAACACTTTTTTCATGCACGATTACAATACTTGACCATATCCTGTATGGTAAAGTAAAAATATATGGGTCCAGTTATAGGTGTTGAATTCATAAATTCCACAAATTCATTTATTTTCTCTTTTTCAACTACAAAATAAGAATTTCATATATCAAGTATTTTGAATGATACAATGACCGGAAACCTCAGTATGTGATCTGGATTATTAATATTTAATAATTGATCAGACAAAAAAAAAATTAAAGAACTAAAATGATTTATTATGTAACATTTAAACTATATCCCACACCAAGGTCATTTTTATTAGAAATAGTCAAATAATTTGCCCCAGGATTTAATCTTAAACACAGACGGACGGGCCCAAATGTATGAGTATACATAAATTAAGATTCGAAAATAAATTTCTATTCTCGGATATAATTTTTAAATCAAATGCTTGATTTGTTGAATAAAACAGACCAACCATTTTCATCAGTATTATTTTTTGGATTGAGCCAAGAGATCCGGTTGAAAATCAACCAGGGCCTAGTCACTTCTCGAATTAATTATTTCTTTCAATTGTTGTATTATATGCCACTTTGACAACTAAGATAGGACCACTAATGCCCTTCACTTTTCCCATTTTATCATTGTTAAATATCCACGACAAACTTGGTTGGCACCGTTTTAAATCTCCTTCGTTAATTTACCGAACCACTTATCCTAAGAGAACTTGGTTCATTTTCTCACATTTATGTTTTTGTGAGATTAAATATATTGAGAATGATTTGATTTCAATCAGGGCCGTCATTACGCAAAGGCCTAATAGGCCGGATCATAGGGCCCCAGGCAAGTTAATCAAACCCCGGCATCGACTAAACCCACTAAGTACACACCTAATGAGCTCCAGAACGCCATACACAGCGAGAAGCTGATATGAAATTTAGCAACCGACCATCTATCTATCTATTTATATATATATAAAATTAAGGTTTTGTCTGTACATTGCTCCAAATGACGCGAAATTTTGGTTGCACACGTTTCGAAGCTAAGTTATGAACGAAAAAACCCTCAACGAAATTCCTGTCTTTCAGTGGTTTCCGCGAAAAGTTGCTCACGATTCACGTCAAAACGGCTCAAGGGATTATTATGCAATTTCATATTTGGATTGGATGAATTCTAACTTACGTTTTTAGCTATATAACTTTTTGATATTTTGACCCCAAAAGGGGGTTTGGGGGGGTCCACGAATGAAATTCGGGAGATGTTTTCGGTGGGAGTGGAGTGTGAGGGTGGGGTTCGTGGGTCGGGGGTCCAGGGGTCGTGCCCCCTGGCTAGCAAGAGGACCGCCGAAGGCGGAGCCTTGCAGCTAATAAACTATAAACCCATCTACCCCACACTCATACATACACACACAGAGAGTGACTAATCAAATTAACTAGTGCAGAGGTGGTTTTACTAGGGGCCCCATCGATACCTGGCCCTAGGGCCTCATACCTTATAAAGACGGTCCTGATTGCAATAACAAATTTTACCTATCTCAAATTACAATCAATTGCAACATATGAAATATGAAAAATTACTAGAATATTAATATTAATGAAGATTTATTATTATTATCCGAGGGTTTGTCGGAATACAATAAAATGCCAATTGAGATAAAGAATGCCACGGGAATTCATGAATTCAAGAATCGATTGTTAAAATTTCTAATTTCGAAGAGATGATCTTCTTGTGAAAACGTCAGGAAGACCTGATATGGCACTTAAAGAAGACGAGAGTGCGGGGGTGGTTTATAAAGAATCATTATGTAAATTAAAATTAAGTGGAGATTATGTGGTGTTTCATAGAAGTTAAATTATTATATTAACATGTTATTATTATAGGAAGGTATAAGTATTTACGATATTTTAGAGTCAGATGGTTAAAGAGCATGCTTTCTAATCAAGCTAGCGAGGGTTCAAGCTCGACTCGCTGGAAATATTTAACTGGCTAAAATCTGATCCCTTCAGGGGAAGGCAATGGGAAACCATGCCCCTTAAAAGTTTCCCCAGGAAAATTACATTATATTACATTACATTACATTATTGGAGAGGATACTCCTCACACGATAGCCAACGCTCGGAATAGAGTATGGCGCTTGAAGAATATATATATTTAATTTATTTATGTACTTATTTGTAAGACTTCTTGCATTTATCCATTTTTCACGACACTGTATCAGATGAGGTTTTGTTGGAAAGGAGACTTCGTATTTGTGTATTACTATTATATGACCTAGTATCCTTAACTCATAGTAAATGAATATTAAATATAATATTTATTTACTCTTATCTTTAGCTGGCACAACACACTAAAATAAGCATTATCTTGTCATAAACATATAGTTCTTTATAATTATGAAATAATAAATTATTCATTATCAACTTATTAAGTCTCCGATAGATACCACAACCGGGTTTCCAGGTTCTTTATGTATAATTGTAATATAGAGTGTGTGAATTTGAAAACTTCCCACGCCTAGTATCGGTAAACTGGAAAATTATTTCTAAAACGCTGAGACACGTCAAATTTGTATTTGTGGAGGAAGAATTTTGATGTATAAATTAGATCGCTCCCATCACCCCCTGCTCCCAGAGCACCCCCCCCCACCTCCCCCCAAAAAATCTTAAATGGGAATGGGGGACGAGTGAGACATTATTTTGAAGGGAATTAATAAAGTAAAGGGTGTAAAAAAAAAATATATATATATATATATTTTGGAAGGGCTTTTTATTTTCTACATTTTTGGTGCGCCATTTTTTAAATTTGACTGCTGCATTGCCAAGTTAGGCGACTTTGAATATTGCAAAATTGAATTTTTGTAATTATTTGTGTGATACATTAAACTTATAAATTCTCATTAAAACCGGTTTTGACAGTGGTACATTGTTTTAATAAATCACTTTTTACAGATAAAGTAGTATCATACCTACTAGAATAACGTAAACCATAAACAAATTAGATCGCATTTTTTATTCTTGTACATTTATTTTGCAAATGATTACCAAACAAAATTCAAAACAATAAAGTCAAAATTGAAAACACCAAAACTAAAGTAAACATAAGTAAACTGTTACGGATCGTTGCTAAACTTTATCCAAATTCATTTGAAATATAAATATGTTTATTCCTTTATTATTAATCAGATACTACCTATCACTTGCGATTTGCAGTTCATGTTGACTTTAATTCAAAAATAGCGATCGATTCTCATCTAATATGATAAACAACTCAAGATTGAAAAAGAATTTAGTCTTTTTGATTTTAAGTCGATTCCTCCACATTTTCAGTAGAGGTTACCATTAATAGTCAAAACATCAAAAATGGAATGCAATAAGATTATTCCTCAAGTATTAGATGAGAATCGATCGCTATTTTTGATTTTAACTCGATTCCTCCATGTCTTCAGCAATGGTTACCAATAATAACCGAAACATCAAAAATTCAAACTAGAATTGTCATTCCTTAAGTATTAGATTGGAATCAATCGCTATTTTTGATTTTAAGTCGATTCCTCTATGTCTTCAGAAATAGTTACCAACAAAAACCGAAACGTCAAAAATCCAAAGTAGAATTGTTATTCTTCAAGTATTTGATCAGAATCAATCGCTATATTTGGTTTTAAATCGATTCCTCTATGACTTCAAAAAAGGTAACGGATAAGAAAACAACGCAGTTGTTATGGTTACTTTAAAATTTCCTCTCAAATTTTTATTCATTTCACAGAGAGAAGTCTATCCACTCTTACTTAAGGTTAAATGAGCTATATTAAGACGACCAAATGATAAAATTTTAAAGAATTAAAAAAAGTACTATCTTACTCTAGAGTAAAGTACTTTAAAATATAATTTTACTAAAAACTTTATTTAGCCTTTTTTGTGGTCCCAAAGGTACTTAATGAGGATATTAATTAACATCAAAATTGGTTAAATCATTTTCAAGATATCTAGAAAAAACTAAATAAGTACTGAAATAAAGTACTAATGTTTGTTGGCCGATATGTACCAAAAACTAATCAGCGCTTCATTTTGTTAAAAGAATGGTAGGTTTTCAATTTCATTTCAATCGGTGCAACGGTGTGGAAAAAATCGTTGATGGAAAAAACGATAACATACATACTTCCATACATACATACATCCGCACGCACTAAATGAAAAAATCGCACTTTTTGGCCTCTGGACGAGACCCCATGTAATTTTTGGCAAAACCGTCACGTGCTAAAATTCAACCTAATTGAATACTGCAATTTGTGACTTTAATTGAGACCATGGGTTCCGTAGTCTTTGTATTGAAAGTATCGCTCCTTTTTTTATGAGGTTTGTAAGACCTCAAGGAAGCTGTTAGTTACTTTATAAAAAAATAGAATGTTTCGATAGGGGCTGCTGGTTCGATTATCTAGTTAATTAATATTATACATATATGATATCCTGTAAAAGAGCAAATGGAGGGGAGACAAGGTAATTCTCTGCAAAAGCGTATGAAATAAAAGATAAAACAATTTAACGTTGATATAAAATTTATTCAGTAATTAATAAAGGGAAGGTTTTTGATAGAAGTGGAGTTAGGTGGATTGATTAAGAAGGGGTGGTGTATTTGGGAAAAATATGGATTATTGGAGGCTGGCTCGCCGTTCCAATTGTTCCCTTGAGAAAAAATGCACTGATTGTGCGTGTGTTAAGCGTCTATGCTCGACGCATCAATTCCGGGGCGATTTGCCCGGAAAAGTTAGTGTGTTTCTTGCCGCCTGAGTGGGCAAAGGAGTATATATGTTTTGTTGACTACCAAGCGAGCGGGTGTCACAAAACATATTTTGCTAAGCGCGGTTTAGCGCTTATTAAAGAAAACCTTGAGTGGTTTCTGGGCATGAGTTTGTATATGTTCTGTGCTTTGTCAATCGAGCGGACCGCCAAAACATATACATTGAGGTAACCTTCAGAATAAAAGAGAGAAAATAATTAAAGATATGAACACGTATAGGATATGAATTTTAGCTATCAGAAAGAACATTCTTACCTTCAGACTCGTACAAGCCTAGCGAATAGCACACAGAGTAAATCTAAGTGATATTTACCCTTTGGTGGTTAATAGTATAAGAACGATTTGAGCGCGTATCACCGAGTGCCTCGAGAGCAAAAAATGTTGGTGGGGAGGGTAGTTGCAGATGCCGACTATAGGGGTCTGAGTGCTTTAATAAAGTGTCTGATTTGACCATGTGAAAAATTGTGGCAATTTTGAACAGTCTTTACCTGAGGACCCTTTGAAGCCATGCTTAGCGCGAGACCGATTACAATACTTTACCCATGCTTCGCATTGAATAAATTAAAGACAATAATAACAATTAATAAACTGAATTGATTTTCAATCATCCGAATTCATACTCTATTAATTATTATTTTTTACAATTTTTTAATCTTATATATAAAAATTAATGTGTGTGTGTTCGTCTTTTATCCTTTCATAAGATGACTTAGTATTTAATTTTGCCGTAGTCGGGAGTCGGAGACGGTTTACTAAAATTATTAGGAGTCGGAGTCGGAGTCGAGTGTTATTTTACCCACTTCGCAGCCTGGGTGCCATATTTATCAACTTCTCATTTATATGTTAGATTAAATAATGAAATAATGATGTTGTTTTTAATAAAACAGTTTATTTATTATTATTAATAAGTACAATAAATAACACGATTTTCTAATGGGAAATAGAACGTTGGTAAAGTTCGTAGTACTTTCCACCTTTTGCCATAAGTTCAGAGTGAGTTCCCGATTCCACAACTGCTCCTTTCTGAATAACATAAATTAAATCAGCATTTTGAATTGTAGCCAAACGGTGAGCGATGGTAATACAGGTTCGTCCAGCGCTCGCTTTATCCAGGGCAGCCTGAACCACCTAAAATTGTTTAAATTTTAAAATTAGATTAAATTTCATTATCTTCTCTATATACAGGGTGTCCCAAAATTCAAAGATAAACCGTAAACAGAGGATAGGCCAGTTATCACGGTTCAGAACTTATTTTTTTTTTTTTAATAAAAGTCTCATAGTTTTCGAGTTATAGGCATTTTTTGAAAATGGTGAAAATTGCTTCCTTGCACTCCAAATATTGACTACAAATTTCCATATTTTATAATTCTAACTTTTGTTATGCAATTCTGAATAACCCTGCTAATGACTACAATTCAAAATTAAACCAAGAGTACTATACTTTTGGAGAAAAAAAAAATATTTTTTCTGGATCGATTACATGTTGATTAATCGAATCGCAGATCATGTGTTAAAAGATTTTGCTCACCTTACTTGGAATCTTCATAATGTACAACAAAATATATGTGGGGGCATCGAGAGGAGGAGGGAGTGCTCTATGGGGCCGTCCATAAATTACGTCACACGAATTTCAAGATTTTTAGACCCCCCTCCCTCTGTGTCACATTCTGTCACATTTTCATTGAGTAAGGGAGCTTGTATTGTGACGTCACACTATCACTTTTATACTCTATAATTTAATAATTGTAGATTGTACGTATATTTGAAAATTTTTTAAAAATATTAATTTGACATCACAATTTTCAAGTTCCCCGGGCCCCCCTGTCACATTTTGTCAGAAATCTGAGATGCCCCCTTACTGTGTTACGTAATTTTTTTTACATTAAAAATCTTTCTTACAATATATTATTTATATAAAAAATATATTTTAATAAATATTTAATAAGTAAGAGGGGTGTGATATGATTCATCCTTTGGGCCCAGTCCTCGCCGACTCTATATCTCTGAATAATGAATTCCCAATTTTATATAGAGTAAAAAGCTATGTGATTTCATTTTTCTGTTGAATAGATATTAAAAATTTTCAATTAATTTGGAACTTATATGATAAATAACTTTTAAGGAGTTAGGTGTTAGTTCTAGGTGAACCATTTTAATATAATAATAAAACTTGAGCAAGATAAGAGGTAGGTTTCACAAAAAAAACTATTTATTGAAACCTACCTCGCATCTTATAAGTTTTATTATTATATTTATATGATAAAGTCAATTTTTAAGGGATCTTCTTAAGAATGAATAAAATGACAATAATTTGAAGTAAGTATAAAAAATTAATTTAAAAAAATCTTAATAATTTGAGATACTTTTTCGCTTTGAGAATCCAGGGCAGAAGTGGCTTCATCAAGAAGTAATATCTTAGGATTTCGAATGAGAGCTCTTGCAATGGCTACACGCTGTTTTTGGCCACCTGAGAGCTGCGCGCCTTTCGTTCCCAGCCTTGTGTCATAGCCCTAGAAAATGAATTCAATCTTTTTTGATCTAACTCAAGCTTTAAAAGTGTAATTACACAATTATAACACTGGTTTTAGTAGTGGTTTTGGTGCCGGGGTATTTGGAGGGAGCTGATTTCATATGAATCTGATTCTCTGAATTCAAATATGGCATTAGTTTTTGCCTAGCAGCTCAAGTTTCTTCAAATTCCTTACTTGTTTGCTCTACTTGCAATTGGGAGGACTGTCTTACTAGCATGCTTACTTGATTTAAAAGATAGCCCATGTTCTAAAAAAAAGTTTAGCTCCTTGAACCTGTGTAGTGGCAGCCAATTGGAGAGCATTATTTTATCATGTGGGTGACACGCGTATTGGAATCCATCAGCTGATATTTTCTTTTACTTATGGAAAGTGGTGCTTAAGGTTTTAGGTGAAACATGATGTTGATTAATAGAGTAAAAGGGTGTGTAGTTTCACAGTGAAATATATTGAGTTTGTATAAACCTCTTTGAGTTTTTATTTCATTCGCGAAACACACACGCTTACTCTGATAACTGATATTTTCTTCCTTAACAGTGTTTGACAAAAAAGCAATAATTGCCGTTCGTTTGCGATTGATAATTTCTGCAATAATATTATTGTTAGCCATTTTTGTTTGGATCTGAGCTCTAACTGAAAGAGAGCCCAGCTGTTTAGCTCAAAGGTTCATTGTCTGGACTGACACTTGAGTGTGCAACTTAACCTGCCAACTTGAAATATTTTCCGAAAAAGCTTCGTCTGACGCCAACATAGAAAAAATCGGCCTGACTGAACTAGCTGTTAGCTTCAAATTGCAAGTAGAGCAAACAAGTAAGGAGCAAGTAACAGAAAAAGTCTCATGTGAACCGGCTTTAAGATATAACGTTGGGATCGGTACTTCCTTTGAGTGAGGAACAGGGCGTCTTGCAGAGACTAATTCAGAATAAGTCTAATTACTAAGGTTCTTTCGATTGATTGCAATAATATCTACTAGGCAGAAATAATAGTTATCGAAGTGATTAATAAGTAGGCCAAATATACAAGAAAAAATCCGTGTATAATAATTCTACAACACCGATTCTTCATTGTATTGAATAGAAAAAAAACTTTGATAGAAAAATGAATGTATCTAAAAAAGTAGAGCTAATGGAAAAAACTGGTTTCATATATAGATTCAGGGCCCCAAACAGTGGCGTAGCGTAATTTTCATGGGGGGGGGGGTCAAACCACAAAGCAAAATATAAAGTGAGAATTTTTTTTATTAAAACAAATAGTCCAGTTAAATTGTGTTTTTACCCGGAAAGTTTTGGGGTAGTTGTAATTTCTTCGACCCTTTATGTTTTTGGGTGAGCTGAATCCGAATCTAAAGTTTGCTAATAAAATTTCGTGATGGAACATTGTCAAAAATGCCAAAAAACCTAAAAAATCTAATTTTTTGGCGGTTTTTTGATAATAACTAGAAAACTATCAACTTTTCTTAAATAATCTTATTATTCAAAATGAAAGTTCATAAAATTACCTATAAATTTTAACGTTTAGGTTTTTTTTCCGACCAACCGTTCGGAATCAAGCGCTAGTTTAAAAATTGGCGTATTTATTCTGTTTCCGCAAATCCCAAAAACTCGCACTTTTTTCGATTTTTGTAAGAATTTTATGAACTTTCATTTTGAAAAGGAAGCTTATTTAAGAAAAGTTGATAGTTTTCTAGTTATAAGAAAAAATTAACAAAAAGTTAAATTTTTTTACATTTTTTGGGATTTTTGGCAATATTCCGTCACGAAATTTTGTTAGTAAACCTCAGATTCGGATTCAGCACGCCACAAAACATATAAGATCAAGAAATCAAAACTACCCCAAAACTTTCCTGCAAGGGGCCCTTTAGAGAACAATTTAACAGGACTAAAAAGGTACTTCAAGAAATTCAAAAAGAGCATAATTCTTGATTACATATGAAATTAATTAATATATTTATTTAAGGTTAGTTTGCCAGAAGAAACGGTTTGTCGTTGCCATTACTCATTCCATGAGCCCTGACCTTGGGGAGGGGTTCTCACCCCCCCCCCCCGTGGCTACGCCTCTGGCCCCAAATATAGATAAAATCAGTTATAAAATCGTAGACACCAAATGTTTTTTTGTAGACCAGTGTAATTGATGAACGTGATGTACTTGAGGTAAGGAAGTAATGAAGCTATGAATATTAGCACTTCGTGCAGCTTCAATAATATCCGCGATTGGCACATCTCTCGTGTTGTCTCCATAGGCGATATTCTGTGCAATGGTTCGATCAAACAAAGTTGGCTCCTGGGATACAATCCCCATACCAGCACGTAGAGGACCCACCGAAATCGTTGAAATGTCTGAGCCATTCACTGTCTAAAACAAAAAACGAATATTCAACACAAATTTCATTTTCACCTATCTTTTGCAAATGTAACTAACGATTGATCCAGAGTTGGGGTCGTAAAGCCTCTGCAGAAGTTGAATACAGGTGGATTTTCCACATCCACTAGGGCCAACCAGTGCCACTGACTTTCCATGAGGCACATGCAGGTCCAGACCCTGAAGAACTTTGACAAGAGGCCGAGTCGGGTATGAGAACTCCACTTTGTTGAAACTTATGTTTCCCGCTTCAAACTCCTATAAAATTAATTAAAAACTTTAGATAAAGTGTAATTCAAATTCGACAATTCTCTTTTCGCATACTATTGAAACCAATCTTATAATTTAATTAAATTACTTTTTATTTATAATATGTAATTCATTATATAGTTTTTATTGGCTATTTTCAAAGAATCTTGGTGAAAGTCACGATAGATGTAACAACTCTCCTAGTAATATAGAATTAATAATTACATGTAAGTAATGGAATTGCTATTAAATACGTATATTATATCCCCAATGATAACAATGAATAACTATTAATCTAAATGGCAGTGATTTTTACAGAAAATTCTTTGTTAATGTATCGGGGTTTTTTCTAATAAATAAATACAGAAATTAGAAAAGAGAGGAATTCAACCAGTCGAATAACAAAATTCCAATTATAGAAAACAGTTTCAGCTTTAATTATATATAGTAATGCCATCTTCAATTCTAATTCTTTGCTGGCTGAGTTCCTCTCTTTTCTAATTTATAAATTTTTGGACAGCCATCTCTCCTTCATTAACGTAAAAAAATATATGTATAATTTTTTCTTTCATTTTTAGTTCCCATTCAATCTATATATTTCACGCTATTCTGTTAGGTTATGATCCCAGTGATAGTGAAATTGATTTATTAAATTATTTTTTAAATCAAAAAAATTGATTTTAATATATTATTAAAAAGTTTATGGTATTAGTGTGCCAGAAGAGTATAAAAAATTTTGATATGCCCTCGAAAGGCGTGATGAAATTCCTTCTCCGGAAATTTTAAAATAAAAATAATTGAAGAGTCTAACGCTCGAAAAGAGATTTGAATAAAGCAAATTGTATAAAGTAGAAAAAATAAGCTGGCGTGTTCTGATGTGGCCATCTACTTGACTTTACCATACAACCCGGCCCCTAAAATTATTTATAATCATGTAGGGGGTTAGTTTTTTCATTTTTAGACTTCTGGGGTCCCACTGATTATGTATACAAAATTTGGTTGAGTTTGGTACAAGGAACTGGATTTTCATTTTTTGACCCTACACCACCCCCCATTTTGGGCGGTTAGTTTTTGCATTTTTAGCCGACTTCAAAAAAGGAGGAGGTTCTCTATTCGACTGAATTTTTTTTTTTTTTTTTTTTTTGTGACTATGTTACCTTATATCTCCGCCAATTGTCAACCGATTTTGAAAATTTTTTTTGCATTGGGTCCAGCCTAGCTTCCGATTGGTCCTATTTTTTTTTCATTTTTTTTTCATAGGTATTAGACCTTTTTTATTAGGTTTGTTTAGACCTAACCTCTTTGTTTATGAACCGATTTCGATGGTTCTTTTTTATCCGAAAGAGGGTGTCTTAGGGATGGTGTCATATTAATTTGGTCAAGTTCTGATGATATGATCACTATTAATAACATCACTAAAAAGAGAAAAATAAAAATAATTTTTAAGAAAAAATAAAAACCGACTTCAAAAAATTAAATGCAACAAATAAAATACACTAAAAGGTATAAAATAATTATTATCTTATTTAGTTACAACTAAACTACGAAATATTAACATGAAATTTTTTTTGAAGTTGGTGCCAAACATATACCTTTTATGAATCGCACTCGACGGATCTTACTTAGTACGTTTGGCGGTTACGCTCGCTTATAGGTATAGTTTGTTTGGTACCGACTTCAAAAAGTAATTTCATGTTAATATTTCGTCGTTTAGTTGTAACTAAATAAGATAATAATTATTTTATACCTATTTTATTTGTTGCATCTAATTTTTTGAAGTCGGTTTTTATTTTTTTCTTAAAAATTATTTTTATTAGACTTCTGGGGTCTCACTGATTATGTATACAAAATTTAGTTGAGTTTCCTCAAATAGCCTAGATTTTTAATTTTTTACCCCCCTCCACCCCCCTTAATTTTGGGTCGATATGCACCAAAATCTAATAAGTTCTTAATCTCAATGGACCAAAACTACATGTGAAATTTGGTTTCGATATTCACATTAGTTTTTGAGCTAGCTCGTCCACAAAAATTTGATAACACGACGGACAGACTAACAGACATTTTGACAAAACAATTATTATCTCAAAAAATATAATTTTTTCGATGTTCACTTATTAGAGCTTTTTTGTAGAACGAAATGCCATGGTTTGGCTCAATTTTTCTAATCAAAATAATTATTTTATAATTATTATTATTTAATAATTATTTAATATTATTATTTAATAATTATTAGTTTCAGCCGTCTTTGAGATATTTTGAAAAAAAGAAGGAAAAACCACTTTTTTATGCACGATTACAATACTTGACCATACCCTGTATGGTAAAGTAATATACTATTTCTAAAACCCTTTATACTGTGGCGTCCCTCCCTATTTATTTGGTGGAGACGCCATACCCTCTTGCTTGTAAAACAGTCAAATCCTAACCCAATACATATATTCCTAGAGTCCCCTATGTTTCCTCTATACTAAAAGTCACGTAAATATTTGAAGCTTTGGCTTTTAATTAAATGTTAAGTGAATCTTAAGGAAAATATTTGACCAACTAGTATGAGTATTACCTTTGTTTTTGAGTAATATCAGTAAAAAAATATTAGTAAAAAATAAATTGCAGTAAGCTTCATAAAATCTGAATCTCATGATTGACTTTGGTTAGGATCTAGTGATTATCTTAGGAACTGGAGGGCATGTCTCCCATATGGGCAATGTATCCTGGATTTACCCTATATATGTAAAAACTTTTTAAAACTCGGAATACTTTCACCAAATTTTACTGATTTTGAAATTTTTTTACACAAACTGTTTGAGCTATAAAGTTGAAACATGACCCGTTAATCCTTTATATTAATTCCAACATGTCTGCTGAATTTAGAGTCATTAGAAGCTATTGGATGGCTGCCCATAGGGCAATTCGAATTTTTTCTGATTTTCCGCATTTTTAAACCGGAATTTCTTAAACGTTTAGGGAAAGCGGTGTTGGTTTATAGTGAAACATAATAAACACAGGAATTATTAGACGGATTATAGTGGCGTTTTCAAAGAGGAAATAAAATTAAAAAAAAATTAAAAAAATTTTTAAATTATATTTTGGAGATTTTTGGACAGTCTTTTGTTAAACCTCCTGATGAAGGGTTTATAGACCGAAATATGTACCTATAGAGATAAATAAAAATCTCCAAAATATAATTTAAAAAAAAATTAATTTTTTTAATTTTATTTCCTCTTTGTGAAACACCACTATAATCCGTCAAATAATTCCGGAATTTATTAGCCTAGAAGTTCCATTTTTGAGTTATTGTAGTTATCTGAATCCAGATAAAAATGAAGGTTTTTGCCAAGAGTGCAGAATTTTTATATATTGGACGAGACAATAAAAGAGTGTGTCTTCTGCTGGAATTATAAATTTTATTTATTTATAACGAGACTATAGTTTCGAGGGCTTTGTCCTCTTCATCAGTCTATTACAATGGATTCACAGGAATTAATTTGACTGATGAAGAGGGCAAAGCCCTCGAAACTATAGCCTTCGTTATAAATAAATAAAATTTATAATTCCAGCAGAAGACACACTCTTTTATTGTCTCCTTGAATCCAGATAATTACATAGATAGATTTACACACAGAAAAACAAATGCTTCAAATGATTTTTCACCACGTTTCACCATGATAAGAAAAAAAATCAACTGATTTAATACTTCTGCCGACCATGGGTGCTTCTTCATCTGCCTCCAAAGCGTACGGTGTAAAATAAATATTTGCTACCCCAACCTCTATGTAATAAAAAATCGGAACAATTCACCTTTAATCGTGCTAGCTTAGTACGTGAACACGTTCACATTGTTATGGCAAATACTTCTATTGATGTAAGAAGTTTTTAATTTAATAAATTAAAATTAGAAAATTATAATTATAGACAGATTAAATAAATCTTACATGAATTTTAGTTTTTTCGCCATCCTTTATCCGAGGGATCCTGTCTACGATTGCAAAAAGTCTACTCGCAGCAGCTCGCGCTTCAGAAAAATTAGGAGCAACTGCCAAGGAATGTCCTAATGTCCAAGCTCCAAAAACTAGCGCTTGAGATACCCTAATTAAAGCATAGATATTTATTATTATTAATTTAATTTTGAAATGCATAATTTCATTTCATTACTACCTATTTTCCGAAATAATTTATAAAAAATTCCACTTGTTAAGATTTAGTTTGTCGAAAGTAGCAGAGTTATAATGAAGGGGACCCAAGAGTGTGTCTTCTGGTGAAACTATAAATTTTTAATTAATCCATAACGACACTATAGTTTCGAGAGCTTTGTCCTCTTCATCAGTCTATTACAATTGATTTACAGGAATTAAATGTGAATCAATTGTAATAGACTGATTAAGAGGGCAAAGCTCTCTAAACTATAGTCTCGTTATAAATCAATTAAAAATTTATAATTCCACCGGAAGACACACTCTTTGATTGACTCCTTCAATTTATAAAAATTCTGCTACTCTCGGCAAAAAGAAACTTTCAATTTAATTTAAAAGAAAAGAGTCATAAGGAGAAAGGTTGTCCTCTGCTTGTGAAGTTTAATATTACAACAAAACGAATTTACTTATATTCAATTTGGGTATGTGAGCCCATGAGGAAAAATAGATAATATTTCTAATTAAGACTGATGATGAAGGTGAGACATTCAAAACTATAGAGTCTAAAAAATAAATTATATATATATATATATATAATTAATTATATATCTAGGAATCAGTGGCGTGCGTCCATGGATGCTGTGGATGCTGCGCATCCCTAAAATTTCAAAATGTCAAGAGTATTTTCATACCGAGTTATAAAAAATCTAATGTTAAATTTGAAAAATAACACAAAATTCTGTGTTTATCGTGTGTGATTTCTATATTTGTCGAAAGACAATTCCAAAAGCCTTTAATTTGGAAATCGATAGTACAAGTCATATGATTCCAATCGGCTGATACGGGTGAGAATCTTGGAAAGCTGTATGGTAGGGTTCACTTATGCATTTTCGATAGGGTTTCTTTTTTTCAGCAGACATTCCGTGGACCTTGAAACTTGCACTGTATTTCAAAAGACTAGGTATACTATGTTGTAAATAATCGGTATCTCGTCGTAATTTTATTTAATTCAACAAATTCAAAACTCTCCTATTTTTAGTTCGTTTTGAAATTCCCCATGCTTAAGCGAAAAATAAAATAAAATTTTAAAAATTGAAGGGCTATATTTTAGACAGCATCCTCTGGTTGAAATGTCACCGGTCACTATTGATAGGAATACTTTATGTTTATTTGCTTCAAGCGGAAGACAACTTAGTGATTTCTCCTTTTGAAAAAAAAAATTCAATTTATAATTTAATTTTGATTTCATAATAAAGATTTAAATAATTAAAACTAAACTAGTAAAAACGTATTTAGAAAATCTATAAAAAAAAAATTAAGTTAATTAACTAGTTTTCAACTGATTTGAATTTGTTTCATAGATCTATGATGCCAGCGGTTAAATACCTCTTATTAGTCTTAAGGAGGGGAGGGGCTAGTACTTAAAAGGAAATTTTAATAATTTATTTATGTTAACAGTCTGGGTGATTTGAATTAACAGTCTAATCAGCCTTAAAATAAAAATGATTTGTTGAAATACAGGCATGAGATGAGTATACTTTGTTATAAAAAATTGATAATATTATAGATTTATGAAAAGATTATGTTATAATAAAATAACAGAGTTTGTAGTAGGTTGAAGGAGTAATTCAGCCAAAGCAAGGATGAACCGGGTACAATGATGTTCCCAGAATAAGACGTTTCGGCCTGAATTTCTTCAGTTTATTGGGAATTATACACATATTACCGTAAGTACATATGATTGTTCCTGGTTTTGTCAACAATAAGAAATTTAACTTCATATATTTAGTGTTAAATTGGAGCCCAAGATTCAGGGATGAGTCAAATTGTTGTACCCGGTGCACAGGGCCGGAGCATAGCATAGACCAGGGGTTCCTAACCTTTTTATAGCACTGTACCTGTACGTTGTAAACAATTTGATGACCTACCGGTAAACAAAAAATTTTGAAATGGGGAATAAAATGCAATGAAGAACATTTGTAATAAAGACAAGTAACTTGGGATATATTTTTATTGCTAAACATATAATTACATAAAATATAATAATCACTTTAAAAAATATATAATTAGCGAGAAGGTTGGGCCTGTTTATTATTAACCGAGGGGTGATCCGCGATTGGAAGTAGGTGTACACCTCTTTGGAAGTATTTTGGAAGTACTTGGAAATATTTGGAAGTACTTGGAAATATTTGGAAGTACTTGGGAACATTCGGAAGTACTTGGAAATATTTGGAAGTGCTTGGAAATATTTGGAATTACTTGGAAATATTTGGAATTACTTGGAAATACTTGGAAGTAGTTGGAAATATTTGGAAGTACAAGTGGAAGTAGGTGTACAGCACATTAGGTCGCGGTTCACCCCTTGTTATTAACTAAAGAAGTAATATCGGGCTCAATGTTTGTCAGTTTAAGGCGAAGATCCGATTCAATGTCCAGCAGAACTCTATATTTGGTTTTCATCGTAGTCATTGTTTTAATGCTGAATTCATTTCTAATTTAGTTTTTCAATAATTCTATTTGATAACAAAGTTATATTAATCTCTTCAAATTGACATTGGAATCCCTATGTATCAATTTAAAAAAGACACCCGGTATACATATATAATTTAAAATATTTTTTGTAAAATCTAATGATTGGATAATTCTTTTTTGAAAGATATTTGATTTATGATTGAGCGTAATGTTATCTACATGTAAGTAATTTTAAGATTTTGTAACTAAACTATAACCATGACTAATCATACCCTTTGTAAATTTTTTAGTGTTCTTAACAACGAATAAGTTTATTTGTATATGGTCTGAAGACGAATACGAGATGTACACGAAACATGTAGCCAAGCATTTATTAAAATAAATTAGGATATATGAAAAATCAATTTAAATAAATCTCCTGAGTTTAATACACTTACTTTAACAGCTTCTTAATATTTATGAATAATTCAATTACTATTGATTAATAATATACAATTAATTTAAAGATATTTGAAACACAAAACACAATTTTTAGTAGAACTCAGACACAGCTATAATTCTCATGATATAATTTCTGGGAAACTAACTATGAATTTTAGGTCCTTTCGTTATATATTGCTATTTTTCGTGGAGGGAGCAATTCGCTTATCTTGGAAATTCCAGAGTCCTGACAAGCGGATGGTCTAGTTCTAGTAATATGCATCACAGCAGGCGAGTGCAAAATTTTTATGGGGCGGTCATAGATAACACATTCAGGTATAGACGGCATCTTTTGAGATTAGGTAAATCCCAACAAAGTATTACAACACAAACAATGGATAAGAAATTCCAAACTAAAATATTAATATGTATGGATTATTAGTTATTATAGTCATTTCTTTTCTTTTTTCGTAATACAGATTTTTAATAGATTTTTGTTTTAAACTATAAAATCATTCGCGTACCGGTAGCTGCTTGTCCGCGTACCGGTACTGGACACGTACCCAAGGTTGGGAACCACTGGCATAGACAAATATGACAAATGTCTAGGGCCCCGTCAAACTGTCTATTTCGAAATGATTTGTAAATAAGATAGTTTACCTTTCTGTTGGATAACTGTATATAATAAACAAAAATATATTGCTTTTTATATGGTTATTGTGAATTCTAAAATCTAATGAAAATGTGTGGAAGGGGGTCCGGGAAGAAGAAAATATCTAGGACCCAAAGTGGGTTAATCCGGCCTTGCCGGTGCATTCTTGCTTTAGCTGGATAACTCCTTCAACCCACTACACATTTATCACAGCCACGATCTCCAACAACATAAAATAATAGAGATTCATTCAACTAAAATTAAGAAAAATTAGATACTTGATGACATCAGGATAAGACAGATCCCCTTCAGAAATTAAGTAGCCTCCATAAAAGTGTGCAAAGTTATTTGCGAAAAACGGCATTGTTTGTCCTAAAGCAAACATAAGGCCCCGCAAATATTGTTTCAATCGGGTAGCCCTTAAGGCGATATTAAGTTCTTCCTCATACTTTTCAAGAAATATTTTTTCTGCTCCTAGTGAAGCAATAGTTCTTATGTTTGAAATTGCTTCCACAGCAACCTTTGAACATGAATACAAAATAAATTTATTTGTAAAGCCTTTAATTTAAAATTATTATATGTTTACTGTGACTTATAGATACCTTGGTTGCTGACTGTACAGCTAACTTTTCATCAAGCCCCTGACCCTGTATTACTTTTGCATCAAGAAACACACCTGCGAATACGAGTGGAAGAAATACACTTGTTGCGAGAGTGAGTTTCCAGCTAATATACAATCCCAAACCTATTCCGACACAAATCGTAACAATACTTTGAACAATTATTGCTAGTTGAGTACCAGTTGCCTAAAAAATTGTAATTAGTCAAATGATTGTATAATATTCACAAATCACAATGAAAAACATTACCCCTTGGACATTGGAAGCATCACCAAAGAGACGAGAACAAAGTTTTCCAACTCTATGTTGAGGCATGTCAAACCACCCAGCCTCCTGGTGTAACATTGCTTTAAACGTATTTAACCTTAATCTGGAAGTAAGACGGACTCCGACCAAACCAAATAAAAAAATCTAAAACACAAGATAAATTAAAAGTAAACTGTTTATTAGGATGGAGAAAATGGGATGTCTGTAATACTTTTTCATCAACCAACCTGTAAAAATGTGCCTACTCCTGACACCAAACCAAGAAGTACGAACATTCCAGCTAAGAAATAAGTATAATTTCTTAATTCCACATCATTTTCAAGTGATACCGATTGAAAAATTTAGAATGAATGAGTAATTATTCATAAGCTTATGAAACTAATGTATTTACTTGAAAAATTTCTCCAAACAAAACGGAAAATAAAGAAAAAGTAACTCCAACAATGATTGCCGAAATAAAGCCAACAACTACATGGGGCAGTTCTGGTTTGTTTAATTTTAAAAGCCTTGAAAGTGGTACATGATAATTATTCTAAAAATATATAAAAAAAATTAGTGATTTATTTTTCGTAGATTCAAATTAAATAAAAAATCTTTACTTCGGGATCTTCAGACTCCTTAACATCTTTAATTATCTCTGGATATATAGAAGAGCGTTTTCTTAGTGAAGCAACAATGTCTTCAGATAGATCAAAAACTTCAGCTTCAAAATCTTCACTAGGTCTTTCTTCTGGTTCAGCTGAAAATTGAATAAATATCAAGATTTTTTCAGTTGAGACTTTAATAGTCAAATTAATGTTTTGAAAGTTTTCGCGGCTAGATTAACCAATGAAAAATTAAAATATAAATTAAAATTCTCTTTACGAAGACGTTTTTCATGAAATCTTCAAGAATTGATAAATTTGGTTAGAATTATTCAAATTTTTGATCTTGTGTGATAATGAGATGCTTAGTTTGAGAGTTCTAGTTTAGGTCCTACAATAATGCATGGTCCGGAACTCGAAACTAAAACATGGATGTTAATTATATAGTATACCTACAATTTGAATTAATTTTTTTAATTTTACCCTAAGTAATCTAAGCCTGGAATAAATTGCAAATCAAATATCTAGATATATGGTATTTTAATATTTATTTTCTAAAAAGTGTATGAGTAAGTGAATTGAACTTCTGAAATTAATTTATCTTTTAATTGCATATTTTTACTTTGAAAATTAAAAAATATATATCATCAAATTGAAGAAAAGGAGTATATAAAAAATTCAGTCGAATGAGAACCTCCTCCTTTTTTGAAGCCGGTTAAAAATAAAGAATTTAACATGTAAATTTGAACACTTTTTTCAAAAACATTCTAAAGGAGTGCAATTTGATATTACCTAATAATAATATATATATATATTTTTTTTATTTAAAATTGACCTTGTCCGTTAGAACATTTGGTCAAAATAATAATAATATTAAAATATATTTATTTACCTCGGTGGCTAGCCAGGACCAAAGACTGATAAATTCCATTTGGATTTGCTAAAAGTTCTTGATGTGTTCCGGATTCTACAACAATTCCTTGGTTCAAAACAACTATTCTATTAGCTTTAGCTACAGTTGATAAGCGATGTGCCACTACAATTGTAGTACGACCCTCTTTAGCCTTATCGAGAGCTGCTTGTACCTGAAATAATATTTTTAATTTCAAATCCACAATTTCTACCACTATAATGCATTCTGACCTCCGCTTCTGATTGTGTATCTAAAGCAGATGTTGCTTCATCAAGCAAAAGTAATTTGGGTTGTCGCACCAAGGCTCTGGCTATTGCTAACCGTTGCTTTTGTCCACCTGAAATTTGTGATCCTCTCTCTCCAATAATAGTATCATATCCCTTAAAGAAAATAAGGATTTTTATTTAAAATAGAAAGATTAAAGGTCGATTTACACTCATCCGTGACGTGACTGTGACGTGACCTGCACGTGCTTCAACAGGCGAATTAATATGAATTCTTCCAGGCATTTTAAGTGGGGCTGTTTCTACTCCACCGGTGCCCAACCGTGACAGTGCAGTCAGTGCTCATGGGCAATAGAATCACGGGCCGGCCACGGCACGGTTGAGTGTAAATCGACCTTAATGAAGAGTTAATACATTGTATGTTCATGTTTCTCATCATTATAAGAATAAAATCTTCAAATTTACTTTTGGAAGAGACTTGATGAAGTCATGAGCGTTCGCCTGACGGCATGCGGACACTATTTCAGCATCTGTTGCCTCTGGATTTCCATATCGAATATTTTCCGTAATTGATACATCGAAAAGTGAAGGTTCTTGACCAACAATGCCCATCTGTCCCCGAAGCCATCCGACATGAAGAGAGCGCAAATCATGTCCGTCTAAAAGAACCTATTATAATAGATGTAAAAAATTAATTTCCAATAAAATACATATTTCAATTTTATAAATACCGATCCCATGGTAGGGTCATAGAGTCTTTGAATAAGTTGAACAGTAGTCGATTTTCCACAACCAGAAGTTCCTACTAAAGCCACCGTTTCTCCTGATTTAATTTCTAAATTTAAATCCTTGTAAAACCTAAAATAATTTTCGGAAAATTTAAAAAAAAAGCAATTCCTAAAATATTATAAATTATTGATAGTTTGTTAATATAGATGCTCACTTTAACTTCAGGTCGATTCGGATATTCAAAATGAACATCTTTAAAAATAATATTTCCATCAATTTTTTTAGGTTTTAACCCTTTTTCTGATAAAGAGTCAATTGCAGATTTTCGTTCAATAATTGAGAAAATAGAGGCAGCTGCTCCTCGAGCCATCGCAAATGCTTCGATATGTGGAGTAGAAAGACCCATATTTATGGCTCCGATAATTACACCAAATAAGATCTGAAATAAATATGAGTCTTTTGGTTTTATTGAAATATTTTATAAAATATGTATCATAATAATATATTTAATCTATATTTAATTATACATAATTAGTTTTTTTGGCACTTACTATAACTAATATCGCCGTTGTATAGTGAGCTTCATCTTCGGGAAGATAACGGTCTTCCAGAATTAGTTCGAAGCCATACCAGACAGCAATGCCTGTGGTTAGGTAGATAACAAGCCACATAACACCAGCTCCAAGACCAGAATATAATCCTCTTTTGATTCCCATTTTACGAGCTGGATTTAGATTCTCCTTGTATCTATTATTAATTATGAATAGCAAAAATATTGGTTTGAATTGTTACTATATATATTTTCCTGACTTAAAATAATACAAAGTGATTTACTCCACCCTTTTCAACCCTATTTATTTACTAAATTATTATTTACTCGCTGAAACGTGATTGGAAGATGGCGAAACAAATTTCAATACCAATAAAGCTTACTTAAGCTACCCTTTGAGGATTTTTTGGTTTTCCGTAACAAAACGGGAAATATGTCTGATATGACATAAAATGCAAAATAGGCATATGGAACATGTGAGAATCATTTGAGAAATTTTTTAAAAAGAAACATTACAATGGCACCCATTATAGACAGCAAATCTAGCATTTTATATGTAAACTCATCTTTACCAAATAATTGATGAAGAAGTGGTCATATACCTTAGAAATATTTAGAATTAACTATTAAAAAATTCCACAATTTGTACTGATACACAGCTTAATTCTTTCTAACAGCTTAAAGGGCTTAAAAATAATGATCGATTTCTTGTTGAGGCCTTGATTTTCTCGGGTTTATGATCTAGAAGATTTTTCCTAGTTTTGCTAACCATGATGAAATTAGAGAATAAAGTAAAATTAAATTGAGTTGGCTAACTACATGTATTTATCATCACTTGAAAACGGTTTTAAAATTAAACACCGAAACATAGAGAATAAACCTAAAAATTTTAAATTATTTTCTCATTTCATTCGCCTTGAATTTCTTTCGACAAAAAATCTTCCAGATCATCAACCTGACACTAAGAAAATATTTTTATGGATCATTATATATTATATCATCAATAATAAAGTTACTAAAAAATAATTATTTATTTTTGAAAGATGAATGGCGTAAATAACTGTCTCGCTTCTCCTGTGTTGCATAGGAGAGGTGAATTCCTCTCTTTTCTAATTTCGGAAGCACAGATCAAACAAGGTAAAATAAATAAATATCGGCCTTTGGAGTGGGCGTACACAAGTTGTTGAAGATGAGAGCATGTGCGCTTATTTATTAAAAAATGCAAAAAGAGGGTTTTTTACATTTTTTTTTTATTTAAATCATATTGTTTTATCTCTATACTCATTTAAATAAAAGTAAAATTTTGGTAGAAATGATATTTTATTTTTCTATCAAAATGGAAAAAATTTAATGAGGAGAAATCCTGTGTAAAATTTTTCTCTTTTAACGAAGTGTGCAAAAAGAGATTTTTTCAAGATATTTTAACGAAATTATTTACATTTTTCTATACCTATAATATATTCATTTAAATAGAATTTTAATTCATAAGAATTTTGCTGGCTTGGTGTGTAATGGATATATTAATTTTTTATTGTTAAAGGATAAATAAATTGAATTGCTTCTTTCCAGTAATTTATTTTATTATTCAAATGGTTAATCCAAATATTTCGAGAGCGCTTGCGGCATCTCTTCCTCAGTGGAAACTGTGGGACCACACAAAAGGCAAGTCAGTGAGCTATTATTAATTACAGATGTCAAAGGTACTCACCCACTCCCACACCAATGTGCCGACCCCATCAGTTTGTACAGAGCATTGATAAAAGCTTGATTAAACAACTATATATATATATATATACACATATATATACGTACATATATGAGATACAACGCACAAATAGATACGAGTATGTACCGAGAAAAACTAATTGGTACATCTATTCACAATGAAGTCTGAATGAAATTTAAAACTATTAGCATTCGAGCTGGTTTATATTTAATATGAACCAATTAGTATTAATGATTAGTCAAGGAAAGGTCAACGACCACAATATTGTCTACGTTTAATGTTATCTCATTTTGTGAATTTGTGTATATATATATATGGTGTTTAATCAAGCTTTTATCAATGCTCTGTACAAACTGATGGGGTCGGCACATTGGTGTGGGAGTGGGTGAGTACCTTTGACATCTGTAATTAATAATAACTCACTGACTTGCCTTTTGTGTGGTCCCACAGTTTCCACTGAGGAAGAGATGCTGCAAGCGCTCTCGAAATATTTGGATTAACCATTTGAATAATAAAATAAATTACTGGAAAGAAGCAATTCAATTTATTTATCCTTTAACAATAAAAAATAGAATTTTAATATTTCAAAATATTTGAGGGAGGGTCACTCCTAAGATTTTACTGGGTGACCTTATTTACGTGACTCCTAAGATATATCTAACTATACCCCACTTCTATTCTCATTTGAAATTTTGAAGTTGTGTCCTGGTGGACATACTTTCAGTTTGTTTGCAAAAACGAAAATGTCAAATTACATTTTAGTAAGAAAATAAAACGGTGACACAGTGGTGTAAATTTCCATTATAGGTGAATTTTATTTTATTGATTAATATGTATATTGAAGCTGTGTTAAATTACAGTTCATTAATAAAAATAATCACAACCGGCGAACCCAATAAATAAAATTATAGTTATTTTAAAATAATAATTTATTATTATTGTTATAAATAGGGGTTTAAAGACGCATCGACTGCTAAGGTTATTATCGCCTAATAATGATTTAATTTGTAGTCAGCACTAGTGACCAGTACGTCCCTTAGCAAATATGCCGCCTTTCTCCCTAGAGTACGTTGCAAAATAGCACCATTTCAGCAAATTTTAGTCTAGTATTTATAATAATTTTTAAAGTGTTAAACAAAAATAAGCCTTTGCTGGCTCTCAACTACGTGCACCCTGCGATCAATTTGCGCCCGGGCTGCATTGGTAAACTCTCGCGATGTTAATTTTTTAAAAATTCAAAAAGGAAATTCTTAATTTGTTTTTAGATCATGGCAGTGATGGGCAAAAAGTCTAACGACAGCGCTGAAAATAACACTCTCTTAATCAAATTACCTTTCGACTTCTTTATTTTGTCCCTCAAAGGCAATTACTGTCCGAATCGAACTAAGAACTTCTTCTATAACAGCTCCAGCAATGCCATAGGAGTCGAGTTCTTGCATACTCATAGAACTTTGAATCTAAAATATTATTATTCGATGTATTCATTTTTAATAGTAAGTTATTTTTAATTATGTACGCAAGAAATGAATTATTCATTAACAAATTATAATACCATTAGTCTCATTTATAATTAGCAATACCGATATTTTCTACTGATTTTTTTAATAAGCCTGCCAAGAGTGGTATCACTTGATTACATTTGGTTCGGTCATTTCAAAAACCACATAAATCAAAATTTTTCAAAACATGCTTTATTTGTCGCAAACCCTTTCTCAAGGTAAACCCATAATCTGAGTAATAATCTGAGTAAAAACCATGCAAGACAGTAGTATATTCCTTCTTCTTCAAACAGCACCCCGAAGTCGTCGTTCGTTCATTGGTTAAACGACACAAGTCAGTGACTTAAGTTTGGTTCCTGGAAACTTCTGATTGTGTGACTTAGGTGGTTATTGAAATGACCGATTCGTTTAAGAAATTCAAGAATTTTAACAAAAACAAAAATGGCATTTTCCGATTACAGTCCGCGTAATCGAAACAGATCTATTTCAAATATTCCATAGAGCAATCAAAGATGTCACTGTGACGCCAAATTCGATTTCCAGACCTCTGTATTCTGTCAATGGCAGTGAAATTCCATAATTTACCGCCGTAAGAGCTCTGAACAAGTCGGTAGACCTAGTTTTATGAATGGTGACTAAAAGTTGAATTTAGGTACTGAGCGCATTATCGGACATTCAATGGTTCCAAAGAAAAGAAAGGTCAAGAAATATTAACTCGAATCAAGATAGTGAAGGCTCTGGTACTTATATCTTCCAATATACTTGAGATATCAAATGCATTCTTATATATCGATCTTAAAGTGAAAATGACTTAATGGAATTTTTTCATAATTTTAAGTAAGCCTCTTATGAATCCCGGCAGGTACAAAAATTACATAAAAATTGTCTTTGCTTATTACTTGTTTACAAGTAAGATTGAATTCGAGCAAAAAATAAGGAATTTGTTTTTAAAACAATTAAATTTGGAAAATTATAAGCCTTATTGGTCAGTAAAACTAAAATTTACGAAGGAGTAAGTAGGTCTATATTTAAAATTTAGGTTTATGTATACCTTTGCTACAACTGCAGTTGAAATGATAATTATTGGAGAACAGCAGAATACGACCAAAGACAGCTTCCATCCTTTTAGAAAGGACATTATTATAACATATACAAAGGTTACAAAATAATATGAACAGATAGTGATTCTTTCTCCCATTCCATCTTGGACTTTATCTAAATTTCTATGAATATATAATTTACAGTGGATTAAATTCATAAATGACTCCAAGTAGGATTTATTTTTTAATTTAATACTTACTGTGTGATTTTAGTGGCAAAAGTTGCTGAATTTTGAGTATCATACCATCCTATATCTTGTCTTAATAGAGATTGTAAAAACTTCAATCGGAGCCGTTTTGTCTGAAAATAAATGTTAACATCACTGATAAGGCATCTAAGGTATAGATAAAAAATTAATTTAATTTTAGGATTTTATCAAACAACAGATAGAAAGTTCTTAATTTGAGCATCATCGCGAAACAAAATAATTAGGTATAAACACACTAATTAACTTTCATTGATTATATTAGCTATTTTGACAAACTCACTGTAAGGGTCTGCCAAAATGTATTAACATCTTATAAATATTTATTGACTTAAGCTTCAGAACACTTAAATACATATTTAAGAACACCAATGATGGGAGTTTGAACTGACAATGTAGGGCCGTATTTAGAATCTCTTGGCCTCTGGACTGGACTTGTAGCGCGGACCCTACCGGGAGAAATATTTTTTTTTAATTAACCTACCAAAACCGCATTTTCAGCAACCTTTTGTGGTGCGGGCCCAAAGACTGCAGCTTAGGTAGCCTATGCCCTGAATGGACCTCTATCTTCCGTATTATCCTCTTGTTGAGACGTGACGAAATTTTGTATGACAGCTTGAATTTGATGTGAAATAGCCCTTATTTCATAAATATTTCTATTTAGTTTCTAGTTTATTTGAATACATCTTACTTTTTAAATAACCTCTTATAAAAAAATCTGAAACAGAAATATCGGGAAATTTTGGGAGCCAAGGGTATCATTATTTGAAATCAGTATCTTTTTATTTAAATATTTAAAATACTACATTAATGTGTATGAAAACACTTAATAATTACATAATTTACAAATTGAGGACTGACTGAATCACACCCTTCTCTGGTCCAAAAATACAACAATTAACAATGTGATTCGTCATTGTATTCGGAATGATTTTATAATTTTATGAGAAAATTTTTCAAGAAACACAAGAAACTTTGCTCATAATATGTCCATACTTATTCTCGTAGTTTTGCATATTATGGATAATTTAAAATATAAGTTGTATTCAAATAATGGAGGAAGTGTATAGAAATATTTTTATCATTAATTAAATCAGGACTATCTAAATCAAATTTTTCATGTTGTTTTGCAGAATTACTTCATGCGTCTTGAAGAGTGTATTGATGAAGTACGAGAACAACTCTCATTTGTCGGGCTTATTTATAGTATATTTGTTTCTTTATGAGTTGTCGAAGGTTTCAAAGTTTCAGGCGCATGCTCAGGGCCTTTTAACCAATGTATAAAATTAATTACTCATGGTTTAAAACCAGTGGTTCTTAATCTTTTTAAGACCGCGACCCAAATTTGAGAAAATGTTCATGTCACGCCCCCCCCCCCACCCAAAAAAGGATAAATTTTTCTTTACCATACAGGGTATGGTCAAGTATTGTAATCGTGCATGAAAAAAGTGTGGTTTTTTCCTTTTTTTCGAAATATCTAAAAAACGGCTGAAACTATTTTGATTAAAAAAATTGAGCGAAACCATGGCATTTCACTCTACAAAAAACATCGAAAAAATTATATTTTTTGAGATAATAATTGTTTTGTCAAAATGTCTGTTAGTTAGTCTGTCTGTCTGGTTGCCTGGTTGTCTGGTTGTCCGTTAGTCTGTGCGTTACCAAATTGTTGTGGACGAGTTAGCTCAACAACTAGTTTGAATATCAAAACCAAATTTCACACGTAGTTTTGGTCCATTGAGATTAAGAGTTGATTAGATTTTGGTGCATATCGACCCAAAATTAAGGGGGTAGAGGGGGGTTAAAAATTAAAAATCTAAGTCATTTGAGCAAACTCAACCAAATTTTGTATACATAATCAGTGGACCCCCAGAAGTCTAAAAATGCAAAAACTAACCGCCCAAAATGAGGGTGTAGGGTCAAAAAATTAAAATCTTGACCATTTACTAAACTCAACCAAATTTTGTATACATAATCAGTGGACCCCCAGAAGTCTGAAAATGCAATAACTAACCGCCCAAAATGGGGGGGGTGTATGGTCAAAAAATTAAAATCTAGGCTCTTGTACCAAACTCAACCAAATTTTGTATACATAATCAGTGGGACCCCAGAAGTCTAAAAATGCAAAAACTAACGGCCCGAAATGGGGGGGGGCGAGCGGTCAAAAAATAAAAATCTTTGCCATTTACGAAACTCAACCAAATTTTGTATACATAATCAGTGGGTCCCAGGAGTCTAAAAATGGAAAAACTAACCCCCCTCCCCTACATGATTATAAATATTTTTATTAAATATTAAGTATAAGTGAGGAGCCAGGTTGTATGGCAAAGTGAAGTGATGGCCACATCAGAACACGTCATCTTATTCAATTTATTTTTTTGTATATCATACTTAAGCAATTTTCTTTGAATTTTAAAATTATGACATTTTTTAACTAATACCTATATTATATAATTTTTTAATTAAGATAAACGTACGTGTTTTTCATATTTTCATTTTTAAATCTATTGAATAAATCAAAATATATTTTTAAACTTATTGAAAATAAATATTTGTTTAGCGACACTGCGCGACCCAAAGAAAATGCTTTGCGACCCAAAGAAATGCGACCCATGGGTTAAGAACCGCTGATTTAAACCATTAGCAACTGCTGTAAAAATGTACTTATTTAATTAATTAGTCTATTCTAGGTACAAACACATTGATCAATATGCGTACCCTAATATTCATTCAAGTCAATTCAATGAAACAACAACAAGGCCGAAATGATTTGAGAGAATTGAAAAAATTAGTTTCTATTGAAAATAAAATTAATTTATTTCTTTTTCAATTAAAGTGGTGACATGAATGCTTAACATTTGTTCTCAAGTAATCAAAAATGAACAGTGATCTTTGAATTAATAAAGTAAAGGGAGTGTAGTTTCACAATGAATCATTACTCTTATCTTTATTAAAGATGTTTCACCTTGCACCAACACCACAATCCCTACTGATTATCATTCACACTCCCTTTACTTTATTAATTAATATCATGTTTCACCTAAAACGTACACCACTTTCCCTAAGTAAAACTGATCTTTGAAATTTATTTTTGAGGAAAATAATAATAATAAGTTTTAAGTTTAAATCACCTGTCTTTGAGCCGAATAATTGAGACACATTACACTGAAATACGCCGCTATTATCAGACAAAAGATAACTACTAATGAACATTCACCATAGGCATTAGCATCGTTACGCATTTCTTCCATGCGTTCTGGAAGAGAAGCATTCTTGGTCCTGAAAATTAAACATTTATATTTTTAATATTTAAACTATATTTTTTTGAAAGAGAAAAGAATTTAATTTTTAGAAGAAAATCTAGGATTTTATTAGAAATATTTTTATATTGCGATATCAGAGGGGATTCATCCCTTCAGGAGTTGAACCTGAGAACTATAACTTGCTTTCCGGGCAGTCAGTTCAACCCTCGAGACAAAAAAACCTTTCTCTGACCCACAATAGATTATATAAGCGAAATTTTTTTTACTCCATTCTTCTATAACAGAATATAAAAATATTTCTACTAAAATCCTAGATTTTGTCCTAAAAATTAAATTCTTTCTCTTTTAACAAAACATTAGTTTTTAGCCCGAGCTGATTTTTTGAAAAACATTCCAACTCTAAAAAAAAAGTTGCTCAAATCTTTAGTTTTATATTTTTTTGTTTCAAACAAAAATAAGAAAATTCAGCACAAATTATATTTGCTTAAAATAATAGCATTATTTCAATTTGTCCTAAGTCAGTGTTTCTTAAACTATGGGTCGCGACCCCATTTTTGGTCGGGTAACTGAATTTTGGGGTGTCGAAACAGGGCAACAATGACAATGAAACAATGAAAAAATTATAATGCGTAGCGGCCAAAAATTAATTCAAAAATTAAAGTATAGCGAATCCTAAGTATATTTGTCATAAAATTTCTAATAATTTGTGAAATGGCCATTTTATATTAAATATTTATTTATACGAAGCAAACTTCTAAGCATTGGCGATAATAAAATCAAAATACAAATCAAATTTGAAAAATGTTGAAGAAGTCTTAGTTCCTGTTTGATTCTTTATTTGATGAGAAACAAGCTGATCCATCACATTAATATTTAGATTTAGTAATTGTAATTATGTTGTTTTAATAAATAATACAATTATTATAATAGAAATGTTTACTAAAGATTTGCTTCAAAATAAATTTATTCATGATTTGCTACTAAAAATGATGGTTTATTTCAAATATCTATATAAAAAAATTTCTCAATCAAAATGGGGTCGTCAACGAAAAAAGTTTAAGAAACGCTGTCCTAAATATTACTCTTGAATAAGAATAATTTATAATTCACTTTCCGTAAAATCTATTTCTAATTTCTATTTTTTAATTTTTTCCTTTTTCTTGCATTATACGTATAAATATGCATATGTTTCAGTAAAAACCCGTTTTTTCGTAAGAAAGAGTTCTTACTAGTTAAAACGTTGGTTGGGTTTAGTTTCAAAGGTCTAGAATCCTAATTTTTTTGACCTTCTCGCCTCATTTTGGGTGTTTGTTTTCAAAAATTTTTTAAATGAAAATATCAAAAATTAGATCCTGTACAACTATGCTTCTAATTTTTGACATTTTCGTTTAAAAAATTTTGAAAAATAAACACCCAAAATGAGGCGGAAGTTCAAAAATGAAGATTCTAGACCTTTGAACCAAACTAAACCAACATCAGTATACTCTAGTTACCACAAAGGCATATAGTGAAACGCGTTCTTAATAAAATATATATGTATATATCAGTGGCGGTTGGTGCCTTTTCAGCCAGAAAATGTACCCTTCATTTTTTGAAATTTTATTTTAATTATCGCTTTTTTTGCAAAATTCATTTTCGTCATTTTTCAAATTTAACATTAGATTTTTAAAAAATATATTTTGGGACCATCGCCCCAAACGGATGTGTGCTTTGTGTGAGTTTCAGAAATTAATTCTTGTGACTTAAACTCCACATTCTCTGAGATGGAAATCGACCATCTTCCACATGAATCATCCTGTCCTATAAGAAAAACTTCAATTACTCCTAATTCTATTTCTATATAAGCAAGCTATAACTTGTCTTTAGCACTCTTAGTTATTTCCAATCTTATATATCGAGAGTTCATAGAAATGGATTAGTCTAAAGATTCCCGAATTATCTTTATTTATTCCTTTTTTGGGCGATTCTATTTTAATAGTTCCTCAGCAAGAACAATTTTTATTCGACTAAAACTTGTCTGGACTTTTCTTTGAGTCAGCACCCTTTCCGGAAAAATCATTCATTTTAATTGCCCCTTGAAACTATGCAACAATTTTATTTCATTTCGAGAACCAATAGATATACTTTCCAAAACATAAAATGTTTTTTATAGAAATATTTAAAATAAAGGATAATAAATTGAAGGAGACAATAAAAGAGTGTGTCTTCTGCTGGAAAAATCGATTTTTTTCTCCTTCATTTTATAAAATTTATGCTACTCTCGGCAAAAGGAAACTTTCAATTTAACGGATAATAATTTGAAAATTTAGAGATTCTCCTGAAATTTTGAAGTCGATTTTTATGAAAATACTCTTAATGTTTGAAATTTTAGGGTTGGCATCCACAGCATCCATGGACCGCACACTACTGGTATATAATATATATATATATATATATATATATATATAATTAATTACTTATTGTTTGATAGAAGGAATCTTGCTGTGAGTAACATTTTGGACCGCGAATATCAGTGGTGGTGAAAGAAAAGTTTAGAAAAGTAAAAAGGTAGGGAAATTAGAATTTATTCTCTAGGTAATGAACGATATGGAATATGAAACTTTAAGAGAGTTTAAAGAATTATTGGAATAAAATAAAGTAGATACGAGAAGTTTCATCAAACCAGATTTCGTAAATATTATCAATTATCATATTTAATTGTAAAAAAAAATCGAACCTTGAAAGCTTTTAAGGTTTCAAAAAATTAACTTATTAGAATTGAAGTACTATTTTCATACTTACAATTGCCGTCCACCTCCAAAAGAAGGAATTAAAGTTAGAAATGTTTCTTCATTTTTGCCAAGGCTTCGAGATACAAGGAGTTCCGTATATTCTCCATACAAAAGAATAAGCAAAGGCCAAAGAATGCCAGTACATACGCCAAGTAAAGTTCCTAAAGCAGTTAAAAATCTTTCCAAAGATGTAGAATAATGAAACTGAAAAATATCATGAATTAAAAATAATTGCTTATATATCATTAATTATATGCAAAGATGTAGAAAATTATTTATTTAGTTGGCGTCAGCAAAAGCAATAATAAAATAATTTTACTAGCTCAAACAGAATGCCATTGCTGATGTTTTCAGGGCAGTAGAACCTGGGCTGGCCAAACCGCGGGGCCACATGGGGTCCTCACTGTACTTATCATGCGACCAGCGGTCATATATGACGTATTGTAGCTTTTTTAAGTATCGGATATTTCAAAATGTATTTAAAATCGCATAAATTACATAAAAAATAATTCCCTTTAATTACCCGAAGAATAAAATAATAAATAATAATATTAAACTTCAACAAGAGGAATAGATTTAGAAAAATTAAATAAGCGAAAAGAAAGGCAAATATAATACTGAAAGAAATAGCCATTCATATTTGTTTGTTATTTGAAAATAAGATAAGAAATATTGTTTGATTTTACTTAAGTAATAATTTTGATAGTTACACTGCTATTTTTATTTTATAGTTATTACCATTAAATACATAATGTTGTTTGCTCAATGCATGTTTTAATTACCCTATATCGTTGTAGTATTGTTTTTTCACATTTACACTGATTGAACACTTTAATTCCATAGTCGTAGTTAGAGAGTTTTCCTAGGGGGCCAGCTGATTAGCCACCACAAGGTTACAATTTCGGTAATTCGATTAGAGATCAACTAACCTTTTAGTAGAATTGATAAATTTTGGAAGTAACGAAATAATTTAATAAACAATACATAAGTGATGTCTCGTAATATGGAGTTTCAATTTTCTAGTAGGGGTGAGTTTTGTAGGGGACACTGGCCCCTTACCACCCATTAACTACATCCATGAAAATAAGAAAAAAAAATATATACTATTGACCTATCACTAAATAAAAATATATTTTTCTTTTATAAAAAATATTGTATTTAATAACATTTTATTCACACATGATAGCAAAATTAATTTCGTATTGTATATGAACAGTTTTAAAGTGCAATTACATTACAAATTGACTCTGCGAGAATCTCTCGTGAACTGATTCTCCTGGCTCAATGGAATTTTTTAGCAACTGAAAAAGGGATTAGTTTTCAAATATTTAGTGACCCGACATAAAAATCTGTAATTAGTTATTAAAGATATATTATATATTAATTAGTGAGTTGTTGATGTTTCGCCGCCTGAGCAAGAATTTGATGTTGAACGCTTGAAAATGTTCCCCTGAATATATTCAAATAAAACAATCAAATTCGTTACATATATCATATAAATTAATGTTTTTAAATCTTTTTTAAATAACTTGTCGTAACACTTTTAATTATTTATAAAATAATTATTTAACTGCTCTGCACTGATATCCTGGACGCCAGGCTCATAGCTTTTGATGGTATAATCGTATCTTTAAATTATTTTATTTATTTATTTATTATTTAAATGTATTAAATTTCAATATGTTAAAAAATATTTAAATAACGTAAAGTGAAAGTGACTTCATGAATCCATAACATAGAATGTGTCCCCATCCAATATCAAGAGACGTCCCAGCCAACGTCTCGATAAAACAAGCCACAAAAATTAAAAATTAAAAAGAAATCGATCTTATTTTATCGATTTAATCTATCTTGAGGTTCATAGTAACTTTTTAATATAAGAAAATAGCACTTTGATTAAGAATTTTATAGTTTAAAAGAAATTGTATGAAAAGATTCATTTTCTTCTCTCCGGGAGTGAATCAACTAGAAATGGCAAAAAGTTTTATTTTCTTTCTCATTAGATATTTATTCAAATCTATTGAAATATCGTATCTGAGTGTTATTTTTATTTATCTTTTATATCAAATAATTATTATTATCAAATTTTCATTTTCAAGGGTAGTTTATTTGAAGTCCAATTTAAAAAAATGCTAATAACTATGTCAGAATTTTTTTAAAAATATGAAATTAATAGATATTATAAAACAATTAATTATTAATAATTTAATTCAAATTTGAACGAAATCGATTAAGTACTTTTTGAGAAAATGGTCAAAAACCATCTGAACAATCTAAAAAACGATCTTTTTTGAAACCACGAAATGCCTTTGAAAGAAGTTAAAAAGTCATATGAAACGAAACATTGACTTGTGACATGGAGGTGAATTTTAAAATGTTTCTAAAACGGCCTTTCATAGACGGTTTTCGGTGTTTTTGACGATTTTCTCAAAAAGTACTTATTCGATTTCGTTCAAATTTGAATTAAATTATTAATAATTAATTGTTCTATAATATCTATTAATTTCATATTTTAAAAAAATTTCAACGGAGTTATTAGCGTTTTTTTTAATTGGACTTCAAATAAACTACCCTTGAAAATGCAAATTTGATTATAATAATTATTTGATATAAAAGATAAATAAAAATAACACATAGATATAAAATTTCAATAGATTTGAATAAATATCTAATGAGAAAAAAAATAAAACTTTTTGCCATTTCTAGTTGATTCGTTCTGGGAAAGAAAAAATTGTATCTTTTCATACAATTTCCTTCAAACTACAAAATTCCCAATCAAAATGCTATTTTCTTATATTAAAAACTTACTATGAACCTCAAGATATATTAAATTGATAAAATAAGATCGATTTCTTTTTCATTTTTAATTTTTTTGGCTTGCTTTATCGAGACGTTTGCGTTGGTTGGGACGCCTCTTGACACTAGACAGGGACACATTCCCTGTTATGAATTCATGAAGTCCACTCACTTTACACTATTGAAATATCTTTTAAAATATTAAAATTTAATACATTTAAATAATAAATAAATAAATAAAATAATTTAAAAAATATACGATTATACCATCAAAAGCAATGAGCCTGGCGTCCAGGAGTAGAGTCAGAGATCAGGGCAAAGAAGTTGAATAATTATTTTATTAAATAATGAAAAGCGTTAAGACAAGTTTATTTAAAATGGATTTAAAAACATTAATTTATATGATATATGTAACGATTTGATTGATTTATTTGAATATACTCAGGGGAAAATTTTTCAAAGGTCAGGCGGCGAAAGTTCGACAAATGTCTTTAAAAGTTCACTTATTAATATATTTCTTTAATAACAAATTACAGATTTTCATGTTGGGCCACTAATTATATGAAAACTAACGCAGTTGCTAAAAAATTTCATTAAACCAGGAGAATCAGTTCACGACAGTCAACTTGTAATGTAATTGCAATTTTAAAACTGTTCATATACAATACGAAACTTATTTTCCTATCATGTGAGAATAAAATCTTATTAAATACAATATTTTTATATTAAAATAAAAAATATATTTTTATTTAGTAATAGGTCAATAGTCTATTTTTTTCTTATTTATCTCCATGGCTTTCGCAGATAACCAATAGTTTAGTATAGTCATGAGGGTAGTTAGGGGTGAGGCAAGGAGCAGACCCCTCTACAAAACTCACCCCCCCCCCTAGAAAAATCGAAACTCCATTAATATGGGGCATCACTTATGTATTTCTTATCAAATTATTTCGTTACTTCCAAAATTTGTCAATTCTTTGGTACTAAAAAGTTAGTTGATCTCTAATCGGATTACCGAAATTGAAACGTTGTGCTGGCTAATCAGCTGACCTTCCCCTAGGAAAACTCCCTAACTACACCTATGGACTTAAAGTGTTGAATCAGTGTAAATGTGAAAAACAATACTACAATGAGATAGGAAAATTAAAACATGCATTGAGCTAACAAAATGTATTTGATGGTAATAGATATAAAATAAAAATAGTAGTGTAGCCCCCTACTACAAAACTCATTGCCCCCTAGAAAAATCAACTAACTTTTTAGTAGAATTGACAAATTTTGGAAGTAACGAAATAATTGAATAATAATAATTGAATGAGAAATACATAAGTGATGTCTCATAATAATAGTTTCGATATTTCTAGGGGGTGGGGCGATGAGATTTGTAGGGCGATATCTGCCCCCTTGCTCCCCCTAACTATGCTCATTAGCATAGTTCTGCATTCAAATTAATCACTTACAATAAAAATCACTAAGTACGAAATCCCTAGTTAAGCCAGATCTCAATAAAAATATTGGATAAAAATTAAAATTATTTTTACTTATGTAGTTTAATTTTTTGGTAGTCAATGCGGCCCGTGGGGTAATTTGGGTTGGCCAGGCCTGTGGTAGAGGATGAATCTTGCAACAATAATGGGTTTAGTATTAGGGCAGGTCATTGCTACTATTTTCCTGAAGTCAACTATGGGTAGTTGAAACTCTTGATAATTTGAAAGCTATATTGAATGAAGTTTAAAAAGAAAACTTAAAAGCAACCAACTTTTTTTAATAGTAAATAAAAAATTCATTTTTTTTTTTATTCAAGAGAATAATATGTAAAAGCAATGTATGTTTGTAGAATGAAATTTTATTTTATTATTTGTGAATAGATTTAATAAAAAAATTGACCTCAGAAATTTTCTCACCAGGGATATAAATGAAACTGGTTTCAACTCTTCAATCCAATCCTTTTTGGGCTCTTCTTTTGTAGGAGACTCATGATAAAGCCTGAAAATATTTAATTATGATAATTATACAAAGATATATTTTATTTTATTTAACTATTCATTCTTATAAATTAAACTGGAAATTCAATTTAAATACAAATTCAATTAATCGTTGTCATTATCTAGACAATTTTATTGTCTTTTTGTCAAAGTCGGGCTTTTTTCTAGCCAAAGGGCTTCGCCCCTTGGATCTCTACGGTGATTCCGCAACCCCTGGACCATCCATTACACATCTCACTTTTAAACAAATGAGTAAGATAAACAAATAATTAGTTTTATATATATATTAATCAACTGCTGTGGTCACCAAAGGACTTTCACATTAGTTTTTCCCTTATTAGAAATCATCATACAAATTTTCTTCATTCAAACTACTTCAATTTGGGTTTCCCCCAAGCCGTTTTGAGAAAACCGGAAAAATTTTACTCGTGAACTGAATACACCCACTCTTAGGCCTTAGTAATAAAATTCTCTTAAAATTATTTCGTTATTTGCATATTTATTCTGAATTTTAGCAGAGTAGTATTTCTCCCTATAGGTATAATAAATATCGTTTCAAATGAAAATGGCCATCTCTAGAATAAACAAATTTAAGAATAATCGTTTATCAATTAAAACTTGTATGGACTAGACTTTTGCAAGTTGGAGCTTGTTAAAAAATAGCAAGAGAGAGATGCGTCTATCCGCGGCCTTTTGACAAAAAGAGTCGCAAATTCTTTTTTAATCTCGTACTAATGAAATGATTCGTTTTATAATCAACTGGTGTGGTCACCACACGACTTTCACATTAGTTTCTCCCTTATTTGAAATCATCATATTAATTTTCTTCATTCAAATTACTTAAATTTGTGTTTCCCCAAGTTGTTATGAGAAAACCGGAAAAAAGACGAAATTGCAAAATACTAAAATTCTTCAAATAAACATCAATTTCCGATTCTTCGATTTTAGTCAAAATCTTGAGATACTTCTTCTAGCCTCGAGATGGTTTAAGTTTCAAATCCCAAAGCTATACGACTTAACATATAAGAGATAAGAACGATTAAAATATTATTTTCCTAATTTACTCTTCCTTTATTTCAATAGGATTAAAATTTATACACTACTAATAACTTATGACACTTGATAAGTAGACCAATTTAAAAAAAAATCATTGGAGCCATTTTTCAGAAAATCAAAAAAACGAAAAATCTTTCATGTAAATGCAAACTTCCGGTCTTCCAATTTCAACCAAAAGCCTGATGTACTCCTTCTAGCGTATATTGAGCTTAAGTTTCGAATTTCGTAGCTCTGAGACTTATGGTTGCGAACGACCGTATACGAGATAAATAAGCTGACATGTTCTGATGTGCCACTTGACTTTACCATACAACCTGGCCCCTCACTTATATTTAATATTTAATAAAATTATTTATAATCATGTAGGGTAGGGGGGGTTAGTTTTTGCATTTTTAGACTCCTGGTTATGTATACAAAATTTGGTTGAGTTTGGTACAAGAGCCTATATTTTCATTTTTTGACCCTACACCCATCTCCATTTTGGGCCGTTAGGTTTTGCATTTTTAGACTTCTGGGGTGTAAACTAAATTTGGTTGAGTTTGCTCAAATGGCCTAGATTTTTAATTGTTAACCCCCCCCTCCACCCCCTTAATTTTGGGTCGATATGCACCAAAATCTAATCAGTTCTTAATCTCAATGGACCAAAAAACTACGTGTGGAATTTGGTTTCGATATTCAAACTAGTTTTTGAGCTAGCTCGTCCACAAAAATTTGGTAACGCACAGACTAACAGACAGACAGACTAACTAACAGACATTTTGACAAAACAATTATTATCTCGAAAAATGTTCACTTAATAGAGCTTTTTTGTAGACCGAAATTTTTAAATCAAAATAGTTTCAGCGGTTTTTGAGATATTTCGAAAAAAAGAAGGGAAAATACCACTTTTTTCATGCACGATTACAATACTTGACCATACCCTGTATGATAAAGTAAAAATATTTATTTTACGACATGACTAATTTACTCTTCTCACTTGATTCCAATTGGAATTTATACCTACTCTTGGAACAACTTAAGATATTTGATTAGTGTACCGATTATTAAAAAATACGAAAATCCTTCAAGTAAACATCTACTTAGTCAACATTTTGAGGAATTTCTTCTAGCCTCGAAATAGCTTAAGTTTCAAATCCCATAGTTCTCAAAAATCTTTCAGTACTCTTTGAAAAAACTAAAAATTTTCCAATTAAGAATGATGATAATCTAATACTTTGGGATTGCCTCCTAAAATCGATTTCAGCCGTGGTCGTCCTAAAACTTGGGCAGCGGGATCTACAAGGCTCGAAAGGCTATCGGGCGAAATAAAAGCTTAGATAATTGAAAGACAAATTTTATTAAGGGCCGGTTGAATGTCGCAAAGTAATTGCTTTTAACAACGAACTAAGGATAGATGGTAAATGGAGGTGGGATGACAGGCACTTTCAGGCCATCCCAGTCCCTCCATTTACCATCTACCCTTTGTTAGTTGTAAAAAGCATTTACTTTGCTACATACAACCGGCCCTATGAGTTTGATTCTTACAAGAGTTAGTTATGTGGTATTAACTTGTTAACTTGTCCAAAATAGAATGAATATTTCCTAAAAGCTTGTTTTAGGTTTGAATGAGTGTTTCTATTAAAACATATTAAGTCTTACTTCATAATACTCTTCGGATCGAAAGTTCACTCGTTTCATAATACTTGAGGGAGGAGGTTCTTAAACTTTTCCAAGACGTTCTAATTCTCTTTGGCACCAATGTTTTTGGGGGATGAAAAAAATTTTGATTTGCTGGTTTGCTAATGAGCTGGATTTCAAGGGAGGAGTCGCTCGAGGCAGTTTGTTTGTGTCGATTTCCAAAAAAACAGGTGACAGGATTTATGACCGAAAAATTAAGTAGCTGAACTTTGAATTTAATTTTCTTCTAAGTAATGAAAAAGTATTTATTATTAATAGTTAGAAAAACTATTTATGAAAGAAAAAATGATAACTGCGTTCCTTCTAGGATGGGTCAATTGTCCATATAGCATGTGTGGTCCCAAAAGTGGCCACAGCAATAATAATGAAAATTTTTATTAGTAATTTAAGTTTTTTCTCCTCGTGAAGCTTTTTAACCGACTTTGAAAAAAAGAGGTTATAATTTCAATGGAATGTCTGTTTTTTTTTTGTGTTTGTTCATTTATTTCTCTTTAGCATGTGGACCGATTTGGATGATTTTTTTTGCATTGGGTTCAGTCCCGTACCCGATTGGTCCCGTTTTTTTCATTGTTATTGGACCTTTATTGTTTTGTCCATGCATAACTTCTTTGTTTATGAACCGATTTCAATGATTCTTTTTTTATTGGAAAGGTGGTACCTTAGGGGTGGTACCATATTAATTTGGCCAAGTTCTGATAATATGATCAATGACAAAATAACACAAATCTCCAATTCTTATGTGCAAATAATCGAAATTATAATAAATAAAATATTTTATAAAAAAAAACAATGTTAAAACGTTCATTTAAAACCCGCTAACGTTCGAGATAATTTCTCTATTTATGAATTGAATTTTATTATCAATTTGTGATTCCTTCGCCTGAATCTTTCTCTTACGATATGCATGCAAGGTATTATCATAAGTCACTATTATTAACATCACTAAAAAGAGAAAAGTAAAAATAATTTTTAGGAAAAAAAAACCGACTTCGAAAAAATTAAATGCAACAAATAAAATAATAAGAACTCAAAAATAAAATAAAATGCACTAAAAGGTATAAAATAATTATCTTATTTAGTTACAACTAAACGATGAAATTGTTACATGAAATCACTTTTTGAAGTCGGTGCCAAACAAACTATATAAGCGAGCTTACGCGATGTTGTCTTCAATACCCGCCAAACGTACTAAGTAAGATTCGTCGAGTTCGATTCATAAAATGTATATGTTTGGCACCGACTTCAAAGTGAATTCATGTAACAATTTCATCGTTTAGTTGTAACTAAATTAGATAATTATTTTATACCTTTTAGTACATTTTATTTTATTTTTGAGTTCTTATTATTTTATTTGTTGCATTTAATTTTTTTGAAGTGTCGGTTTTTTTCTAAAAATTATTTAGGATAGCCAATTGTCATCGTAGAATGAAATGAAATAACTTAGCAAGTGATTCATTACCATTAAAAAAAATTATATATACATTAGATTATGAATTAAATAAAAACACATAAAATTTTGAAATTTTATTGTCTTCCAAAAATTCATAAAAAAGATATTCCTTTAAGACCTATCGTGTCATGTCTTGAGTCACGATTTAGAAATCTATTATAACTATTCTATTTAGAACTTTAAAAAGGTTGATTAACAAGGAGAAAAATTTCGTAAAAGACTCTTTTCAATTTTTTGATGATGTTTCATATATTACTTATCTTTCATAAAGAGAAAGAAACAAAAAAGAGATTGTCCTCTGCTTGATGCAAATAAACATACAAACATAATATATCAAATATATATACCATATGTATATATATATTATTTATTTGTTTGAGACTATAGTTTCGAAGCCTTGGCCTTCATCATCAGTCTTTTTTTAATTATAAATATTATTTTCATGGGATCCGTATGCAGAGGACAACCTTTTTGTTTCTCTTTATGTATGAATCAACAACTCTGCTACTCTCGGCAAAATAAAAACTTTTCGATTAATTATCTTATTGGATTGATCTTTCGTTATATGACTTAGGTGTGACCACAGGGGGGGATTTATACTCCTAGTTGAAATCATTGAAATTTCTGCGGGGGGGGGGGGTTTAAAATTGTTGCATTTTAGCATTATATGCTAAAAATAAAAATGATCAAGTCTTATAACTTAAACAAAAGGCAATAAAAAGCTCTTCTAATTCTTTAGAAGTGAACAAAATTGGAGGTACTTTTCTTGAAAATTGGGGGCGGGGGTGAGTCATGAAGTTAGGGGTGCCCCCTGTATGACTTTATAATTTTAATTTGTTTATAGAATTTTGAATGGAAGTGGTAGGGTCTTTTTTTTATATGTATTGATAGTTTCACTTTTCATAAATGTCCCAATGATCTAGAACTTGAAATTGTTATTAATAAATGGGATCATATTTAAGAACACCCGAAAACCACTTTTTTGGACCTTGAAACGTAAAAATCTCAACTTTGAAATTTTTACGAATAAAAAATTTTAATTAGTAATATGCATGTTCTGATGAGGTAGAATATTTTAAAAATAAGAGTTTCTATAAACAGTAATGTGTTAATACACATTATTGTTAAAATTGTCAACCCCTTTAACCCTTTATTCCAAAACCATGAATGTGTAAATTTTCTGGTTTTTTTTCAAATGTTATTTTTCAATCCAATTTTTGACAAACTTTCTATGCCAGATTTTCTTCCTGGACGATGTAATCTAATGATTAAATGTACCTTGAGGTCTATATTTTATTTTATTTTGAACGGAACAAATCCTTTTAAATATTATGAAGCATACATAGTACATACACAAAAAATACATCACACATATAAATCAGACTCAACTAAATAATCTCATGAATCCCAAAATTCAAACTTTCCAGTTAACATTATTTTGCTTTGTTTAATTTTATTTACCCAGTATCAGTCTCTTAATACTAGCAAGAGGACAATTGTATTCTCGTTATATAGAAAATTTTCAAATAAGTATTACTCAAAGCAAGGTTTTTGCACATTCGTGGTTTTGCCATAAGCGAGATAATATGTATAAATCGAACATATTATCTAACTTACAACTCAAAGGAATTAAACTTTTTCTTTTTCTTTACAATCCACTTTTATACTTAAGACAAACAATAAGACTTGATTTTTTTTTAATTTTATGTTAACTATGTTATTAATGTTCCAATAAAAACCCGTTTTTAGTAAGAACGGGTTCTTATTAGTTAAAACGCGTTTCACTGAATAACTTTATAGCAACCAGAATTTACTGATGTTGGTTGAGTTTGGTTTAAAGGTCTAGAACAGTGGTTCCCAACCTGGAGGCGATCGCCTCCCAAGTGGGCGATTTGGGTTATCAGGGGGCGATAAACAAGTGCGGGGCGATTGGGGGGCGATGAGTATTCAAAGGGGAAACAATTAAAATACACTCACATGCAAAGAAATGGAATCATTCCCTTGCGAGTTGTTAAATGTAATTTTCATTCTCAAATATAAATAATGTTATATTAATATTTTTTAGAAAAAATATTTAAATTTTTAATAAATTACAAAGAAACATACTGTTGTGAACGGGGCATTTAGAGTATTTTTTTTTCTTGATAAAAATATAATTGTTTTTAATGGTAATATTTTGGAGTAGCAGGCGGCATGTCCTTTGATGCTGGAACATGCCTTATTTGACAATAGGATGGTGGGACTTTACAATTCCCACTTTTTGAACCTCAATAAATTTAATTCATGTTTGTCATATTTTGGGTTAGAGATTCTAAAGGAAACACCAGATGTCAATAATAAATTCATTGATTGGGGGTTTTCTGTAAAAAAATGTACATTTTTATTTTTTTTTTTCTATTTTATTTAAAAGTGACCGGATAAAACTGCTTTGGTTGTTTTTATATACGGTAATAAAATTGTTTAAAATAATAAAACTGCTTTATTATTTACACTTTACTTTAAATTAAAATTAGGCATATAATGAAAATGAAAAGGGGGCGATAGGTGTTAATCAACCTCCAGAAAAGGGCGATGGGCCACAAAAGGTTGGGAACCACTGGTCTAGAATCTTCATTTATGGCCTTCTGCCTCATTTTGGGTGCTTTTTTCAAAATATTTTAAACACAAAGGTATTCAGTGAAACGCGTTAAAACGGTTTTTACTGCAACATAGATATATTAAAATAAATCACTAATTTGTTAAAACATAAAATTATATTTATTGTTAATATAAAAAATGTAAAATATCTCACTTACTCCTCAAAATTGTTGGCTTTTTCCTTTTCGTTACAATCCATTTTTTACTAAACACAAATAATCAGAGTTAATTTTCTTAAAAGCGAGATAATTTGTTATATTATGTACATTTTTCTATTGGAATGTTTTTAATAAGCAAGGAAAATGATTTGATTATAAAAGACGAGCAAATGGAATCACTTGAGAATAAATAATATTCTCGCTTCTAAGAAATAAATTGTCAATTAATCTGCGGGATTCTAAAAGACCGACTGAGCAAATATCATTCTCCTCCCTACGAGACAGACATTTAAGCAGTTTGGAGGAGAGTGGCAGGAGATAAAGGAGGAGGCATAATTAAACAACAGTGTAATAAAAAATGTACTAGTCCAAATTGAAGTTGCACAAATGTTCACTTTTCGCTTTAATATTATTTCTTTTGAATTACTAAATGTTCTAGAGGATATTGGAAAAATATGAGCTATTTTTAATTCCAATATATTTTATGATTTTTTTTTCTGTCTGTAGGTCTGCATCCCTGGGTAGGCTTGCTTGGCTTCCTCGGCGATTTTTGCTGCTATTTGTAGACACAAAGTGTCAGTCACGAACGATCATAGTTTTTAAATCCTCCAGACGATATTTTCCTCTGCATTTTAAAAATGTGTTCTTTGAATTTGTTTGTTGTAAAATAGAGCATGGAATTACCTATTAAAATTTTTCGCTATAATTTATGGCACCTTCTATATCAGGGGTGTCCAACAACCTTTTGGTTTACACGGGCCACATTTGAAGAATAAAAATTGTCTCGGACCGCGGATAAAATATTATATTTTACTTAGGGAAAGTCGAGGGGTGATCCGCGATTGGAAGTAGGTGTACACCTCTTTGGAAGTATTTTGGAAGTACTTGGAAATATTTGAAAGTACTTGGAAATATTTGGAATTACTTGGATATTATTTGGAATTATTTGGAAATATTTGGAAGTACTTGGAAATATTTGGAAGTACTTGGAAATATTTGGAAGTACTTGGAAATATTTTAAAGTACTTGGAAATATTTGGAATTACTTGGATATTATTTGGAATTATTTGGAAATATTTGGAAGTACTTGGAAATATTTGGAAGTACTTGGAAATATTTGGAAGTACTTGGAAATATTTGAAAGTACTTGGAAATATTTGGAATTACTTGGATATTATTTGGAATTATTTGGAAATATTTGGAAGTACTTGGAAATATTTGGAAGTACTTGGAAATATTTGGAAGTACTTGGAAATATTTGGAAGTACTTGGAAATATTTGGAAGTACTTGGAAATATTTTAAAGTACTTGGAAATATTTGGAATTACTTGGATATTATTTGGAATTATTTGGAAATATTTGGAAGTACTTGGAAATATTTGGAAGTACTTGGAAATATTTGGAATTACTTGGATATTATTTGGAATTATTTGGAAATATTTGGAAGTACTTGGAAATATTTGGAAGTACTTGGAAATATTTGGAAGTACAAGTGGAAGTAGGTGTACAGGATATTAGGTCTCGGTTCACCCTCGGGGAAAGTGGTGTAGGTTTTAGTTGAAACATGATATTAATTAATAAAGTAAAGGGAGTGTAGTTTCACAGTGAATGAAATAATACTCAAAGAGGTTTATACAAACCCAATATATTTCGGATTATTAGTCCATCATCAGGAGTTTACAGATTATGATGGACTAATAATCCGAAATACATTGAGTTTGTATAAACCTCTTTGAGTTTTATTTCATTCACTGTGAAACTACACTCCCTTTACTTTATTAATTAAAATATTATAATTCTATTGATATTTGTTATTCAAAAAAGATAGTTAACATTGTAGAAATAAGAACTTTATTATTTTTTTAGCTCATAGTAAGTTTCTAATTGTACTTTCGTAAAATTTATACTTGAAAATAGCTTCTTGTATATGTAAATACATTACCTACATACTTACAAAAAGTGATATCATATATTAGTAGTATTTGTTTATATTTTTTCCTGGCTAGATAGTAAATTTAAAATTCTAATAAAGAGACAATTTCAATTTTTCTTGCAGATCGGTATCTAATTGTTGTCTAGAACAGCGATTCTTAACAGGGAAGTATGTAGGGGGCCGCGAAAATATTATAATTTTTTAAGTTTTTATATCTTTACAAATGAAAAAAATATAAATAAATAAATAAGTAAAAATTATATCATATTTAATTCATTTGAACTATGTGATCATACTACTACTAGTTTTTATAAATGATACATTTGGGGCATTCCACGGCAAATCGGACGGTTTGAAAAATTTTAATTTCATTTATTTTTTGACATTTTGTATACTTACCTATCAAAAAAAAAACTCTTCCTGGTAAATTTTGAAATTTTTTTGATCACCGGTTTAAAAGATATCGAATTTCGGGTTTTCGCTCATAACTTCTTAAATAAAGTAAAAATGGTTCAAATTCAATTTTTTTTTTTTTTTTTTTTTTTTGAAACTTTTGTTTTTCACTTACTTTTTAGAAAAAAATACAAAAAAACTTATTTAAAGTGTTTTTATATGCAATTTTTGAGTTTGAAAATTTTAATATTGTTTTTGAAACTGTATGTACTCTTCGATTTTTTGATAATTTTCTATTCCAAACCTCTATTCATTCTACAAATTTTAAATCCGTGTTGATAGTGGTCCTATGATTATTACTATTTTTTTCGATTTTTGATTTTGATTTTCCTTCAACAAACTAAAATACTAATTATTTATTTTAAATACCTGCGTTAACGATAAAAATCAATTCAAAATAACTAAAAAAAGAGAACTCAATACCAAAAACTGGTTTTAATAAAGGTTAATATAGCGAATAAATTTTTTTCTAAAGTTTCAAAAATCGTAAAAAAATAGTAATTATCATAGGACCACTATTAACCCGGTCTCAAAATATGTAAAATGAATAGAAGCTTAAAATAAAAAAATATCAAAAAAAAAATCTAACAGTTTCAAAAACAAGATCTAAATTTTCAAACTCAAAAATCGCATATAAAAACACTAAATAATTTTTTGTATTTTTTATAAAAAGTATGTAAAAAACAAAAATTTCAAAAAAAAAATTTGATATCTTTTAAATCGGTGATCAAAAAAATTTCAAAATTACCAGGAAGAGTTTTTTGATTAGTACTAAAAAATAAAAATTTTTCAAACCGTCCGATTTGGCATGGAATACACAAGTAAGTGAGGGATGAATTTAATGATATCTCAATATTCTTAAACATGGTCAAACTAAATGAAAACGTTGAGGGGAAAGGTAAATTTTATGATGATATATATTAACATAGAGACAGACAAAATTACAAGTTAAATAAAACCGTGTAAATATTTTTTATAAGTCTTTGTTTGCAATTTGTGTACAAGTAATTACCTAATGGTGGGGGGAGGGTACTTAAAGTATTTTAAGATTTTAAGGGGGCCGCGTATATACTTTCGGATTTTAACTATCTGAGATAGTAGATTTAAAATCCCAGTTTAAACAACGTCAATCTATCCATGGTTAAGGTGCAAGCAAGCCCACTCAAATTTACCTACATTTTGTGATAGGCCAGCTGTATCTTACAGTAGATCTCAGGATTAGACGATTGCCGATTAAAAATTATCTATATTAATGACCTTTTAAATTTGCCCTCCAGCCCAAGACATTGTTATGCAAATGATAGTACCCTGCATAAGGCTAAGGTTACACTGGATAAGAATTCGTACGAAAATTTATTCTTACGAGCTCGTGTGAAATATTTCGTTTGAATTCGTACGAGTAGAGTGGTAAGATTGATTGCGAATGGGGTAGTGGTCCAGTATACAATTTTTCTCTTCCAAAGATGGATCGAATTGGTGAGATTGAATATCAATCGGATACTCCGGTCATAAAATTTTTTTTGTTGGAAAATTTGAACAAGGATATAGGTTCATAAATATTTGGCATCAAGAAGTGAAAATGGGGAATTTGAGAGGTCATATGAAGAGCTTGGAGAAAATGATCAAAAGTTCTTTGAATATACACGTATGACACCATATTATATTTTGAAATCTGTTGAGATGGAATTTTGAGAACATTCAAACTTTCGAGAGTGCGTTTCTCCAGAGCACAAATTGATTGTAAATTACGGTTGGTTGAATGTGCTCTTGCATAAATTTCGGACAAAAACTGATGAAAAATCAAATTAATTGATCAGATTGAAATAGTCGTGCGAGTACGTAAGAACTCGTAAGAAAATAGCGCGAGCAATGTAAACACTTCTATTAACCACAATGTATTTGTTTACTTCTGATGAGTTCGTATGAACTCTTACAAAGTCGTAAGAATAAATTTTCGTACGAATTCTTATCCAGTGTAACCTTAGCTTAACGCTCAATCCTTGCAAAACAATCGCGCATACAGTCGCTTCCTCGATAAATTTAGATTTAATTTAATCAGGCTTAAAAATTGAAGATATCACAACTTTTTTTTTTTTTTTTTTAATGATATTGATGTGAGAAGGAGATACACCAGAAGGTGAATCCCCTAAAGGCCTGTATGGGCTGGCCCCTCCATCGTGAAAAGAACAGAGTAGAAGGAAAAGAAGCCGGGATCACGAGCCAATCTCAGAAACTTAGATACAATTCAATATCCAATTTACTAAGGTTTTAGGGGCTTCGAGCAGTGGTAAATTCTCCGCGCGATAAATTCGGTTAAATTTATCTCCCACTTAATTTTTATTACCAGACCCTATACTTACAGAAAAAATGTCTGGGTATAGCCGGGAATCGAACCCGAGACCTCCGGGTTGCCAGTCAGTTATTCTGACCATTACACCACGGAGGCGGTTAAATTAACTTGGTAAACTTTAATGCTGGCAAAACGTAATGCTGCCTAATAAGGATAGAAACCTTCCTGAAAATTCCTTTGATTCGAGCTCATTGGAATTTTGTGTCAAAATATCAATGTTAGGTTTCAACATGGGTTCTGACTTTTCTTGGAATGACTATATTATCTCAGAAGCAAAACCTGCAGCATGTAATCTTTTCCGAACTAAACTCTTTTTCACCCCCACTCATTTTCTTACCTTATACAAGGCCCAAATTCTCCACTGTCTCGAATATTGCTCGCATTTGTGGAGAGGAGCCTTCAAGCAATCTCTTTGCTACCTTGGATGCAATTCAGAGGCGGGTTATCAGACTAATAGGAGATCCAACATTAACTGACACTCGACTCCCTAGTCCAGGGGTTCCCAAGCTTTTAATAATAAAATCAATAATTTCTCCAAAGGCTTCATTTGTGCTAAATGTACGATTTTCCAAGATTTAACACCCATACGCGCTTAAATTGGATACTAACCGAACAAACGCATTCGCTAATTCGTTTATCCCTATGACTTCTAAAGACTGGAGCTCTCTTCCCCTGTCCGTCTTCTCAGCTACATATAACCTTTAGTCTTTCAATACCCGCATTCACTGATACCTTCAACTCCGACCCAATCCCTGAAATATCTTCTTATTTTCACGATACAAGGGTCCCCCGCGGACTACCGGGGTTGTACCTTTTTGGTACAACTTCTTCTTGTATCAATATCATTATAAAAAAAAGAACTAGTAAATATGTTCCTTAAAATTTGAAATTTATTTTAACGGGTAAACATCTTATTGTTGATATTTATTTTAACATGCCAAGGTGAAGGTATCGGTTTACTTAATTTTATTCTATATTACAAATATGATAAGAATAGCAATTCACCTTACATAATAAACCTCTAGCCCTTCGAAATCAAGGAGATAAATTTAAAGTACTCATTCGTGTATCATTTCTACCTTAAGACGCAGTTCAAACTTTCAAGACCGGTCCCCACAAATACCTTTGGTTCTTATCTAATCATAAAACATTCTAAAAGTTGTCTTATCAGATAGTCAGTGAGTTTTCTCTAGAATGGAAGAGTCAATCTCTAATTAAAGGTATTGTACCTCCTAGCACTCTTATCGTTATCATTTTAAAAATTTATATTTTTTCTTTGTTTTTCAATATATCTTTTCATGTCCACTTCGATATTTAGAAATAGAGGTTTTTGTTGTATAGATTGTAGTACTAGTGACAGAATTAAATTTTAATTATTCTTTGAGAAATAGCAAGCCTCCAAATTTACATTTGTTTCTTTGATTCCAATAATCCCTATAGTGTCTCTTTAGGTTCAATCGAGGGGTGAACCGCGACCTAATATGCTGTTCACCTACTTCCACTTGTACTTCCAAATATTTCCAAGTACTTACAAATATTTCCAAGTAATTCCAAATATTTCCAAGTACATAATTCCAAAGATTTCCAAGCACTTCCAAAATACTTCCAAAGAGGTGTACACCTACTTCCAATCGCGGATCATCGGGTTCAATCAATCGAGTCATTTTTAGAGAAATTATTTCCAGAGTTTTTATGAAATTATATATATTAGTGATGAGTAGAGTCAGGATTCGTATGCAAATGCATTTTTTTGACTATTTTAAAATCATGAAAAACATTTTTAAATATGTTCTGAGCGTCTCTGATGACAATATCAAAAGTTAATAGTGCATATTTTTGCATATTTCGGGTGTTGCAGAGTTTTTCTGCATATAATAGAGTACGTTATTGTGCATATTATGTGATATGTTTAGTGAATTAAATTGCATAAAAGCCCAAATTTGCATATTTGGAAAAAGAAAATTAAGATTCTGATTTTTGTTTTTTGTCTGTCAACACAATATTTTGTTAATATTTTTTATAAGAAATTAAATTTATTAACGCAAAAAAAGAAGAGCACTTGACGTTTCGGGAGATTTTTCTCCTTCGCCAAAAATAAAAGAACAAATAATTCCACCACGCGAAAAATGTTCTTTTAATTTTGATAAAGGGGAAAAATTCCAAGAAAGACAAACCTAATCTTTTTGCGTTAATAAATTTATCTTTTATAAAAAAGTGATTGAATAGTTTGAAATTATTTTTTAGATTTATATATGTAATAATGTTTATTCTTCCCCGTGGGGTTTTGACAGGTAATTAAAGATTGATTCAGCTATAAAGAAGAATATATTGTCAGAAATATTATTTACATATATAATACAATATTGTTTGAATGAACATGATTAATTACCTATAAAGAAGAATCAAAATTCAATGTCCTTTATTTATTCTAAATATAATTTAGAATAATAATATATTTACAGTGTTACAATTATTTCTATTATAATATTAAATTCTTATAAGACTCTATATAATGCTATATTATAAAATGATGTCAAAAAGACGTGTTAAGGTTAGATATTTGATTCTTCTCGTCTCCTTGTGAGGGCGTTCCGTGCTTTGTCATTTTGGCGTTAATTTCAAATTTACATCTCCCCCCCCAGATTTTCTTCCGCACTGCGGAGATAAGGAAGCAATTTCTTGATATGAAATAGTGTGGCGTTTTTTACCTCTTTTTGCCAGGTTTACTTCGTAAACTGAATTTGAAATTCTTTGAATTATTTTGTACGGACCTCTCCTTACTTTGTCTAGTTTTCTTCTGTTTAACTTGTTTCCCATTTCTATATAAACCAAATCATTCTTCTTAAACGTATGTTCTTTTCTGTTTTTGCTTAATCTTTTTGCATTTACCTCGAAATTTTTAATGGAGTTTTCCAGTGCCTTTTTACTGTTTTCTTCTAAGTTTTCTTCTGCCTGTAGACTTTCCGGAACGATCTCCGATCTTTCTCCTCGGAGCAGATATGCTGGTGGAAATCTTGTTATGGAGTGTGTTGTTTTATTGTATTCTTCTATACATTCCTCTGCTATTATTGCCCATGATCTTTTTTTATTCTTCTCACTGTTTATCTTCACTCTTAATCTGTTAGTTATAGATTGATTTAGCCTTTCATTTAGCCCGTTTGATTCTGGACAGTCAGTACACGTGAATATCATTTTTATGTTCTTTTCTTTTAAATATTCTTTGAATTCTCTAGAGTTTATTCCCGCGTACTGATCCCCGAGCAGTGTGTCTATTTTGTTCTTTTTCGTGATGGGTTCTATTAGTTTTATGAAATCTTTGGCTGTTTGTGTCGTGGATGTTGAACCAAAAACAAATCTTGTGAAGTGATCTACTAAAATATGCATGTATTTTTTTTAGAGTTGTACCCTGTAAATCCTCCGATTGTGTCAATTGACATTATCTGATATGGCCTGGTCGCCGGTCCTAATTGCGAAGGATTTCCTAATATTCTGCCTCTTCTGGATTTGCCTTCGATACAGTCATTGCATTGTTTACAAAATCTTTCTACCATGGCGTCCATATTCTTAAAATAGTATTGCGGTCTTATTTTATTTAACAAGTGCTGCATTCCAATATGTCCATAGTATTCGTGGATTTTATTTATTAATTTTTCTCCAAACATTTCCGAAACATATATCCTTGTTCTTTTATTTAGATTTTTAAAACATATATTTCCTTTCTTTACTACATTCTTCGAAGTTTCCAGTTCATTTTTATTTCGGGTTTGATCATTTACGATGTCCTCCATTGCAACCATGTTTACTACTTTTAGTACATCTTCTTCATTTTCAAAACTTTCCAGCACCGGATTTCTCGATAGAGCATCCGCCTCTATGTTTGTTTTTGATAGAATAAACTGAAATGCCATCCTGTTGAATTTTCTTCACATGGATTATAACCCTTGTTGTCATCTTGCAGGAGTGAATTTTGATTTGTAATAATGTTTATTCTTCCCCGTGGGGTTTTGACAGGTAATTAAAGATTGATTCAGCTATAAAGAAGAATATATTGTCAGAAATATTATTTACATATATAATACAATATTGTTTGAATGAACATGATTAATTACCTATAAAGAAGAATCAAAATTCAATGTCCTTTATTTATTCTAAATATAATTTAGAATAATAATATATTTACAGTGTTACAATTATTTCTATTATAATATTAAATTCTTATAAGACTCTATATAATGCTATATTATAAAATGATGTCAAAAAGACGTGTTAAGGTTAGATATTTGATTCTTCTCGTCTCCTTGTGAGGGCGTTCCGTGCTTTGTCATTTTGGCGTTAATTTCAAATTTACATATATATATGTACCTAATTTACCAAGTAATAAAATTTAATATTTCCATTTTTATAAAAAGATTATTATATAATATAATTATATAATAATAATAAAATAAATAAATAATATTAATAACATATCTAATATTTTGATTTTGCATATTTTTGCATATTTCATGTTTTAATCTACATATTTTAGACATTTTTTTGTGCATATAAATCCTGGCCCTAGAAATGAGTTACCAAATATCAAGCAACTTGTTCCAGACTAAGTTTGGCTCAGAATAATGTCTTTCTCTACTTGAATTAGGGGGGGGGTATCTGAGTGATTGATTGTGTGCTGTACGGAAATAGAGAAAAACTTAAAACTTATAAAGATTAAATACTTATTAGCATAAATATATGAAAGGCTTTGGGTTAACATTGCAAGTATTATATAATAATGAAAAATAAAGGCCCAAATTAAGGTCAATTGATTTATAGAAGTCAAATGATTTTGCCTCGATTCAATAAACGGAACCTTGAACTTAATAAGGTAAATAGAAATGGTTTGACCATATATTTAAGACTAGTAACAAATCAGAAATAATAAGCAAATATATAAATACCCTATAAAACCCCTGAAATGTGCCATAAAATATACTTACAGTAAAAACTTAAAAATATACAACAAAAAAAATGTTAAAATATGCAATAAAATTGTCCAAATATACAATTATTTTTTATGTATTGTTAATGCATTACGAAAAAAGTTCTAACGGCATAATAAATGAAATAAAAAAGAATCCTAACCAAAACACTTCTGTGAAAGTAGTGGAATATAGGGGAAGTTAAATTCTCCAAGAATAATTAAGTTGACAAAATACTTTTTTAAGTATAAGAATAAAGTATTATAAAGATATCTTACCTTAACAACCAACGTCTCGCGTCTCGACTTGGATTACTTTGACCCCATGGGTACACATTTACACTCGCGTACAAATAAAAATATACTCGCGAAACATTTCGATTTCGAAGGAATAAGGATTTGTGAAAAGAGGGATTCATTAGGGATAGGACATGATTCTCTTGATAAAAGAATCATGAGCTCACGTGGGCAGGGAGGCTAACCCCTGAAGTAAGTCTATACATCTTTATCTATAAGAAAAAAGAAGTACACACCTACCCGTTACCCAAAGATAAAGGATTTGATTTTTCAGAAAATAGGAAAATCAAATACTTAATCTAAAGCAAACTTTTCTTTAAAAAATAATTAAGACTATAAATTAGCTTTTTAGTTTTGTTAATTTGTTAATTTATTGTATAAAAATCTAAATTGTAACTTTTGGATAACTCCGGTATATCGAATAAAATAAAATAAAAATAAATGTTAGTATTAGTAGGACGAGCACCTACCTGAAAAAAAATATTGTTAGTTTAAAGTATTTTTTATAGAAATATTCGTAATAAAATTATATTTAATAAATATTATTTATTTATTTTATTTGATCTTTTTTATTTTTTAAAAACTCGAAAAAATTACTTGAAAAATTTAGAGTATTTCTTACTTTTTTAATTATAAGAATAGAGTAAGTATTAAAAAGATATCTTACCTTAATAGCCGACGTCTCGTTCTGGATCTGGAATACTCTGACCCCACAGGAACACACGCACAAGAATAAATATACTTGCGATACATTTCGATTTCTAAGGAAATGGGAATTTGTGAAAACCCGGATTGAAGTTAGTTATGATTAGGGATAGGACATGATTCTCTTGATAAAAGGGATGAAGGGTTGTTTATTAGTGCTGGGTACAGTCAGCTTAGAGGGTGGATGAAGGTGGAGAGGCCATATTGTAATATTCCCAGTCGATGTTTCATCCACCACTGCCTGAGCCAGGCTGGCCCTCTCCCTATCATTCCTCCTCTTATATACCCTTCCCCAATGATTCTATCTCCACCCCTTACATTCCCCTACTATTGTTCCTATCTCTTCCCCCCCTTGTATACCCCTCATACTGTCCCTATCTTATATACCTTTCGAGAGCAATTAGTGCAAGTTATTCTTAGTGTTTAAATTTGTAGGAAATTTCGCGCATGCATGGTATAGTAATACTAAATATTCCAAAGGGATATTATAAATATTACAACCTAATTAGTATTCCATCATAGGGTCAAACACACTTACAGAAACATTCATTCGTTAATCCGAAATGCCATGGTGGCACCTAATTTTTTAAATAAAAATAGTTTCATCCGTTTTTGAGATATTTCGAAAAAAAGAAGCAAACAAAAAACACTTTTTCATGCACGATTACAATACTTGACCATACTCTGTATGGTAAAGTAAAAAAATTATTGATATCTATATATAAGATACAAATTTATTTCATTTGGTATAAATGGTTTTAGTTAATGAGCTGAAAATTGCTACGCAACTATGTTACAATGCGCCAAATTTTAGCTATAAATCTGAAAATCTTTCCCGAGAATATAAATTGTCAATATAGAATGGTTTTATTTAATAAGCTGAAACTTGTATTTTTGCATTTTAACGCGCCAAATTTTAGCTTTATTTCTGAAAACGTTTCCTGTGAGTATAAATTGCCAATCTTAAATAATTTTATCTAATCAAACTCGATTCGAATCTATGTATTTTCACATTACGCTGTACTAAATTTTAGCTCTATACCTGAAAAGATTTTGCGAAATATATACATTTTTCTGCATGACTGTAATATTTTTCTTGGTTATTTTTACTAATTTGTATATTTGATTGAAGAGTAAAAAAAGATATGATTATAAAATGGACCGATGAAATAAATTCATTTGATAAACCCAAATTTATTCATAAAGAGAAACAACTCTACTACTCTCGGCAAAATAAAAACTTTTCAACAAATTTATTAGTTGGTCTATTTGGAAATAAAATTGAAAAATTATTCATTTATTATGTTTAGAAAAAGATAGGGATAAAATTTCAATGCTAGGCGTAACTCTAGGGTCTGACCTTTCATGGAATGACCAATGACCATATTTCAACAACTGCTAAAGCTGCAGCGCGCAAGCTTGGTCTCCTATTTAGGTCTAGAGGATATTATACTCCCAGTTAACTTCTTATACTGTATAAGGCTCAAATTCGACGCTGTCTCGAATATGGCTGTCATCTGTGGAGAGGGGCCTCCAAGCATTCTCTTACCACACTGGATTCAATTCAGAAGCGAGCAATTAAACTAATAGGAGACCCGGCTCTAACCAACTCACTCGACTCCCTGGCTCACCGAAGAACTGTTTCTGCCCTTTCCCTGTACTACAGATACTATCACGGTGTCTGTTCAGTCGAGCTGAAATCAATTATCCCCCCTAAAGCCCTCTTTACGAGAAACACGCGGTTTTCCAACGCTCAGCACCCCTTCGCTGTCAAATTGGATAAAAATCGAACAGGCACTTTCGCTAACTCTTTTATCCAGAAACTGGAACTCGCTTCCTGCCACCATCTTTCCCGCGACTTATAACCTTCAGCTATTTAAGACCCATATCCACATACCGATCGACCCGCGCCCCGCCCATAAAATTCTTTCTTCTTTTCACGTTGGAGGGGCCAACCCAGTCCTTTAGGGGTTGCACCTTTTTGGTGTAATTTCTTCTCTCATCATATTTTCACTAAAAAAAAATTGGTTGTTTCAAAAAGTTCTAATTTGGAGGAATTTATTAAGAAACCAATAAATCTCCATGGATTTTCTATTAATTATTATTGGAGTAAATTAATAAAAGAGTAACTCTAGCACTTTATGTGCAACGGCTGCATATCGAACTAGATTCTAATGGTATCATCATTCTGTAAAAAGTTCATCAAAATTAGTGTTTTAAATTGGGTAATTTTCGTAGACCCGCTCTCAAAACGCGGGGCCGGGTTCCTGCGAACGCGCTGAACCTTGCCTTGCACCGGCCCTGGATAGGATATTAATAATGTTCTTATAATAATTGTAGAAACCCTGAAGAAGTCGGCAAAGTCTTCGAAACGTTGACTGATAAATAAAAAAAGTCACACATAAAAATTTGTCCTTATTTTCCTATTATAAACTTTCAAATTAATACTATATTAATATTTAATAATTATTTGATAATTTGTTAAATAAAAAATGGTTTGCACATATAAGTAATTTAAATACAAAAACTTAGTTTCCCCATATTCCAATAATCATAATATTGTATGTATTCTTAAGGTAGTTGTTTCGCGACAATACTAGCAAAAAGTTAATGCTAGAGTATATAGAACAGACAATAAGGATTCATATTTCATAAGCTCAAAACTTTTTGCTGTTCATGTACCACTACTAGCCAATCCTGTGCTCGTTTGACAAATCTGGCAACACTGTCCGAGCTAGTATATATTTTATCATAGAAATGTCAGATAAAGTACATTATAAAGGGGGATTTATAAAACAAAAAGTTCTTAATAAGAGATTGAAAGCTGTTGCGACAATGGCTGAAGAGAAAAACGTCAAAAAATTACTAAAGTAACACACTTTTTAAGGTTAAATACATGCGTTGTTGCCAGCTTATTTTTAGTGTAAATTTTTCATTATTTATTCATTATTATCTCAGAAACTGTGTTGTAACTATGAATTAAAATTTTCTTAAAAAATGTATTAGTTATTGTTTAATGTTGGTTTAGTTTTTTATAACAATGCCGTATAGTGCAATGAATAAAAGTCTGAAAAACTCTATCTTTGGAATTTAATATCTCCGGAACTATATTGTTAATAAATTTCGTTTTGCCACCAATCGATGCAGAAGTATTTAAATAATAATCTGTCTAAATTTCAAAAAAATCCTAAGAAAACAGATATGGTGAAACAACTACCTTAACTACATTTTACCTCTGAGTATAGGCGCCGAAACTATATTTAGCCATAGGCGCAAAGTTCATTATAATAAAAAACACACATTCAGAACTTATTTTCAAAAATTCCTAAATCCTCCCCCCCCCCAATTCGAATCATCAATAATATCTCTTGATAGCAGGCAACTAGGTAAGGAGTCAAGGGATTCAAGGTCCCCCCCCCCCCCCCCATATATGTAACAGTTAAATTTTTCTTTTCGGACGACTACAAAGCTGTGTCTGAATTATGAATAAGAAAAGCATACCAATTGTGTTTTACCTCTGTCAGGGAGAGGGGGAATAAGATACCTGAACAAATCAGTTGCTCAGTAACCGATCCCCCCTCATTAAAATATATATACCTACGTGCCTGCTTATTAGGAAATTATAATTAGTAGACTAGTAGAGCCCTAAGCGCCCTCAAACACCACGTTACAACAATCCACAATGAATTAAAAAATATAGAATTGAAAAAAATATATATATTTCTTTATTTAATATAAAAATCGCAAAATTTGAATAATATAGTCTATAATGTTGTTGCTGAATTTCCATGGTCCAATGCTGTGCTATGCAATTTAAGATAATTTCGAAGAATTTCTCCATTTACATTTTTAGGTAAATGCTCAACCCAATGAATTCGTTTAATTAAATCCAGGTACCCAGGTAATTCAACTATAATAATAATAATGTAAATTTAATAGTTAATATTTATAAGCTAAATAATTTTATTTTTATACCATTAAGATAGTCTAATAGTTCCTTATCCGAAACTGCTGGTTCCCCTCTGCGACGAATCACATAGGCAATAGGACGAAGATTCATTTCAACACTTTTTTTAGGCAAATTTTCACAGGGACACCAAGTACTTAAAGGATATAGTTCACAAGGAAGGGATTTACAATTCGGAGGGGGAATGAATTTTGTTCTTGAAACCTTATATCTATATTTTCTTTTATTTTCAATTTCCTATAAATATAAAGTATAATATACATATAGGTATTTTAAAATATAATACATTTAATTAAGGTGATCAACTTTTTTACAATGAAAAGGAGCACACAATTGAAGAAAAAAATATCGTAAAGAAAAGAAAATTTTTATTCATTGCAAGAATAAACTATAATATGATAAATCCATAGTAAAAACATTTGTACAATTTTATATCTACTCTTATTAAACGAGCAAAAATTGTATATATATATATATATGATTATACAAAGGGTCAATAAATATGGTTTTCTGATCCGCACTCTTCGACATACGGTTCCTCTGAGGGTTCTCTTAAATATTTATTATGCCTATGTTGAATCCAGTTTGAGATATGGTATAGTAATTTGGGGAGGGTCTACACATGTTGCTAGATTGTTTACTGCACAAAAAAGGTGTGTTAGAGCTATTGTAGGGGCGGGACCGAGAACTCACTGCAAAAGTATCTTCCAAGAATTGAATATTCTAACTGTATATGACGTCTGCGTTATGGAAAGTGTTTTATTTCTAAAAAAACACCCAGAACTTTTTCATAAAAATATCTTTAGTCACGAATATAACACTAGATGCAGGAATGATCTGAGGATAAATGCCAGTTGTTTGTCTGTGACATTAAAAAGTCCAGTTAATAACGTCATAAAAATTTACAATAAGGTACCTTTAGAAATTAAGAGTTTGCCAACGCTCTTTCTTTTGAAGACAAAACTAAAATGCTTCTTGCTAACTCTAAATCTCTATAGACTGGACGAGTTGCAGGCATAATTTATAATTTGTGAATTAAGATAATTTTTGTATTTGTGTGTTGTTCTTTTGTTTTCTTTTTTATGTTAAAGAAAAGAAAAAAATGTTAACTTTAACTATTAATCTTTATAAACTTAAGATATATTTGTATATTTGTGTCCTTTTGTTCTTTGTTGTACTTCTAATGCATGAGAATCACAATTTTGTAATTCTAAAAAACTTTTTGTATACTGTACTTGTATTGACAGTCTATTCAAAAATAAATAAATATTCCTATATATATATAATATATTTATACAGGGTGGTGACTTGGCCGACGCAGCATAGCGATTACAATGTTAATTTTGGAATGTGCATTGATTTGCTCCCCTAATTATTTTAGAGTTAAAGTTCTTATAGGTTTTTTGTAGAGAAAAAAATACTGAATCCGAACATATTTTTATTTTCAAATTTTGAAATTTCAGAACCGTAATAATCAACATTATAAATAATTGTATTTTTACAAAAATCACTGAGGCCATGGAATTATTAAAACAAACAAGGCATTTTCATTTGTTGTTTCTAAGTGACGTTTAATAGTGATGTCTTTAGTGATTATTTTAGAGCATAATTAGAATACAAAAAACTGAGCAGAATTAAAATTCTAAAAGATAATTACATCAGATTTTGTCTAATTCATAATTTAAAAGTCAAAAAAAAACGATTTTAAAAATGTAGATATTTATTTAAAAAATTTAAATTCAAAACTTTTATTAGTTCCGGCTGTAACGGAAAATGCTCGAGAAAACCAAGATATTTGGTTCCAGATGGATGGTTGCCCCGCACACAAAAGCCGCGATGTCCGTGAATTTTTAAATAATCATTTTGAGAATAAAATCATTGGTCCGAGGTTTACATGATTAGCTGCCCTGCAAGGTCCCCGATCTTTCTCCCAACGATTTTTTTCTTTGGGGACATTTAAAATCAAAGATTTACTCTGGACAAACATTTCAAAACTTAGATCAACTCAAAAATCGTATACAAGCCGAATGTGATAAAATATCACAATACCAATTAGCAAATGTCAGACGAGAATTTTACGAAAGGTTGGGCCATTGTTTAGTGGTAAATGGTGGTTTATTCGAACATTTGCTATGATTGTTATTTTTTGTTATAATTTTATGCATTTGTTAATTATGTTAAAAAATTAAATTCTGTTTACCTTACTAATTTCATTGTTTTAATTACGTTTAAAAATATTACTTATAATTTCGTTGATTATTCTTGTCAAAATTTAAAAGCTCGTTCTAAACCTCATCTACGTGAACTACTATTTTTATTTATCAATGACGAATACAAAACTCAGCCCATTCAAATTTAACGAGTTTCTCATTATGGTAATCAATAAATTCTAATATGAACTGATTTTAAAAAGTTCAAATATAACAAACGTCACTTAGAAATAACAAATGAAAATGCCTTGTTTGTTTTAATAATTCCATGGCCTCAGTGATTTTTGTAAAAATACCCAAAATCTTGTTCTACTTCTTGTAGCCTCTAGATAGCTTAAGTTTTAAATTTCAAGGCTCTGAGACTTTCCTAAGATGAGATATGAACGATTAAAATATTTATTTTAAGACACTCATAATTTACAACCCCTTCCTTTTTTTACAATCGGATTAAAAATTTGACACAACTATTAACTCATGACACTTGATAAATATACTAATTTTTTAAAAAATCGTTAGAGCCGATTTTGAAAAAATCAAAAAAAACGAAAAATCTTTCATGTAAATGTCCACTTCCGATTTTCTGATTTCAACCAAAAGCTTGCTGTACTCCTTCTAGCCTATATCGGACTTAAGTTTCGGATTTCGTAGCTCTGAGACTGGGAAACGCAGGGGGGAGGGTACATACATACATACATACATACGCACCGACCAATGGATTTTGAACCCCTTTTTGGTCTCTGGGGACCCCAATTTCTGGTTTGATATCTAAATCCGTTTTGCAACTATTAAGGCCATCGATTCTTTCCATCTAGAAGTTACCAAAATCTAATCAGCTCTTAATCTCAATGGACTAAAACTACGTTTCAAATTTGGTTTCGATATTCACACTAGTTTTTGAGGTAGCTTGTCCACAAAAATTTGGTAACGCACAGAATAACGGACAACCAGACAACCAGACTAACAGACATTTTGACAAAACAATTATTATCTCGAAAAATATAATTTTTTCGATGTTCACTTCTTAGAGCTTTTTTGTAGAGCGAAATGCCATGGTTTAGCTCAATTTTTTTAATCAAAATAGTTTCAGCCGTTTTTGAGATATTTCGAAAAAAAAGAAGAAAAAGAAACACTTTCTTCATGCACGATTACAATACTTGACCAGACTCTGTATGGTAAAGTAAAAATCGTTTAAAAATGACAATTTTTTTTCTGTAGCCTTACCTCGAATTCGTCTTCTCCGAATAGAGGAGGACATTCACAACTCTCATTACATTCTAATAAAGGACAGGAGGGTTCATCCCAACACCTCCAAGTGTCCAACGAAAAGGTATCAGTAGGACAGTATTCTCCACAATAAGGTTTGTCAGCACAAACACAAGTACAAATATCATTATCCGAAGATAAACACGTATATAACCGTCTCATTTTTTCAAACTCATATTTTTTTATTCTATTTTGCTTGGAAGGGCATATTTTTTTGGTTTCTCTTATTGAATACCAAGGAAAAATAGAATCAAGCGTCAAGACAACAGCTTCTAATATAGACGGGTGAAAATAGAGAGCTGTCTCGATGTTAACTGGATCCACCTGTTAAATGAGAAAGATAATAATTAAAGATTGTTAGGGTTCGTGGCTGTGATGAAACTGTATTAGATGAAGGAGGAGGTATCAGCCAAAGATGGAATCACTGGGTTCAATAAAACACCTTTAATAACTCCTAATTAACTGAAGATGGACGAAACGTTTTATTAAAGGTGTTTTATTGAACCCAGTGATTCCATCTTTAGCTGATACCTCCTCCTTCATCATTTTTAAATACGATAATAATTAAAGATTGATATAAATAGTTGGTCTTTTTAACAGGCTCTTAATTGTAAAGAATAAAAAATTTTCTTTCAAAATACAAATGAAAAAACAACTGATTTTTAAAATGATATTCCATGCATTTCAATATGAAAACTGGGGTATTTTCAAGGAGTCTTCATTTGTGATGAAAGAAACCCCGTCATGGGTTGTTAACAGAAATATAGGGTAATCGCCCATTAATCTTTGGCACTTCCCCCTTTTGGCCCGTTGTACTAGGAGAAATTTTAATAAATTGAATAAAACAAATAGTGTAATGCGTTTTTACTTTCATTTTTTTGTAACGACTTAATTTTATTAAAATAGTATTCAGCAATTTAATTTTTCACAATTTTTACAATGCGTTATTATTTATCTCGAAGGCTTTTTCAGGGCCCCCTTACCAGATGTGTCCTATGCGGTTGCACCTGGAGCACATGCTTAAATAGTGCACCAATAGATACCGGACTAATAATATTGATGGTTCTATGAACATCATTTTTACAGCATACATTTTATATAGTCTTAAAAACTAACATTACAAAATTTGATCTATATCGGAGAGAGTATTAATTTTTTGCCCCCACTCACATTTTGGGAGGTTGAAATTATTTTTTAGATATTTGCAAATAAATAACTCTCAGTTTTCTAAAGAGTAAATGTACAAAAGAGCTAAAAATTTATATATTTTGCCCCCCTCCTTTCGCCCCCATACAGTCAATTTTGATAGTTGATTTTTACAGGAATAGTTTCTTAAAGTAATAAAGAATAACTCTACAAAATTTGATCAAGATAGGAGAGAGTTTAAATTTTTGTCCCTACTCACATTTTGGATAGTTGAGGGGGGGAGAGGATTGGATTACAAAAAATTTTGAAATTATTTTTTAGATATTTGCAAATAAATAATCCACAGTTTTCTAAAGAGTAAATGTACTAAAAAGCTAAAAATTTCTATAATTTGCCCCCCATGCAGTCAATTTTGATAGTTGATTTTTACAGGAATAGTTTCTTAAAGTAATAAAGAATAACTCTACAAAATTTGATCAAGATAGGAGAGAGTTTTAATTTTTGCCCCCTCTCACATTTTGGATAGTTGGGAGTCGAATTTCAAAAAATCCTGAAATTACTTTTTAGATATTTGTATTTAGAATTTTATTAAGTAAAAATCAAGTAGATATCTTATCGTTCTTAATTGAAAATGCATAATAAGTGTAAACACATTGCAAAGATATTTTGACCCTTTTGACTCCTTTAGGTGTCGAATTTCAAAAAATCCTGAAATTAGTTTTTAGATATTTTAATTTAGTATTTTTATAAGTAAAACGCAAGTAGATATTTTATCGTCCTTAAGAGATATCGCATAATCAGTGAAAACACACTTTGCCCCCTTTGACCCCCTTAGGGGTCGACTTTCGAAAAATCCTTTCTTAGTGAGCCCCTATGTCATAGATGTAATATCCTCTCCAAATTTCATGTTTCTATGTCGAGTGGTTCTGGCTGTTTTGATGATAAGTGAGTGAGTGAGTGTATCGGGCAAAGAATTTATATATATATAGATGATAATTGTTAGTATTAAAAAAAAAAAAAAAAAGAAAATTGTTTATTTGAATGTGCCAAATATTTTATGAAATTTAAGTTTCTGATGGTCTTCAGTGTTAACGGAGATAAAAAGAAAATTTATACGAATGTGTAAAGTGACTATTTGAAGCCCAGAAGAAGTCGAAACGTTGGTTGATAAATAAAAAAGTAAATTTTCAAATTAATACACATTATGGACGAAAATGATAATAATAATTTTCTTAGTGTAAAAAAATTTAAAAAGCAAAAGCTTGAACTCCAAGACCTGCACCTTTTTAGATTTGTATTTGAACTCCAATCCGAGTTTTCCTTTAATATAAAAGTAGCCAAAGCGGTCATAGAATGCTTGATCTCCAGTGCATATCCACCCTGGAGAGGTAACACGACGGCCCCAGCTTTTATCAAGGTCTTTTGCCAAATGTCGTCTTCCTGGATTAATCCAGAGTTCGCCTTCTTGATAAGGGCCAAGTCGTTCTCCTTTCTGATTTATTATCTGAAAATATTTAGATCTTGTTTAAAAATAATATTTAGATGTTTGAAATGGTTTTAAAACTATGTACTATAGTTATGATGAAATATTTGCTTATCAAATTATATAGCCTTAATAAAATGACTATTTGTTTTTTTTTATTGAGTTAAATATTATCAGATTTAATTTTCTGTATTTAAAGTTAAATCTGGTATGATATATATATAAAATTATATCTTTATATTATATACCGTTTGTTTAAATAAAATAACCTTGCATAAATATCTAGTCCAAAAATCGCGAAACTTAATGTTCCATTGAATGACGAACACAGTGGAATTTGACTTTGTAGATTTATAGCTCTTAGGTGGGGTGCCAAAATAAACATTTGGTTTGGTCACCACACAACTTTCACATTTTCATTTATTTGAAGTCATCGCGACACTACTAATTTAAACCCCCTTCCTTTATTTCGTTTTTTTTTTATTTTTTCGATTTTTTTAAAAATTCGTGTATTTACCAAGTGTCTTGAACTTGATAAATGTAAATGTCCACTTCCGTTCTTCCGATTTCAACCAAAAGCTTGATGTATTCTTTCTAGCCTATATCAAGCTTAAGTTTCGAATTTCGTATCTCTGAGACTTAAGGTTGCGAAACGCAGGGAGGGGGGGGGGTAAATTCTTACGTAAGTAAACATCAACTTCCGGTTTTTCTATTTTACCCAAAATCTTGTTCTACTTCTTGTAGCCTCTAGATAGCTTAAGTTTTAAATTTCAAGGCTCTGAGACTTTCCTAAGATGAGATATGAACGATTAAAATATTTATTTTAAGACACTCATAATTTACAACCCCTTCCTTTTTTTACAATCGGATTAAAAATTTGACACAACTATTAACTCATGACACTTGATAAATATACTAATTTTTTAAAAAATCGTTAGAGCCGATTTTGAGAAAATCAAAAAAACGAAAAATCTTTCATGTAAATGTCCACTTCCGATTTTCTGATTTCAGCCAAAAGCTTGCTGTACTCCTTCTAGCCTATATCGGACTTAAGTTTCGAATTTCGTAGCTCTGAGACTGGGAAACGCAGGGGGAGGGTACATACATACATACATACATACGCACTGACCAATGGATTTTGAACCCCTTTTTGGTCTCTGGGGACCCCAATTTCTGGTTTGATATCTAAATCCGTTTTGCAACTATTAAGGCCATCGATTCTTTCCATCTAGAAGTTACAAAATGAAATTAAGTTTTTTTATCTCTGAGATACAAGCGGGGGACAGAGTCGAGTGAGACGGATTGATTGCATCAAACCAGTCTTAGGACTGTATACTCAATGATGATGATGATGATACAAGCTCTCAAAGAGTCAGGACCCAGTCAGGGCATCGCAATACTTCCGCATTATATTCTATGAATATAAATATGAAAGTAAAAATTACTGACTTTTTAATAGGATTTTAAAATATTTATTCAACAGTATAACTTTTGCACTATATGGATAGACTTCAATTTTTTCAACCTCATAACAAGACATAAGACAACTAAGTCTTATGATAAGGAGACATTTTTGGGGTTCCATACAAAAGCAACACAGGACTCTTGACTCAAGTGTGTACCTACAATGTATGTTAAAGCATAGTAAATTAAATAGGGTAAAAGCTTGAAATGAACAAGTTATTTGTATATTTTCCTCCAAATCAAAGTTGTATTAAAATTTTAATCAAACGATTATTTAGGGAACGGACGAATTTTATTGGAGTTCAAAATAAAAAATATTTGTTTAACCATAGAGCGTAAGGTAGTCCCTGTAAAGATATTTTTAAGGAGAATTAGGTTTAATTTTTTTAATTTATTTACATTTAAATTGACGGTGTGAGAGAGTATAAAGTAGCCGATTTATATAATTTTTGGGTATGGGAGCCCGGCTCGCACTTGTTTGGGTTATTTAATAATTTTGGTTCGAAACCCTATAAATATTTTAAAACCAAATAGAGCTATAAAAACTTGAATTTAAAAAATATCTACCACTTGAAATATGTATATATACTTATAGTCCCAGTTATCATTCATTTTAAATTTTAATAAAAATATTTTCTTTGGATGTCCTTAAATTTCTCTTACTAACTAAATTTTTATTCAGTTTTAAATTTTATTAATTATGAATTATATAAATTAAAGGAGATTAATTAATATCTTGGATCCTGAATAGATAACACTTTTTATTAAATTAGAGGATAAGTAGTAAGTAGATAGGTTTTCATACCACGCCTTTAACATTAGGAGCAAGCATGCCTGCTGTTCCTCTTCGACAACATCCGAAATAAAGAGGCTCAAATATGACAGCAACTTCCGGAAGAGTATAGAAATGAACAAGTTGAGATTTAAATTGTGATTGCAAAATTTTATATATACAACATGGTAAAGAATCTCCAAAAAAATGCACATGTTTCAATGGTGAACAGTCATTATAAAGTGGAAAGAGAGAAAATTTTACTAATCGACGCAATTCATCGGTTCGAAGAAGAAGAGTATTGACCTAAAAAACACAGAGGAAAATAAAAATTATATAATCATAATATAATTGTGGTTACTCAATACGGTAGGCTTTGTATTGGAGGTTTTTTTTATGTTTGGATTCCGATACAAAGATAGAAAAAATAATTTTTGAGAAAAAATAAAACCGACTTCAAAAAAATTAAATGCAACAAATAAAATACACTAAAAGGTATAAAATAATTATTATCTTATTTAGTTACAACTAAACGACGAAATATTAAAATGAAATTACTTTTTGAAGTCGGTGCCAAACAAACTATACCTATAAGCGAGCGTACCCGCCAAAAGTACTAAGTAAGATCCGTCGAGTGCGATTCATAAAAGGTATATGTTTGGCACCGACTTCAAAAAGTAATTTCATGTTAATATTTCGTCGTTTAGTTGTAACTAAATAAGATAATAATTATTTTATACCTTTTAGTGTATTTTATTTGTTGCATTTAATTTTTTTGAAGTCGGTTTTATTTTTTTCTCAAAAAATATTTTTATTTTTCTCTTTTTAGTGATGTTATTAATAGTTAGTGATGTTATTAATATTTCGCCGTTGATCAAATCATCAGAACTTGACCAAATTAATATGGCACCATCCCTAAGGTACCCCCTTTCCAATAAAAAAAGAATCATCGAAATCGATTCATAAACAAAGAAGTTAGGCCTGAACAAACCTAACAAAAAAGGTCTAATACCAATCGGAAGGTAAATGTTTTTTTTAAAAACGGTTCACAATTGGCGGAGATATGAGGTAACATAGACACAAAAAAAAAATTCAGTCGAATAGAGAACCTCCTCCTTTTTTGAAGTCGGTTAATTAATAAAAAGTTCGTTCTGGTGCCAAAATGTTTGTATTTCCAATATTTAAAATTGATTGGTTTTTCACTCTCCAACTTTAGAACTTCAGGATTAAAAATGCAGAAAGCACATAGTCAGGGCCGCGCCAAGCTATTCGGTAGACTCAGTGATGTATCACCAAAGTAGAAATTCCGTCAAACATTCGTCACTTTAAAATAATTTTTACGAACGATCCCGCCCGACAGTGAGATCGTTTGTTAAAGTTAATCCTATAAGTGGCAAATGTTTGACGGAATTTCTACTATGGTGATAGATAAAAATCGGAAAAAGAGGCGACTGTAGGTCAGTGGGTAGAGTGTCGGGTCGCTGACTCGAAGTAGGCTGGTTCGAGACTGAGTCTCGGCAGATCAGATATTTGCAGTCGCCTCCTCTTGGAAAGCAATGGAAACCTACTAAGAGTATAATTGCCTAGTAACCTCTCCAAAATAGCCGTTCGGAACAGGCGTTAAAAAGTAGGTCCCGTATATCTGTGTAAAAACAGTTAAACAAACTCAGCACAGGTATATGTGGAGAGGAGCCGAAACGTCAGGGAGACCTGATATGGCACTTAAGAGAAGAAGAAGAAATAAAAATCAAAGAAAGTATCAAAACAATAAAAATTTTGAACAAAATAAATTATTGAAAACAATCTTTTCTTGACTTTTTTCGGCAAAATCTTTAATTAACTCTTCGAAGGGAATATAATCCATAATATGACTTTCTTATGGACATAATTGTTAAATGGCTAAGACTTTCTTGTGCCATAGTCGATCTTAAAAACGTTTTTATCAAATTAAGTTTTGAAAAAGACCTTTCCCCGGAAGCTATGGTTATTGTTAGCGTTAAAAAAATTCGAATAGCCACTACACTGTTTGGAAAGATTCGGAGCGGTGACATTGGGGCGTTAGAGAGACGGTTAGTCAAGTGTCTGTCTAGCTGTTTTGACGCCCTTTAACTTGGCCGCCTGTGTGTTTTGCACACATTCGCCTTATAGTCGGCGCGACCCTGCACATAATATATACTCTCCCTTCTTGCCTCCTCTCTCAGTGTTAGTTGTTATGTAGAGAATACTTTAAGACTTTCCATTATCATTATTATCATTATAATATATAATATTTATATATAGCTCCAAAATAAATAACACATTCTAATCAATATCATTTTAAAATAAAGAAAAAAAAAATATTATTATTATCATTTCCCTCCATAATATGTATTAATTTGAAAGTTTATAGTGGGAAATAAAGACTAGTTTTTTGAGTGATGTTTTTTATTTATCCACCAACGTTTCGTCGACTTTGCCAGGACTTCAAATATTTACATTACACATTCGTCTAAAGTACATTTCTTTTATTGAAGACCATCAGAAACTTAAAGTTCAAAAAATTTTGGCACATTCACATAAACAATGTTTCCTTTCTTTTCTCTATTATATATACTAACAATTATATTTGATAAACCATTTTAAGAAATAACATAAATAGAATATTAATAAGTCTGATAAATATAAGATAATGTAATTTTACTTTTATTTAAATTTGCAATTTCTATATGTAAAGATGAATAAGCAAAAGGATTCCGTTCTATTTTGTTTTAAAACTGTGTTGCCTGATTCTATTTATGTTATTTTTAATACGGTTTATCAAATATAATTGTTATTATAATAAAAAATGGGATTAACGAAAACTGGGAAATAATTAAATCCAATATACTGACAGCAGCTAAAGAAGCACTCGGTACGAGAACGGTGAAAATTCCGGGAATATGGAAGAAAACTCCATGGTTTTGTGATGAAATTAAACAGCTATCCGAAAAAAAAGGAAAGCATACTTACAATTTAAATCATCTGGAACAACTACATTATATAACACCTATAAATCAATTAGAAACGAGGTTAATATACTAATTAGGCAAATTAAAAGAAATTTCTGGGAAGCATACACCAAAAACCTGGAAAGAGACTTCTATGGGCAGCAAAGAAAAATATGGCGAATGATACAAAACCAAAAATAGAGATCCTAGAGTATGTAATTCCACATCACATAGATGAAAAAACTTGGATTGAATATTTTGAGAATCTATATGCTGGAACACTAGAGGAAGTTAACAGGAGAGATCAGGGAAACTCGTGCGTGGCTGTATCAAAAATGGAGATTGACAGACAACACGTTAAAGTTGTTAAAAAACAGGAAATCTGCCGGCGAGGACGAGATTACTAATGAAATGCTAAAATACGGAGGACCACATCTCTGGGAGCAAATATATATATACTAATCGATCAAGTATTTAGAATATCGGCAATTCCTGAAGAGTGGAAAACAAACATAGTGGTCCCAATATTCAAGAAGGGCGAAAAACTCAACCCCAACAACTACCGTGGAATTAATCTCCTAAATACTCACCTTAAGCTCACCACAAAAATAATAAGTAATAAACTGTCACAACTAATAAACTTGCATGACGAGCAACAAGGCTTCAGGAAAGGTCGATCCTGTGTCGACGCTATATTCGCCATTATACAGCTTTGCGAAAAGGCCTACGAATTTAACAAACCGGCGTTTTTCTGTTTTATCGATATAGAAAAAGCGTTTGATAAAGTCCAACTTAAGCACGTCATAAGAATCCTGGACAAGTTTAAAATCCCAGATAATCTCATAAACCTGATACAGGACATTTACTCGAACAACACCGCCAGAATAAAAATCGAAGGAAGACTGTCCGGAAGCATCCCAGTGAATCAAGGTATTAGGCAGGGAGACTCCCTTAGTCCGCTGCTTTTTAATATAGTTATGGATGAAATCATTGGCGAAATCAAAAATCTAAAAGGATATTCCTTGGGGGACGAGAATATAACATGCGTTTGCTACGCAGACGATGCAGCACTCGTTGCAGAAGATGAAGATTCCCTCCAGCGCCTCCTGTATAAATTTAGCTGTGTTGCGCATAAATTCGGTCTCACCCTGTCAACCAAGAAGACCAAAACACTGACAATCTCTAAATCACCACTCCGATGTAAACTACAACTGTACGATACGATTGTCGAACAAGTCATGTCCTTCACATACCTTGGCATCCAAATGACCTCTCATCAAGACCTAGAAACAGAGGTAAGACATCAGGCAATAAGAGCCTCAAAAATATCGGGTTGCCTTAACAATGAGATCTGGTCAAATCAATATTTAAGAACGGAGGCCAAGATACGAGTCTACAAAACCGTAGTACGTCCAATATTAACTTACGCAGCAGAGACAAGACCCGACACTGCAAAAACTTCTCAATTATTGGAAACGACTGAAATGAAGACATTACGAAGGATAATGAACGTGACCAGGCTCGATAGGATGAAGAGTGAAGATATTAGAGAAAAATGTGGAATACAAAAGGTGGGCGAATGGGTTAAAAGAAGAAGAGCGGAATGGCATGCGCATGTGAGAAGAATGCCAGAAGACCGACTGGTAAAGAAAGTGATGACAAACAAGCCGGTTGGAATAAGAAGTAGAGGTCGTCCTAAGAGATGGTATGACGTTCTGGAAGAAATAAACCTATAGGTTTAAAAAGAAGAAGAAGAAGAAGTATAATAAAGAAAAGAAAGAGAAAATAGTGGATGTGCCAAAAATTTTTGAACTTTAAGTTTCTGATAGTCTTCAATGGTAACGGAGATAAAAGAAAAATGTACTTTAGAAGAATGTGTAATGTAAATATTTGAAGCTCTGACGAAGTCGGCAAAGTGGACGAAACGTTGGTGGATAAATAAAAAACATTACACAAATAGCTTGTCCTTATTTCTCACTATAAACTTTCAAATTAAGGTAGTTATTTCGCGACAATACTAGCAAAAAGTTAATGCTAGAGTATTTAGAACAGACAATAAGGATTCATAATTCATAAGCCCAAAACTTTTTGCTGTTTATGTACCACTACTAGCCAATCCCGTGGTCCTTTGAGAAATCTGGCAACACTGTCTGAGCTTGTATATATTTATCATAGAAATATCAGATAAAGTACATTATAAAGGAATATTTATAAAACAAAAAGTTCTTAATAAACGATTGAAAGCTGTTGCGACAATGTCTGAAACGAAAAAACGTCAAAAAAGTACTAAAACTAACCCACTTTTTAGGTTAAATAAATGCTTTGTTGCCAGCTTGTTTTTAGTATAAATTTTTCATTAAACATTTTTCATTAATTATTCATTATTATCTCAGAAACTGTGTTGTAACTATGAATTAAAATTTTCTTAAAAAATGTATTAGTTATTATTTAATGTTGGTTTAGTTTTTTATAAAAATGGTAAGAAGAGTTTCTTAATTATAATTAAAGAAGTATTTAAATAATAATCTGTCTAAATTTCAAAAAAATCCTCAGAAAACCCATATGGTGAAACAACTACCTTAAAAAAATTAAATTGCCATTATTTAAAAAATTAAAATTATTACTTGATATTCTTGAATTGATTGTAGTAAAAGAAATTCATTTAAACGTGGAATGATCACATTGGTCAAAGCTTGATCTAAAGCGATTAATCGGTAGATTATTTGAGGGATGGTTAAAGGCGATGAATACGTGAGAGTAATTATTTCATCCGCAGGTAGGTGATAAAAATTTTCTCGGGCTAACATCAGCATCTACAATAAATAGATTTAGAGAGAATTAAATATATAAAAATAAAGAGAGGAAATAAATTGGATACCAATTTTATTGATGATTTGAAAGATTTTCTCTAGTTAGAATAAATTGGTATTTTTAATACATTTATTTAATGTGTTATGGTATGAAATTTTTGGTTACTTTTATTTTTTACTTTACCATACAGGGTATGGTCAAGTATTGTAATCGTGCATGAAAAAAGTGGTTTTTTTGCTTCTTTTTTTTAAATATCTCAAAAACGGCCGAAACTATTTTGATAAAAAAAATTGGACGAAACCATGGCATTTCGGTCTACAAAAAACCCCTAATAAGTGAACATCGAAAAAATTATATTTTTCGAGATAATAGCTGTTTTGTCAAAATGTCTGTTAGTCCATTAGTCTGTTCGGCTGTGCGTTACCAAATTTTGTGGACGAGCTAGTTCAAAAACTAGTGTGAATATCAAAACCAAATTTCACACTTAGTTTTAGTGCATTGAGATTAAGAGCTGATTAGATTTTGGTGCGTATCGCCCAAAAATTAAGGGAGGGGGTGGGGGGGATTAAAATTTAAAATTGTAATATTTTCAAACTAAAAAACAAGAAAAATGAAATATACTATAAATAGAACCTATAATAACGAAAATATTTATTTTTTTTGCGCCAAAATTAGGTGGGGGGGGGGCTCAAAAAATAAAAATCTAGGCCATTTGAGTAAACTCAACCAAATTTTGTATACATAATCAGTGGGCTACCAGAAGACTAAAAATGCAAAAACTAACCTCCCTAAATGGGGGGGGGGGGGCAAAAAATGAAAATCTAAGCCCTTGTATCAAACTCAACCAGAAGTGGATGGCCACATCAGAACGTATCAATTTATTTGTTAATAACTTAATGAGTGTTTTCTTGAAACTATTTTTTTCTAACTTGGGTTTGAGGGCTCCAAAATTTTTACCGTTTGGAACCCCATTTGACTTGAGATCCGGCAGGGTATCGACCCAAATATTTATATAAGATTTTAAATAAAGTTTTCTAGATTGTTTTTTTATAAAAGATTTGAATTTATTTATTAATAATATCTACCTTAATCAAAGTAATTTGAGTATGTGAATAAGATGAAATGGTTCCATTTTTAGAATCTTCCACTAAAATTATAAAAGCTGGTTCATGAGAAAAATTATACAATTCATCTGGCAGAAAAGATGACCCTATATGTTTCGATAACAACTGAAAAAAAAATAATATATAAATTTATTTATTTGGATAATCTATATCAAAGCGCACAGCGTCCGCATGGCAAGTTCGAGCATTAGCTTGGCCGTACACGCTGCACGCTATTTTCACGAACCATTTCGAGCTAATTTTGACCCCCCATCAGCTTGGAATCCATTTGAGATACAGAGCTGAAATTATGCACATGTAATTATGTAATCCATCTTGAGGAGATGACCAAATTTCAATATTATAGCTTAAATAGATTCTGTGATATGGACCTGAGAAAATAGCTAATTTTGGTACTCACTCACTGACAGGTCATCAAAATCTCCGATCATTCCAGCATTATGAAATTGCGTCTGCTAGTAGAGTTTGGGACACAAACAAATGAAAAATTCCAAAAATCCAAGCTTTCTATCTTTCAACCCCTTAAAATTGGGGGGGGGGGGGTCAAAAATAAAAATTCTAGCCCTTTGGACTAACGGGCTTCCTGATAGCTTACAAAAAGAAGAGAAATCTCAACCAAAACATTCTGTGATAAAACAGACCAATTTCGAAAAATTAGTGAAATCTAGTGTGTAGCCAAGTTAAATTCGCCAAGAATAATTAAGTTGAGAAAATAGTAGATCTCCCAACTTGATTATTCTTGGCGAATTTAACTTGGCTACACAATAGATTTCACTAATTTTTCGAACTTGAGCTCTTTTTTCACAGAATGTTTTGGTTGAGATATAAATAAGCTAGAAATAATAATTTATAAGGAATTAATTTAATAAATATATAATAACTAATTTTATAAATGAAATAAGAAAGAAATGGAAACCTTTCCGTATGGTATGTAATGGCGAGAATCTTGAGGAGCAGGATAATAATTACGTTCTTCAAAGTAAATTAATTTAATACCCGGACAAACGATTTGAAGACATCGAGAAAATCTTGTTAATGAATCTCCATGACATATTGTAAGTGAAGGCTTTATTTCTTCTAAATGACGAAGTAACCTCCCTATTAAATTTATTTAGAATATGAATATTTATCATTAATCACAATTTATTAGTGATTTTAAGATTGATTCATTTATACCTTCATCAAGCTCGGGGTCCAAAAAAGAACAAGCTGCGCCTAATGAAATCACTGCCAATATTATTTCATCAATATAAGTACAATTACGACTCGATATTACAACTACTTGATTTTTTAATAATCCAATTTCTTGTAAGCCATAAGCTAAACGAATTGCTCTAGTTAAAAGGAAATTAGCTTTAAACGACTCTCTAGAAATTCCACAAATCTAAAATGCACAAATTAATTCAAATTTATAATAATAATCTGAGATAGCTGTTTTCTTACACGGTAGGCCCCAACCTAATTTATTCTTCTATTAAAACGTTATTTTATTTTCATTGGAAAAACAAAGAAAAAAATTTCAAAATTCTGACTGGGATGCATACTGGCTAATGAACGCTTGTTGCCCAGAGGCAAAAATAAACTCGATGGGGCCGGTACATTAAGATTGTCCAGACAAGACTGTTATTTACTATACTAAACTTTGATTTAAATTGCAAAAATTTCAAAACTTCTTATTTGATAGTAAAGATAATTTTGAATTTCTCATCTGAATTGCTTATTTTCAATAGTTTTTAAGGAATTTGGTGCTGGTACTTGGTGAAACATTTTTTAAATTATTGGATAAAAAATACTTGGTAGATTTCACATTAAGATATAAGTTACTTTCTGTTGCTCCTGAAGATGGGTTAGCCACCCGAAATATATATATCGAGATTAAAGTCTCTCTAAAAATAAATTCGTTTTATTTCTATATCTGTGAAACCTACCAAGTATTTTTTATCCACTAATGCTTATTTTCATATTATTTCTACCTACCAAGCAGATTAGGAATAGGTGCAATTTGTAATTATAATTTTAAAAAATGTCAGCTCTCTGCCAAATTTGAGCCTTCTAAGTCAAACTGTTCGCTGACAAAAAATTGCCAAATCACTAAAATTTGTGGAAATGTATAGTGTTATCATTTTTCCTCCGATTTAAAACAATATCGAATTCTATAGAAAATCCAGAGAGTCTGGGAACAACTAAATCCGAGGTGTTTTGGATAATTTTTAATAAGCCAGAAGGGTTGTATTTCATAATACCTCAGATTTGACGGTGAATTGGAAGAATAATGGAATTGAAACAATTATCGGAAAAGAGGTTTTTTTATTTAATTAGTTTTTTCCTCTTATTAAAAACAAGGACTAAAAAGATGATCAAGGACACTCGATGGTGGAGAAGTAATCTCCGGAGTCTAAGCTAAAATACAATGTATACATTAATTCATGTAAAATAATTGGTTTAATAAAATTTATAAAAAAAAAAACCTCAGATTTAGTAGTTGACCACCTCTCTTGATTTTCTATAGAAATCTTAACTCTTCTACTATTAGCATTTGCTTTTTATATTCAAATTAGGAATAGTCATTCCAATGGTATTCGATTTTTGAAAATTCCAAAATCAAAACATTAAAACTATTCAACAAGGTTTGACTATAAGTTTAGATTTAGAATAAAGTAGCAGCGAAATTTTTTAATAATGAAGATTGAGAGTAAAAAGATTTACGCATCTATATATCAAATTGGTTGCACCTCGAACTGCAATTTTTGGCATTCGGTTCAATTCACCAAGAAGAGAATACACCCCTTCTGACATAAAAATTATCAATAACATCTCAGATTTAGTAGATGAAGACCTCTGTTGGTTTTCTATAGAAATATTAACTCTGCTACTCTGCATTTATCTTTTATATACAAGACGAGCTTCTACAGCTCGGCCCTCCGGGCAGGTGCCCCTAGCGGGCGGCGTCTCGGCATGTGATAATTAGGTCTCCAAAATTCATTTAAAAAAAAGCTCCATTCCCAAAAAATGTGTTTTTTTTTTTTATATATTTAGATATTTGCAAATAAATAATTCAGTTTTCTAAAGAGTAAATGTACAAAAAAGCTAACAATTTCTATGTTTTGCCTCCCTCCTCCCCCTTCGCCAACATACAGTCAATTTTGATAGTTGATTTTTAGAGGAATAGTTTCTTAAAGTAATAAAGAATAACTCTACAAAATTTGATCAAGATAGGAGAAAGTTTTAATTTTTGCCCCCACTCACATTTTGGATAGTTGGGAGTCGAATTTCAAAAAATCCTGAAATTACTTTTTATATATTTGTATTTAGAATTTTATTAAGTAAAAATCAAGTAGATATCTTATCATTCTTAATGGAAAATGCATAATTAGTGTAAACACATTGCGAAGATATTTTGCCCTTTTTGACCCCTTTAGGGGTCAAATTTCAAAAAATCCTGAAATTAGTTTTTAGATATTTTAATTTAGTATTTTTATAAGTAAAAAGCAAGTAGATATTTTATCGTCCTTAAGAGATATCGCATAATCAGTGAAAACACACTTTGCACCCTTTAACCCCCTTAGGGGTCGAATTTCGAAAAATCCTTTCTTAGTGAGCCCCTATGTCATAGATGTAATATCCTTTCCAAATTTCAAGTTTCTATGTCTAGTGGTTCTGGCTGTTTTAATGATGAGTGAGTGAGTGTATCGGGCAAAGAATTTTATATATATAGATAGATTGGTATTGATATATAATTTTATTTAAAATGATTGGCCTTGGGAAATCAGGAGTCAGAGATTATTTTATATTACTCTACATTCATCGGTTCTTAAATGCAGATCCCTAAGAGGGACTAATAGGGGGCACAGTAGAGCAAGCAAAGCCAAATCGATTAACTCCATTAAACAAAAAGTGGAGAAATAATATACATTATTACTTTAAAAATTATTCAATGGCCAAAAATTTTTTGGCGGGGTGTTAATATTTATTGAAATTTGTTTTGAATATATACTGTTAGGAGTCAATCAAGTGCTTTGACATTAAAATCTAATAGAATTCAGAAAGTGGAGTTAATCGATTTGTCAAGTGAAGCATTCAAATATTATTTAGTTAAATTAAGTAAAATATTTCAACTAATGCATTGTCACGAATCAAATTAAAATTCTTTATTTAGGTATTTATTATTATCTGTTTTCGTAATAATCAATGATAAATATGAATAAAATAATTAATATTTATAGATAACTTTCATGTTTTCCATTTTCATAAGTCATAGTTAGAGACCAGATTCCTATGCAAATGCATATTTTGTTCGCCGACACATACGACCCAGGAGATCTATCCGAATCCTGCATCTAGGATACTGTGGGTTAAATTTTATACTGCATATTTTTGCATATTTGAGTAATATTGCATAAAATTGCATATTTGAAGGATTTTTTTGTCAAATATTGCACATTTCGTGCCAAATACAGATGTTTTAAAAGTAAAGTAAAGAAAAATGTTTCACCAAGAAACTACATCATTCTCCCTTAACAAAAGTTTTTAAAGTAACTTTTCGGAGAAAGAATTAAAAAAAAAGAAGAAATAAAACAGGAGGACACTTGTAAACATAAATTATTTACAATTACAATCAAATTTTAATTATTTTTGTGATCATTTGTTAATTAATTATTTCTTTCTTTATTTTTTTAACGGTCTTTGGGAACTATAGCCCATTTTGGCCATTGAGTGTTCCTGTGTGTAAATTAGAGTAGAGATCAGATTATAGCCGGTCAAATATTTGCATTATATTATTAGTTTATTATTTGTACGTCAATAAGAAAAGCTTGTTAATATAAAAAAATAAAAGCAATTCAATACAATCGTGTCTGTTAAATAAAACTACCCCCTCCCCCCCAAACCTTGTATTTTTTTGATCACATTTTTTGAAATATTATTATATTTATTATGTTGATTTTATTCAAGAGCACCTATTATTTCTTTGAATTTAAAGATTTTTTAATATATTAAATATAATGAGAATTTTATGAAATTTTTTACTCAATAAAAGTACATATTTGACACTTGGTGTCTATAGCTTACTTTATCATTTTATTCCTTTCATAGCACTCCTTCAAATATATAGTCTTTTTGTCTTCAATTTTAATTTTTTAGTGCATAAAAAAATTTATTTTGCCAATTTTTACTGCATATTTCAAAGTATTCTGTATATTACTTGCATATTTCAGCCTTTTTAACTGCATATTTTATGGCATATTTTGGCAATTTTTACTACATAAAAATCCGGTCTCTAGTCATAGTGTATGTGGACTTAACAAGTCTGTGCATCCCTGATTTAAATAATCTGGCCAGTAACAGTAGTTATAAAAACCAATACCTGAATTGTTTTGAGACAATTTATTTCTAGAGATTTTCTCAGATAAAATCCAAGAGAACGTTTAATAGAAATATGCTTTCGAGGTCCGCGCAGAATCCGATTCAACATCCTAGGGACAGTAAGTTCTATTGTCTCCTTTGTATGCGAATAAGGAGCATCTTCCATTCTCTCTATATGAGAGAGTGTTCTTTCGGATGTCGAGTATGAGCTTGTTTCAACAGATGAATCCGATTCATGGTAAAATTTGAAACTTGGTACCTCAGATATGACTGTTTCTGAATCCTATAATTTTATCAGGAGCGTTTTTACATTTGTTATTAAAATATTAATGTTATCATTTCTCATTTCAAATTATTTATTTTTGAAAATATACTACCTATTTACCTTTCTCAGATAAGTTTCCTCTTCTCCTGATTCTATTTCTGGGAAAATATGTTTTTCCACTTTTGTTAAAATTAATTTATATAAAAAATTATAAATGTCTCCGATCTCAGTATTCCAACAGGGTCTTTTGAATTGTTTAAAAGGACATTTCGACACCTGAAAGTCGATTTTAAAATCACTTTTAAAATACTATTTCAGAGAAGTTGATTTGAAAAATTATTTACCTTACATAATTTTTGTTTCTTCATTAATGGAATGTTATGATCGTGTTTTTGAATTTTGCAGAAATATGATTCAAATGAATGAAGAACTCTGGGAACAAAAATATTACTGTATTTTTCACTATGAAGTTCTTGTAGAGATGTACGTTTCCATTCATGTTGAGATTCAAGACTGGAGCTTGAAATAGTTTGTTCATATTTCTAAAATAGAATATAATAAATAGTAGATAAATACTTTATAATTTATAAGTAATAAAAATAATGTATAAGTTATAAAAAATTAAAGGCCGATTCACCCACATTACTTACATAAGAGGACAGAGACCTGTCGGCATGCTTATTCATACACATCCGAGTTGGTTTCTCTCCATTATTGGATACACAAAACATGCAATAGGCGTCGACATAGTGATTGGGGGAGAGGGGACATCAAATTATTGAAAAGAAAAAAATCAGCTTAAATATATACTTACACACACTTATATATAATATTTGACGTTTTTATACAAGTTCTAATATGTAGCAGAAATATCAAAATAAAAAAGTGTTGCAAATGATTAAACAAATTGGTTTTGTATATTTAAACATATTTTTTTGAAAATGAGGCTTTCACTCTAAAAGTACTAATTCTATTGAGAGGAAAGGGGGATAATGCAGCCGGTGGCACATTTCAAGAAGCGGCAAATTTTTTGTATTTATTTAGCATTGGGGGTTAGAGGGGGCGGCGGCAATTCAAGCTTGCCCCTTTGACAAAAGACCTAGATCCGGCTCTGGAAATCACATACTACTAAAGGGCATTTGTGCCTGTCTCTGTTTGTAGCTATCTATGCTCCCAGGGGTTGGGAGGTGGGGTCCAAGGGAAAGGTGGGGGTCCAGGGGACTAGTAAGAGTAGTTGTGCCTGTGTCTGTACCTATATAAGTATACGGGGTTGGGGATAGGGTCAGTAGTAGGGGATGGGGTCAGTGGTTGGGGACCAAAGGCGGACCTTGCAGCTAGTAAGTACCTAAATGTGTCGGTAGAAATCAGGCTAGGTCTGGGACAGAAAAACTCTTGGGAAAAACGAATTTAACGGCCCCCACATTCGACTTTAGACATGGGGATAAGCATTCACCCAGTACTTCCTAAAGCTATGCCAAGCCTAGAATAAATTGAAAAATAAAGCTTTAGTGACCGGTCCGATTCGGATGACTCAATTTAAATTTAACGAAATAATATTCAAAGTGAGATTTCATTTTGACGGAAATGACACGAGATCAGACTGATGTGTGTGAATCAACCTTAAGAACCAGAATAAATTGATCCTAATTATTATTTTTATAAAAAAACATGACAAAAAATAGAACTAACCTCTTCCAAGGCAATAGTAGATTTCTTTGAATCATTATCAGAAATATTTTCTATACTTTCTTTTTTGCTAAAAATTTCTTCCTTCTCATTATTTTCTGAATCTTCTTCTAATTCTTGAAATTCAGACATTTAAAATAAAAATTTTGATATCTAAATAATTTATTTTAATAATAATAAAAATAATGTTTGTAAATAAAAAATGAATAAAGGAACTAAATAAAATAAGAGAAAGACATAATAAAATATCTATATTTTTTCAATTATTTCGAAAATCAATATTGATACATAGGCTTTTGATCATTTTTATTTTCATATTGAAAAAATAAAAATGGAATGTTCTTTATATATGAGATAATTAAAAAATTGTATTAAAAAATAGTTTCTTTGTGTTATGAATGTATATAATTTAATGTATTCTTCTTTTTACAGCTGCTTTATCTATCGTAAGGAAATGCCAATAGTATCTTAACCATGTATACATTATTCCAATTGCACAATAAAAGGAAACAAGTAAGAGTGGAAGAAAAGGTAAGGTTTGATGTAATCCAAACCATCGATGAAAGATATTTTCATATAAAAATAGTGGCAATAAGCCAGATAGATATATTGTTTCCCATTGAGTAAGTAGAGGAAAGGAATATTGTGTTGCACGTCTTGATTCATACAGGGCAGTGAGACTTTTAAATGAATAAAGAGTATGAATGATAAATATCAAAGTTTTCGTAGGGATTTCAAAAGCTGACAAGAGTAGAGGGAATAGTGAATAATGTCCAATAGTCGAGAACAGTAAATAATATCTTGCCTCCGATTTCCAAGAAACAACAAGCAAGCTGAAACAAATTTGAAATTTATTAATTGTAAAAAAATTGAAAAGATTTTGATTGAATTGAAAAGTTGTTGATTCTTAAGGAAAAATTAATGAGGTTGTCTTCTGCTTGATGCAAATAAAGAGGATCGTGTAACCATTTACTTTGGAAAAACTGAAAGAAATCTAAAATTCGATTAACCGAACATTTTCACGATTTTAAGGTAGTTGTTCCGCCAAATAGGTTTTCTTAGGATTTTTTTGAAATTTAGACAGATTATTATTTAAATACTTCTGCATCGATTGGTGGCAAAATGAAATTTATGAACAATATAGTTCCGGAGATATTAAATTTCAAAAATAGAATTTTTCAGACTTATACATTGTAAGTTTACATACATATTTAATTATAATTAAGAAACTCTTCTTAGCATTATATATAAAAAACTAAACCAACATTAAACAATAACTAATACATTTTTAAAGACAATTTTGATTCATAGTTACAACACAGTTTCTAAGATAATAATGAATAAATAATGAAAAATTTCGAATGAAATATCGATGAATGTGTAAATTTGAAAATGGATTCGGAAAACATATCAGAATGTTACAGTCTCATTGTGTCATTTTTGTGAAAGTGTTGATTTGGTTTAATGTATTGATTGAACATTGAAAAAGTAATAAGGAGATGTATATATTGATATTTCATTAATAAAAAATAAAAAATAAAGAATAAACTTATAATGTATTTCTGGAATAGATTATTTATAATGGTTTTTTTTAATTAATTGATAATTAACTACTGAAATGAGATAATTAGGGGGAAAAAATAAAATTGAAAATAATATTTAATGTAATCATCAATTCAAAATAGTTTCTGGTTCAGTGATAAATGTGTTTATAAATTGTTGCTATATACAGTTGATTGTAATGAATTGTGTGATGTATCTGTATTGAAGATTTGGGAATGAATGTTTCATGTGAAATGACAAATTCCGGTTCTTGAACGAGATGTATGTGATGAACGCGACCCTCAAAAAAAAGTGATTTTGATTCTCTAGAACAGGGGTTCCCAACCGGTGGTATGCGTACCACTGGTGGTATGCGGGAACGTTTCAGGTGGTACGCGTGAGTGATGTGAAATCTTAACTCCGTTCTATCAGATGCTGTGAAAGTTATTAATTTCATAAAGGCTAGAGCTCTAAACACAAGATTATTCTCCTTGATGTGTGAAGAAATGGGTGGCAAGTTCAAGACTTTACTCCTGCATACAGAAGTGAGGTGGTTATCTCGGGGGAAAATTTTGAACCGTCTCTTTGAACTGAGATCAGAAGTTTTTATATTTTTAAGTGAAAAAAATCATGACATGAAAAAATTGTTTGCTGATGAAGAATGGTTGTCAAGATTGGCTTATCTAGCCGACATTTTTGACAAACTCAACACACTGAACTTGGGACTTCAGGGACAAACACAACAGCCTTCACAGCCAGTGATAAAATAAACTCCTTCAAGAGAAAGTTGGTCCTGTTTTGTTCACAAATACAGGAGGAGAATTTATTTGCATTTCCCACTCTATCATCATTTTTTGAAGAAAATGAAATATCTCCAAAACCAGATGTGGTTGCAGATATCATTGTTCACTTGGAAGGCCTTCAAAAAAGCTTTAAGAAGTATTTCTCTGAAGATTATTCAAAAGTGGACTGGATCAGAAAACCTTTTTCGGGAACCTCACCAAATGAATTGGAACTAAAAGAAAGTTTTATCGATCTTACAGAAGATAGTTCCATGAAAGATTATTTTAAAGAGAAATCTTTAATTAACTTATGGATCGGATGTAAAACCGTGTACCCTTTGATCTTCCGGCAAGCTCTGCTATTTTTGATGCCATTTGTTACGAGTTACTTGTGTGAGAGTGGATTTTCTGAACTCTTGTACATAAAAAATAAACATAGAAGCAGAATAAAGTGTTGAAGAGGACTTAAGAGTGAAGATAAGTTCGATTACTCCTAATGTTGATATTTTAATCACAGGCAAACAACAACAAGTTTCGCACTAAAGACTATAAAATTATATTTTGTATGATGATTAATTTTTTGCTTAGTTTGTTCCACTCACACTACGAAATCTCTATATGGATACACACATACTTGACGGATCGTTTCCAACCCATTGTGCTTATATCCCCACCACGATGGTGAAAATCCTTCAATGAAAAAAAAAAAAATAATGATCATATCCCCATCCTTTCCCTATCTACTCTATGTTAAAAATGTCATTTTTAATTGCAATTATTTAATGTTTGGTGTGGTCAATCGTTTTCAAATTTTAACAGTATGTGTATTATGCTTTTAATGACTTATATTCCAAGTTTCAAAGATTTCTTGGATTTTTGCATTTGTGAAAGAACTACCTTAAGTAAATGACTAAAAATGAACGAGGTTACTGTAAAACGAATTTGAATCGTATCGAGTAGTTATATCTTTGAGAAAGAAAATATAAAATATTTTTAATAAAAGTACTGAAAATAAAGGCAAAGTCTTTGAAACTTTAATCTCTAACTCTATATATTACAGGAAAAAATAACCAGAAGTATTAAATGTTAATTAAAAGTATTCTTTGAAAATGAATCTAAGCCTCGAAAGTTCATAAAGCTTAGATTCATTTTTAAAGAATACTTTTAAACATTTAATACGTCTAGTTATTTTTTCATGTAATGTTATCGTCTTCAATAAAGGTTCTTATGAATTAAAAGAAAAAAAATATAAAATACGTCATCTCGCGTCGTTAGGGGAATTCATCTTGCCCATATCAAATTTAGTTTTGCGCAGCCTCTGTATGTATATAGGTATGCACCAAATATGTTTATTTGCATCAAGCAGAGGACAATCTCATTAATTGCCTCTTATTAATAATTATAATTCTTAAAATATAGTATGTACCTTATTGGAATTATGACTAGAAGAATGGCCTTTTCATGAACATGCCATCCAAAAAGAAATGCAGAAGCAGAACATAGTGTAACTGCTCGTACAAAGTGAAGAGGATTGCCTGGACACCGCCAGAGCTTAACTAAAGCTGGCTAAATAACAATATAATAAAAATACAAGTATTTATATTAAAGATTATAAAATGAATTTATAAAATGAGACTCACAATCATAGTTATAAAAGAGAGAAGAAATGTTAATTTAGGCGTAATTGATGGTAAAACTGAATGATTAAATTCTTGAACTAATCCATTTGTCATGACTCCAGATTCAACAGGAATCGAAAAACCCAATTTTTTACCTAATAAAAAAAAAGAAGAAGAAATCATTGAATGCTTAGTCGAAATTGTAATTTCAAATATTTACCAAAAAGAAATGCAGCTTTATCAAAAACGTTGTATAATGCCCAAAAATTAGGAGCCCAATATGCGTGACATAACCCTCTTTTGAAAGGAAACAAACGGGACAAAACCTATAAATCGAAAAAAGTATATAATTAAAGTAATATATGCGTTATAACTAGTTTTCAGTAATATATGCGTTATAACTAGTTTTCAATTAAAGATAATGTGGATAGTGATTTTAAAGTAAATAAATGAATCGGTCATTTAAAAAACCATCTAAGTCACACAATCAGAACTTTTCAGGAATCAATAAAAACTTATGTTGTTTTAGCAAGAGGCAGGGTTAGGTGGTATTAAATTTGAACAAAACAATCATTTTAACCAAAGTTTTAATCAAAATTAATGAAGATAACATTTAAGCAGTTTGTGAATATAGTATAATCTTTATAAATGAATAATAAATTTTAAAAAAAGAAGATAACTATTCTTGACTTATGTTGTTTTAGGAAGGAGGGTTAGGTGTTATTAAATTTGAACAAAACAATTATATTATGACTTGAGTCGTTTAAGCAATGAATGACGACTTGTACTGTTTGAAGAGAAAGAAATGTACTGACGTGCATGGTTTTTCGTCAGATTATGGGTTTATCTTTAAGAAAGTGTTCGCGATAAATATGTTTGTGAAAAATCTTGACTTATGTGGTTTTTTAAATGACCGATTCAAATAAAGAAAATGTTAGTATTGAACCAAATATTTGATTTTAGAAATAATAAAGACTGTCAGACTATTAAAAGAAATTTATAAAAAAGATGATTCTAGATAATAATAATTATTTAATGAAATAGACAAATAAAGTTTAAAGTAGCTTTAAGGGGTTTCTGGTGGAAGTAGATGTTTCCATATATTCCAGTACATTCCTTTAAGAAATCTTCAATCAATTCCCATAGGATTCAAGCAACACCAGTGGGATTGAGAAGACCATGATAAGTAAGAGAGCACAGTGTCTTGAAGGTCCACCCATCAAAGAACAAACTGCGCTACTCAACTTGTGAGATTTATTGGATCGAGTGCTCCTCTGAAGAAGAATCAAAATTCCAGCTTATCTGACAATCAATATATATATATATATATTCCTTAAATAAAAATTAATAATTCTTTTATGATATAAGTAATTGTATATATAATTATATGAATAGAAAAATCAAACCTGTCCAAGCTGTCCATAATAGAAGAAAGGTCCAAAAGAGATTAACGTCACTCCAATTAATGCAGCACCCAAGGATATAAATTTTTTAATTCGAAATGAACATAAAGTAGGCGTACCAGAATCGTTAAAACAAGCATTTCTCAAGAGATAAATCAAATAGGCTGGAGCACAATAAATATAAATATGTTTCATGTTGATTAAAATTGAAAATAAAATAGCACCTTCTAGAAATTTAGACTGAAAAAAATAAGATCATTAATTTTATTAGGCGATATTTGAATAATGTTTTGTTAGAAAATTATAAATAAAATATTACAAGTATTTATTAATTCTAAAGGCGGGTTCACACGGGGTCGTGAAACGGGCGAGAGCACTACTCATAGGCCAGCCGGTCGTCTTCACTACCTCGTCTGAACTATCGGTAGTGAGAGTGGAGGTCGTGCTCGACCTCGAATAGACGAGTCGTAATCTTTTCGATTGGTTGGAAAGACCACGACCGTTTCATTAGTATTTCTTCTTAAGAGCTGACAACATGTCCGTATATAAAATGAATAATGTGCAGATGATTAAGTTCGTAGAATTGTATCAAGAAAAGGAATGTTTGTGGAGAATAACATCAGAAAATTACAAAAACCGAGATGCAAGAAACCAAGCATTAGAAGAAATAAGTATTGAAATGAATGTTGATGGTTTTGGAATTCATGAAGTCGCACAAAAAATTAAAAACATGATCTTCATATTATCAGGAAGTAAAAAAAATTGCGAACTCGAAGAAATCGGGAGCCTCGGCTGATGAAATATATAAGCCTAGGGTTCCATGGTTTTTAACACGTCATTCATTTTTAACCAAGAACCCGGAAATGAATGAAACTGAAACAAATTTGGATTCAAAAGATCCAAGCGGCACACCATCAAAGCGGCTGCAAATACTACTGGTGGCACCGAGTATATTCCGCCTCTTTACCCAGTCAGGAACCCATACATGCCTCTTTTTTTTAATGTTTGAGTTTTTCAAATGATTTTTTAATTAATTTATTAATAGTTTGCAAACAACTTTCGCAGCTTCACGTTCTGCCATGATTGAACAACGAGCGAAAAATTAACGACTACCTGGGCACTTGGTTCGTGTGAACTAGGAAAGGTCGTGGATTACTGTGTTGAATAAGCAAGTCGTTGCGCATGCGCAAATCAAGTAGTGCTCTCGCCTAGTTCACGGCTCCGTGTGAACCCGGCTTAACTCCTTTTTTTATAGCCAAGAATTAGCGAATAAAACATATAAGAATATCTTTACAAATTTATTCAATATATTTAAATAAGTAGATTTAATTTACAAAATAAATTCAAACTTTCATTTATTTCTTTTATTTTTTAATTTTTAGAGTCTGGTGATGGTGCGAGGTGAAACATATTTTAATAAAAGAAAAGTAAAAATAATTTTTAGAAAATTATTATTTACTATGAGTTATTCACTAGGTTACAAGATGTGGAAATATCTTAATGAACTCTTAAAAGATATGCTTATTTCTAAATTTTCAATAAAAAACTCATTAGAATTAACTAAAGACCTCCAAAATTACGTGAAACAAGTGACCTAGTGAATAAACTATTTCGAGACCGGATTTTTATGCAGTAAAAAGTGCCAAAATATGCCATAAAATATTCTTTTAAGGAGTTCGGTGTTGGTTCTAGGTGAAACATTTTAATATAATAATAAAACTTGAGTAAGATACGAGGTAGGTTTCACAAAAAAAAACCTACCTCGTATCTTACTCAAGTTTTATTATTACATAAAATATTCAGTTAAAAATGCTGAAATATGGAAGTAATATGCAGTATACGCTGAAATATGCAAATATATGCAGTAAAAGATGGCAAAATAAATTTTTTTATAAACTAAAAAATTAAAATTGAAGACAAAAATACTCTATATTTTAAGGAATGCTATGAAAAGAATAAAATGATAAAGTAATCTATAGAGACCAAGTGTAAAATATGTACTATTATTGTGTAAAAAATCGCCCAAAATTCTCATTAAATTTAATATATTAAAAAAATCTTTAAATTCAAAGAAATAATAGGTGAACTTGAATAAAATAAACATAATAAATATAATAATGTTTCAAAAAATGTGAACGAAAAATTACGGGGCGGGGGGAGAGGTAATTTTATTTAACAAACACGATTGTATTGTATTGTTTTTATTTGCAAATATGTATTTGACCGGCTATAATCTGATCCCTATACTAATTTACACACACTTCAACACACACACAAATACGAACACTCAATGTCCAAAATGTCCTGAAGGGGGGAAAAAAGAAAGAAATAATTAACAAATGATCTCGAAAATAATTAAAATTTGATTGTAATTATGAATAGATTATGTTTACAAGTATTTTTCTCAATTATCTTCAGGTTATTATGTCTACGGTCACTTAAAATTGATTTATACTATGAAAAGGGGAGCTCCACATCCTCAGACGTAATGGGGGCAAATTTAAAGTAACTTAAAACCCCCATTGGAAACTTTTTGTCATCTTCGTGTAGAGGAAAGTATCTAGTCAAATCAAAGCACAACTGAATAAAAAGAAAAATCAGTGGGTTATTGTTTTGTAGCTATACGTTTACATCCTTTGTAATTGCTTCGTAGTCCAACACTATACTCTTGTCGTTGAGGCCTATTTAAGTTTTCTTCGAATTTAAATTAGTGTCCTCCTGTTTGATTTCTTCATTTTTTTTTCATTCTTTCTCCGAAAATTTACTTTTAAAAAATCTGTATTTGTGCGAAATAGGAAATATTTGCCAAAAAATCTTTCAAATATGTAATATTCTTCAAATATCCGATTTTATGCAATATTACTCAAATATGCAAAAATATGCAGTATAAAATTTAACCCACAGTATCTATCCTAGATGCATGATTCGGATAGATAATTGATCCCCTGGGTCGTATGTGGCGGCAAACAAAATATGCAATTGCATAGGAATCCGGTCTCTACTCATAGTAAATAATAATTTTCAAAAAATATTTTTACTTTTCTTTTATCTTTTATTCAAGTTTTGTATTAAAATTATATTTTTATTGCAATTTATAAAAATTAAATATAAATAAAAATTGATTTTATTTAAAAAGAAAATTTCGATGAATTTCAACTAGTTATATGATTATACCAAATTAGTTTTCTAAATGTAAAATAAAATTTTGAGTTGTTTGGTGTAATTAACTTTTTGAATATCATTAAAAAATTGAATTATTTCAATTTTGTTGTAAATTATAAAATTACCTTTAATATTTTTGCTATCGATAATAATAAAATTCCAAATAGCATTCCATTATATTGAAAATGAATATGATCAAGAATAAATAAACCGGCGTTGGCAAGTAATAGTAGAGCAACGGTATGTACAGGAGAACCGATCATAGAAGACCATTTAGACCCTTTAGTTCTAACTCCACTTGAAGCAATAAATTCACAGCATCTATGAAATTTTTTTTAATTAAGTGCAAATTATTTAAATGAAAAACTTCTAAATTTTTTTGATTTAGGTCTTTGTGGAGAGAAGTTCTCACTTCACAACAAGATCGATTCGAATTCCTAATTCATATTTAGAATATCTTTTGTGAAGTCTTAGAAAAAGTTGAAATGATTTTATTTAATAATAATATAGTCATAATGTAAGTTATTTTTAAAAATTAAAACGGGTTTGAGCCGAGAATAGAACAATTGATAAATTTATAAGAATAAACAAGAATGTTTCCAGTGTTTGATGTAAATAAATAAATAAATAAATAAATATACCTTTTCCCAAATATTTTCTGCTTTTAATTATTTTCCCTACTTAGGTACACATTGTTTTTGAATTGTCTAGCATTTAATGATATTCATATTTATTTCATGGGTCAACTTATGTATACCTAAACTTGGGCCAACTTATGTATAAACTTAAGCAATTTGTTAGATAAATTCCTAAACAGTCAGTATGATTATTTGGGATAATAAATGACTTTAAGCTTTTTAATCAGTTTGGCAATGTTTAAAAGTATGCCTGGTGTCGTCCAAAATTTAACCATTGATAATGCAATTGTCTAGATTTCTCAAAAGTGACAAAAACATACAAATATTTAAGGAGTTTCTTATAATTTGTCTGATTTATTTTGCACTTCCACGCAGCAATGCAACAACTGAAAGAGATACATTTCTAATCAATCCTCAAAGGAGAAGGAAAAGAAATTGCTTGTTGACACATAAAGTTAATAGATCATTGTACAATTAAACATAAATTTATAAGAATATTATTCATGGATATTTAATTGTGTTTTCAATCATAATTAAATAGACTTGTCCAGATAAGAAATAAAGCCATTCGCACACATATATTTAGAGTTATCCGGAAAAAAAATTGAGGACATTCTTTCAGAAAATGACTGACTTGACAGAAAGTTGGTCAAATTATTCAGCTAATATTTAACATTTTCCACGCGTTTTTTTGATAGAAGAAATGTATTATGTTCTTCCAAAATTAATTGGTAAAATGCTTCTCAAATTGTTTAATTGTACAATGATCAACAAGCAATTTCTTTTCCTTCTCCTTTGAGGATTGATTAGAAATAGCTCTCTTTCAGATTTGGCATTGCTGCGTGGAAGTGCAAAATAAATCTGACAAATTATAAGAAACTCCCTAAATATTTGTATGTTTTTGTCACTTTTGAGAAATCTAGACAATTGCATTATCAATGGTTAAATTTTGGACGACACCAGGCATACTTTTAAACATTGGAAAACTGATTAATTATTTATTACAAACAGGGTGTCAAAGATGATCAAATTAGCCAAATATGCCGGCTAAATTTGAGCATCATCATTATTTAAAATGGACAAATAGGCATTACTTAGCCCTATGCAATCTGTCTAGAAATTAAGAGCTCTTTGCTCATAGGTTTTGATAAAGCATTTCTCACCCACTTTGTATGTATTATCAATTTTCATCAGATTACAGCTCATTAGAACTGAAGATGGCATTTTCTAATTAAAATCGTAACTGTTTTCTATAATGGGAGTTTTTATTCGACAGACGCTTCCTTTACTAGCTGAATTCCTCTCTTTTAATTTATAAATTTCTGGACAGCCATCTCTCTTTAATCAACATTAATAAAATAAAATATATATCGTCGCCTTAGACCCTTAGAGAGTAAACCTGCTAACTCACAACAAATAAATTTTACAGGGCAGAGAAAAAACAAACAAAATTTAATATTGTTGTTATGGAAAAAACTATTTTTCACATTTTATTTCTACTTAGTTTTACTTGGACGATGCTGCATTTCTTTTTCTTTCGAACGGCATTAATATGTCATATATGATAAAAAATGGATTTGGCAGGTTTACACTCTAAGCCAGTGATGGCGAACCTACGACACGCGTGTCAATGGTGACACGTTAAGCTATTGTGGGTGACACGCATCGTTTTAGTCTTTGGTCAAGAAGAGTCAACAGAGGTTGCACTTAATTCACTAAGTCACTAATGTAAAGAATAATTTAGGTTTTGTTTTTAAATAAATATATCTATCAAAAATATGTTGGTTTTTTTTTACTAGGTCTGCAACTATCACCAAATTATGAATATTTCTAGATGTGACACGACACCCGAGTTAAGGTAGTTGTTTCGCGACAATACTAGGAAAAAGTTAATGCTAGAGTATATAGAACAGACAATAAGGATTCATAGTTCACAAGCCCAAAACTTTTTGCTGTTTATGTACCAATTCTAGCCAATCCCGTGCTCGTTTGACAAATTTAGCACCATTGTAAGAGATTGAATATTTTTATATTAAAATGACAGATAAAATACATTTTAAATTTCTATAAAAATCGTTTTGTTATTTTTTAACAAATGTAATCAACCCCTACATTACACCATATGAAAATTATCATTTTGAAAAAATCTTGCGCATGCATCTTTATAAATAAATGCGCTGTTGCCAAATTGTTTTTAGTCTAAATTTTTTTTAATACATTTTTCATCATTTATTCCTTATTATCTCAGAAAATGTGTTGTAACTATGAATCAAAATTGTCTTAAAATATGTATTAGTTGTTGTTTAATGTTGGTTGAGTTTTTTATAAAAATGGTAAGAAGGGTTTCTTAATTATAATTAAATATGTATGTAAATTTTCCGATATCCCGTATAGTGTAATGTTAAAGAGCCTGAAAAACTCAATTTTTGAAATTTAATATCTCCGGAACTGTATTGTTCATAAATTTCGTTTTCCCACCAATCGATGCAGAAGTATTTAAATAATAATCAGTATAAATTTCAAAAAAATCCTAAGAAAACGCATTTGGCGGAACAACTACCTTAAGTCAGTTTTTTTTCCGAATTTTGACACACCAAACTCAAAAAGTTCGCCATCACTACTCTACGCCGACGATATATGGCATATTAATACCGTTCGAAAGAAAAAGAAATGCAGCATCGTCTAAGTAAAACTGCTACTTAAAATTACGATCGTAAGTTGTAGAAAAAAAATGTTAAAAATAGTTTCTTTCCATAACAACAATATTAAATTTTGTTTGTTTTTTCTTTGCCCTGTAAAATTTCCTTGTTGTAAGTTAGCAGGTTTACACTCTAAGGCGACGATATATTATATAAATATGAATATAATTATATATTTACAACAAGCAGAGGACACATCCTAATAATTTCAACTAAAAATGTGAAATAAATGGATATAGATGGACAAGTAAAATGAAAAACATGCGTTTTAATTGAAGTTACTATATTCTTTACTCATTTATTAAATTGATGATATTGAACTTGGCAACACATTAGATCTCACTACTTTTTTTGGCAAACGGTTTTTATTAATCGAACTTGGCCTTTTTTTACACAAGTGTTTTTGTTGAGATATATATTTACAACAAGCAGAGGACACATCCTGTGATTTATTCTTATAAATTAACACAGACTGATAACAATCTAAAAGAATGTTTACTTACTCTTTCGCCCCTAAAGCGAATATTATGTCAGACACAATCACAGATAATCTTTGAAATAGGATAGTATTGTTTGAGGCGTATTCTAAATTCTTTATTTGAAGCATTTCTTTGTCAAAATATTTGGCAGTGTGTGAAAGGCTATACTCAAACCAAGCAAACAGGGGTGGATAATCTAATGTCCATTGCGACGAATTATTCACATACCACTCTTTAATTGGCAAACTGTGAGTAATTGCAAGCCAATTACGATGCACTTCAAAATCGGTAGAATGGCTAAAATATATACAAAGTTATTAAACTAATATTTATATTAGAGAAATAGATAGTATCATAAATCTTACTAGGATGGAATGAGCAATAATTTAATACATGTTACTAGTAGAAAAAAATACCAAAACATATTCAAAAGAATATTCTTCAAAGTTTTCGAGTTAAATAATAATTTATCATTGTTCTCAATTTATAGGGAAGACTGAGTTGGATCTTGAATGTTTTGACGTATGCTTGATTTCGTGATTAGAATTTGTTCTGCTCGCTATTTACAAAACGGACGCGCCTTTTTCAAATCTAATTGAATCCCATTAGTTCTTTCATGGACAAAATAGTTAAATAATATGTATAAGGGTTCGAAAAGCATTAAATTAAATTAAATTTGAAAATTAAAATGTTTTTTTTTCTTTTATTCAGAATGAAATAGATTTGTTTACATTATATCTGTATCAGAATTTGAACCGCGAAAGTTAAATAATACAATCAATAATTTCACCCGTGTGTCTCTCCTTTACGAGAAGAGTGCCTTTCCAATTAGGCTACGGATGATCCCGCCAGATAAGCTCTTTAGATTGAATGTCATTTTTCATTTTTGCGGCTTTTTCTCTTTGAAGTATAGTTATTTATGTTATCTGCCGGGATCATCCGTAGCCTAATTGGAAAGGCGCGTTAATAAAAACAAGGTTTTTTTCCTAAACCCATTTCCTTGTAAATCAAAAAAATGTTCTATTCCTATCCCATAATCTAAGAAGGAAAAAACCGAACATGTATGTAAATAAGTAAATAAATATATTAACTAATTACGAATACATTGTATGTAATGTAGATTAAACTTAAAATAATATACCATATCCCGGAGGGTTAGGGATATTACTGTAAAAAAATGTATATAAATCTTCTTGGCTAATAAACACTTAAAAAAAAAAAAATGGAAAGGCGCTCTTCTCGTAAAGGAGAGAGACACGGGTTCGAATCCCGTCGGATGTTCAATTTATTTTTCCTTTTCAAAAAATAATAAAATAATTTTCTAATATGTAGAAATAACATAAGAAATTATTGATTGTATTATTTAACTTTCGCGGTTCAAATTGCTTTAAGAAAAAATTAAAACTAACGTTTAAAAGTTAATTTGTTTAAAAAAATTATTTCTGTTTATTAGGGTGGCCCTTATTTTGGGTATTATCAAATTTTTATACTCCCAGATACTCATATGGTTCGAAAAAAAAAAAATATATCCCCCATTTTTCAAGTTTCTATTTCAATTTTAACTTTTGCCGAACAGCGATGTAAGTTTCCCATCTTAATAACATGGGGTTTTTGGCTTTGAACGATCAATTTTTTATTCCGGACAAAGTAATGATTCAAAAATTTGAAACTCTGTAGGCTTTATCCTCATAATACTAGCTATCGTTCAGAATTTTTAATTTTTATAGATTTTTAGCTATTATAATTTTAGAGTTACAGCTAGATAAAATACTGCTATATCTTAGAGTTAGTAAGCTATATAGTTATGAATAGACTCCAAAATTATAATAGCTAAAAATCTGGGAAAATTGTGAGGGATAGCTACTATTATAAGGATAAAGATTACAGAGTTTCAATTTTTTTGAATCATTACTTTGGCCCAGAGGCGTAGCTAGAGGGAGAACCCCCCCCCACCACCACCACACCACCACCACCACCAAAGGACAGGCTCATGGGATGAATAGCGGCAACGACAAACAGTTTATATGGAAAACTAACCGTAATTAAATATATTTCATATGTTTAATCAAGAATTATGTTCTTTTTTTAACATAATTTCTTGAAGTACACCTTTTTTATTCCAGTTAAATTGTTTTTAGGGAATTTGGTGTTGGTACTTGGTGAAACATTTTTTTAAAATTATTGGATAAAAAATACTTGGTAGGTTTCACATTAAGATATAAAAAATAAAACGAATTTATTTTTGGAGAATCTTTAAGCACGATATATATATTTCGGGTGACCTCATTTCTCAGAAGGCCATTCAAAATTAAACAAAATAGACTTCCTACCTTTCTCCCTCCACTAATTTTAAATATTTACCTTTTTGTTATCTTAAAAATAAATTTTACCATTGACTTGTATTCAAATTCGACTTATCCAGGTCAGTTACTTTCTGTTTCTCCTGAAGATGGGTTAGTCACCCGAAATATATATATCAAGATTAAAGATTCTCCAAAAATAAATTCGTTTTATTTTTTATATCTTAATGTGAAACCTACCAAGTATTTTTTATCCAATAATTTCAGTTAAATTGTTCTCTAAAGGGCCCCGCGAGGGGAAGTTTTGGGGAAGTTTTGATTTCTTGATCCTATATGTTTTTTGGTGTGCTGAATCCGTATCTGAGGTTTGCTAACAAAATTTTGTGACGGAACATTGTCAAAAATGCAAAAAAAGATAAAAAAAATCTCATTTTTGGCGGTTTTTTGCTTATAACTCAAAAACTATCAACTTTTCGTAAATAAGCTGCCTATTCAAAATAAAAGTTCATAAAATTTCCTACAAATTTCATCATTTAGGTTTTTTACTCCGACCAACCTTTTGGGCTCAAGCGCTAGTTAAAAATTGGCGTATTTTTTCTGTTTCCGCAAATCTCAAAAACCCGCACTTTTTTCGATTTTTTCTCTATACATTTTTAAACTAGATTAAATTTGATACAATTCAAACAAAGTTTCATCTTAATTGGATAATGGTAACCCGTGCCGCAATGAGCTTGAAATTTTGAAAAATTGCAATTTTGTGCGAAAATTCGCAGTTTTTCCTTCATAAAATGAAAACTATTCATCCTAGAAACTTGATTCCTATCTCATTCTCTAGGAAATTTTGTTGACTTGAACGTTTACTTTGACCAATTTTTTGTTAAAACTCTTAGATTTATAGATATCCAGAAATTTTCGTGACACTTGAGGATTCCGATCATAACCTTCATTTTGAAAAGGAATGCTATTTATGAAAAGTTGATAGTTTTCGAGTTATAAGCAAAAAACCGCCAAAAATGAGATTTTTTTAATCTTTCTTTGCATTTTTGACAATGTTTCGTAATGAAACTACGCCTCTTCTCATAATACTAGCTATCCTTCAGAATTTTTACAGATTTGTAGCTATTATAATTAAACCCCATGGTTTATTTAGATGGGAAACTTGCATCGCTGTTCGGTAAAGGTTAAAATTGAAATAGAGACTTGGGGGATATTTTTTTATTTATTTCGAACCATATGAGCTCCTGGGAGCATAAAAATTTAAAAATACCCAAAATAAGGTCTACACTAATTACCTCTAAGGAAAGCGGTGTAGGTTTTAATTGAAACATTATTAATAAATGAATAGTAAATATATAAAAAATGTCGGGTTTCACAGGAATGAAATAAAAAAGTTTTTTATAAAAATGCAATATATTTCGGGCCATTCGCCCATCTTCAGGAGTTACATTAGCCACCCTAATGTTTATAGTGTATCTTTAACTAAATAAACTAATTAATAACAAAAGTGAAATTAACATATACTTACATAGTTAAAAATTTGATTCAATAAACTAGATGGCTATAAATTTATAGAATAGACCAAAATAACTAAAAGTTAACATTTTTAAGAGTTTCATTCAATGAAAAAAATTAACGTAAATGAACTTACCATTGCTGGCTGATTCCTCCTACGTGTGCTGAGTTACATAGCTGTGTACATACCCGAATACAAATACACATACACTCAAAGACACACGGTTGTATTTTTCTGTTAGTTTTAGCCCTAAAGCACACAAGAATGTTTTATTTTTCTAAGGACATTTTCTTTATCGTAAGGGCACCGAATACTACCCCTTGGAGTGGTCTGAGTCAGATTAATTTCAAAACTGAATATTTCGAAAATGAATGTTTAGGTAATTAAATGTTCCGCTATTTGAGGAAAAGAAATTACAAGATTATGTCTAAATTCAAACTTTAATATGAAATATGAAAAAGTGAAAATTATTTCAAGATTCCGTACCTACGCTATCCCCAAATTTTAGTGATTTTACATTTATTTATTTATTTATTTACTTATTGTTTGTGAGCAATTAAATTTTTATTGAGCAATAGAAAGTTTTAGAAAATATAGTGTTGAAGAATACTAACCAAAATTTAGTCAAAGTTAATGATTTTTATTCAATAAGGCTTAGAGTGATTTGAAATGTTTTTAGGAAGTAAATCAAAAAATTTAAGTAAATTCAAAATGGGTGGCTTAGGAGGTGGAAATTTTTTTGATGAATAAATAATTTATTTTGACTCGAATCATTTTGTAAAATAGCAATTTATATTGATAAAATTTGAGTAAATTCAAAAGGGGTGGTTTAGGGGGTGGGAATTTTTTATAAAAATAACTTATTTTGATTCAAATCGTTGTAAAATAGCAATTAAATTGATAAAATTTAAGAAAATTCAAAAGGGGTGGCTTAGGGGGTGGAAAATTTTTTTGATGAAAAAATAATTTATTTTGACTCAAATCGTTGTAAAATAGCAAATTACATTGATAAAATTTGAGTAAAATTACAAAGGGGTGGTTTAGGGGTGGAAAATTTTTTGATGAAAAAATAATTTATTTTGACTCAAATCGTTTTGTAAAATAGCAAATTACATTGATAAAATTTAAGTAAATTCAAAAGGGGTGGCTTAGGGGTGGAAAAATTTTTTGATGAAAAAATAATTTATTTTGACTCAAATCGTTGTAAAATAGCAAATTACATTGATAAAATTTAAGTAAATTCAAAAAGGGGTGGCTTAGGGGGTGGAAAATTTTTTTGATGAAAAAAATAATTTATTTTTACTCAAATCATTGTAAAATAGTGAAATTATATTGACAAAATTTGAGCAAATTCAAAAGGGGTGATTTAGGTGGTGAAAATTTTTTTGATGAAAAAAATAATTTATTTTGACTCTAAATGTTGTAAAATAACAAATTATATTGATAAAATTTGAGTAAATTCAAAAGGGGTAGTTTAGGGGGTGGAAAATTTTTTGATGAAAAAATAATTTATTTTGACTCTAAACGTTGTAAAATAGCAAATTATATTGATAAAATTTAAGTAAATTCAAAAGGGGTGGTTTAGGGGTGGAAAAATTTTTTGATGAAAAAATAATTTATTTTGACTCTAAATGTTGTAAAATAGCAAATTATATTGATAAAATTTGAGTAAATTCAAAAGGGGTTGGATTAAGGGAGGGGGGATTCCGAAAGGGTTGGTCATAAGATCAGGAAGTATATATTTGGTCAAAAGGGTACATTTTAAATGGTTAGGGGTTGATTTGTAGTTGATTAATTAAGAATTAAATAATTATTAATATATGAAAGGCTCTCGATGTGGACAGTTTGCCAGTCGGGCATGGACTGATTCACCTCTCGATTGCTAACTTTCTATACATACGTAGAGAGAGATAGAGAGTAGGGGAAATGAAGGCAAGTACTTTTTATTCTTAGTTTTTATCATATAACTGTTTGAGCTAGAATGTTGAAATTTGGTGCAGAGGTGTAGTTAATTAATAACAACTTGTATGCCAAATTTCAGCTCATTAACTATACCGCTTAATGAACTTAAAGCTTCGAACTTTTTTCTAATTTTCTGCGTTTTTTAACCGACGAAAAAAGGAGGAGGTTATCAATTCAATGGAATGTCTGTTTTTTTTTTTGTTTTTTTTTGTGTTTGAACATTTATCTTAGGCACGGCAGTGCCTCAGCCAAGTTCGATTCGGCGTGCACTGCAGACTACCCTTTACATGAAACAACTCAAGCCATTTTGACGCCTCTGTAACTTCGTACTAGAAACCTCTACATGCCTGAAATTTTTTCCCACAATACTGGTTCATAAGCTTAACTAAATTGCAAAATTTCGTATTTATATTTTTATACCGTCCAAGTTACAAGAAGCCAAAGATAGGCTTTTTCGTCACTCACTCATCAAAATTCTAGAGAACTTCCGATGATCCTAGAATGCTGAAATTTGGCATCCTTGTAAAGTTTGGGATACAATTAATGGGAAAATCCAAAAATCGAATTTTTCCTTTCTTCGGTACCTAAAATGGAGCGGTGAAAGTAGGCTAAATTAACATATAGTGAAAACACAATGAACCTAGAATGCTGATTAGTTTTTAAGGAATTTGGTGTTGGTACTTGGTGAAAAAAATTTTATTCAATAATTCAGAATGCTGAAATTTGGCACACTTAAAGATTGACACATTAATAAAAGAGGAACTTGAAACACCGAAACTTTCACTTCTTCAGGGCTCGAAATGAAGGAGTGAAATTTATAGGCTAAATTAACATATGTATAGTGAAAATATACAAATTCTGGAATGCCAATACTTGGTCTAATGATAGAGTTTAGGGTAGAATTAAAGAGAAAAATCGAAAATGCGAAACATTCCCTTCTTCAGGAGATAAAATGAAGGGGTGAAAGTTATAAGCTTAATAAACATTTAGTGAAAATACAATGAACCTAGAATGATGAAATTTGGCATACTGGTAAAGCTTGACACATTAATAAAGGAGGAAATTGAAAAACCGAAACTTTCCCTTCTTCGGGGCCCGAAATGAAGGGGTGGAATTCACAGGCTTAATTAACATACAGTCAAAGTATAATGACACTGGAATGCTAAAACTTGGCATGTTGGTAGAATTTAGTACATTAATAAAGAAACTTCCCCTTCTTCAGGACATAAAATGAAGGGGTGAAATTTGTGCGATAAATTTTCATTGTTTTCGGGATGGTGGTAGTGTTTGGGTCGTTAATAAAAGGTGAAATCGAAAGACCGAAATTTTCCCTTCTTCAGAACATAAAATGAAGGCGTGAAATTTATAGGCTAAATTAACATATAGTGAAAATACAATGACTCTAGAATGAAAAAATTTGACATACTGCAGTATGTTGCTTGGCTTAATAAAGAAGAAAATTGAAAAATGAAACGTTTCCTTTCTCAGCATCTTAAATGAAGGAGTGAAGTTTATAATATTAATTCTCATCAAGTAAAAATTCAAAGGCAATAAAATGCTAAATTTTGGCACGTTAGTAGATTTTGGGGCATTAATAAAGAGTGAAATCAAAAAACTGAAACTTTCTCTTCTTCAGCATCTAAAATTGAAGGAATGAAATTTATAAGTTAAATTAACTAATAGTGAAAATTCAAGGACACTAGAATGCTAAAATTTTACAATTTTACATAACTTGAATCACTAATAAAGTAAGAAATCGAAAAAGATCTTCATCAGATCCTTTAAAATAAAGGCGTGAATCTTGCAGGTTAAATTTCCATCCAACTTACAAAAAGAAGTGAAATCTCAACAAAAACACTTGTGTAAAAAAAGGGCCAAGTTCGATTAATAAAAACCGTTTGCCAAAAAAAGTAGTGAGATCTAATGGGCTGCCAAGTTCAATATTATCAATTTAATAAATGATTTAAGAATATAGTAGCTCCAATTTAAACGCATGTTTTTCATATCGGGTGGGTCCTATCTTTTTTCAACTCTTAGTTCAGTATCAAAATGAATCTGATCCCAATTGCAACAAAATAGGCGCAGTGATCGGATAAAAGTTTTAAGTCTTCTACATGAGCAGTTCTCAACCTATACCTAGTACCAGTAGCGTAACACTAGGGTGGCGGCTCAATTGGCCGTTGATAAAAGAAGTTGCCCACCCCTGATCTTGACTATTAATTAGTGATTTTTATTTATTTATCTGCAAACTTGGAAATTATTCTTTTTTTTTGAATAATATTTCTATTTTGTCTTCTAGACGAGCAATTCTCAACCTATACCTAGTACCAGTGGCGTAACACTAGGGTGGCGGCGCAATCATGCGCGGATCCAGGGGGGGCGATGGGAGCGCCCCCCCCCCCCCCAAAGCATTGGAGATCAACATTTTTTATATGTTTATTTAATTTTTTTTATAACATTAAATTGAAGAAAATAAAGTTCTATGTGGGGGGGGGGGCGTCTCTGACCCCCCCCCCCCCGCTTGGACAATTCGACCGCGACACACTTCCGAGATCAAAAGTAGATCTTATATACCGGCGACCGCCCCCCCCCCCCCCCAAACCCCAAAACAGAGGTCTGGATCCGCGCCTGGGCGCAATTGGCCGTTGATAAAAGAAGTTGCCCACCCCTGATCTTGACTATTAATTAGTGATTTTTATTTATTTATCTGCAAACTTGGAAATTATTCTTGTTTTTCGAACAATATTTCTATTTTGTCTTCTAGATGAGCAGTTCTCAGCATATACCTAGTACCAGTAGCGTAACACTAGGGTGGCAGGATGGGCAAAATGCCACGGTAGCTCGGATATAGCCATCTCTAGCTTCATTCGAAGACTTTGACACAAGTTTAACGCACCTCTCCACAGCCTGGGTGCGACAGAGAAACTTTTGTATTTCTCTAATGAGCGTAGTATCAGAAATGAACAGTGATTTAATATCATCTTCGGCATGGGGGAAGGATACACCATACAAGAATTCCAATTAATAATTTCAATGTAATCGGAAGCTTGAAAGTTTATCTACGGCGGAATTTCGTACCACCGAAGATAACTTTTTCCAAATTTTAATATACAATAATATTTGAAATGTACTATTAGTGGGTTTTAAAATTAAAAAACAAAACAATTAATTATTATTAATGTAGTTGTTTCGCGACAATACTAGCAAAAAGTTAATGCTAGATTGTATAGAACAGACAATAAGGATTCAAAATTCATAAGTCCAAAACTTGTTGCTGTTTATGTACCACTACTAGCCAATCCCGTGCCCGTTTGACAAATCTGGCCACATTGTCCGAGCTTGAATATTTTTATCATAGAAATGACAGATAAAATACATTATAAAGGTCGATTTATTATACAAAAAGTTCATAATAAACGATTAAAAGCTTTTGCGACAATGGCTGAAGCGAAAAAACATCAACAAAAGTACTAAAGTTAATCCACTTGTTAGGTTAAATATATGCGTTGTTGCCAGCTTGTTTGTAGTGTAAATTTTTCATTATTTATTCCTTATTATCTCAGAATATGAATTAAAATTTTCTTAAAAAATGTATTAGTTATTGTTTAATGTTGGTTTAGTTTTTTATAACAATGGTAAGAAGAGTTTTTTAATTATAATTAAATATGTATGTAAACTTTCCGATATCCCGTATAGTGCAATGTATAAGAGTCTAAAAAACTCTATATTTGTAATTTAATATCTCCGGAACTATATTGTTCATAAATTTCGTTTTACCACCAATCGATGCAGAATTATTTAAATAATAATTTGTCTAAATTTCAAAAAAGTCCTAAGAAAACCCATATGGTGAAACAACTACTTTAAAGAGGAATATTATTTAGTAAAAATTTGATGTTCAAAAAATCAAAATTCTTACATTATAGCCATGAAAAGTTTAGATAAAAAACCACTATTGAGCATATTTCTTCAAATTCTGAAATTAATGATAAAATAATAAAAATAAAAAAATTGATTTTTTATCATGATGCTGAAAATTATGTGATGAAGTTGATGATGTAAAATTAATTGATTTTAAGACAAATACCAATAGTAGTATATTTTAAAGAATTTTTATAAAAAATCAAATCCGAAGTGTTGTGAATTTTTTTATTAAGGTAGTTCTTTAGCGACAATCCACACAAAAAGTTTTAGCCTGGTAACCACTCTATAAATATGAACGGAACTAAAATTTTAGGTTACGTTTTTTTAACGTGACTCTCCACTCACACTACGAAATCTCACACATACTTGCCTGATCGTTTCCAAGCCATTGTGCTTATATCCCCTCCACTAAAAATAATCGCCCAAATATCTTTGTTTTTTATTGTTTTTTATCAAAACTACGTGGTAAATAATTTCAATTTTTTTTAAGTTACTCCGAATATATTATTCTAACAAATATTAGTTTTTCATCAAGATGGTGAAAATCCTTCAATGAAAAAAAATAAAATAATGATCATATCCCCACCCTTTCCCTACCCTATGTTAAAAATGTCATATTTAATTGCAATTATTTCATGTTTGGTGTGGTAAATCGTCTTCCATTTTTAACAGTATGTGTATTATGCTTTTAATGACATATTCCAAGACTTCTTGAATTTTTGCATTTGTGAAAGAACTACCTTAAGTCAAAAGGTTTGTTTCACACCTTCTCCAAATGGCCATATTGCATTTCTTTGCATTAGGGTTCAATTCACGAAAAGTTCAATCAACCTTTCTGACATAATAAAAATAACCCATAACACTTCGGATTTAGTAGTTGACGAAGGGGTGAACAGGGACCTAATACCTTGCACACCTACTTCCACTTCCACTTTCATTTCCAAGTAGAATACAATAGATGAAGGGGCATTATCTAATGAAATCCAAAATAATTCCACATAATTCCAGAGACGTGTACATCTAATTCCAATCGCGGTTCACTCTTCGGTAGTTGATAATCTCTCTTGATTTTCTAGTTATTAATTTTTTTATCAGCATGCTATTAAAGAACTATTAAATGTGCGAATACATCAAAGATTATTTTTTAATAATGGCCTTGTAAATTTTCAAAATTCACTTTTTCGATTCTTTCTATTTTATTTTTTAATCCAACTTAGTGAACATTTTAATTTTTTTTTAAATTGTTTAATTACTAGAAACTCAAAAATATTAAAAAATTTAATAAATATTTCAATGTAATATTTCAAATTTTTTTATTTTGATAGACTAAAAATACATACATTCAATTGTTTTTTAAAAAGAGGAAAACGAAATGAGGAATTTTTAAATAGGTATATTCATAATAATTTGGTCAAATTGGTGATTTACATTCAGGAATGTTATTATATATTATATATATATATATTTTATTTATGTATACATAAATATATATACAATATATATAAATAAATATATATTTAATTTCATGAGATATTAAGAATAGGATTTTTTGTATGAAACATCTATATAAATTTTTTTCTAAAATCTTATTTACATAAACATAAATTCTCCCTTATATCTTTTATAGAATTAAATTTACATCATTATATAACTATTTATATACACTTGAAGCAGTCAAATTGAGTTGTTAACTCGAAGACACTTAAAACATAAATAATTTTGTTAAGCTGATTGTATTTAATATTTTAAGGGAAGATATTTTCAATGAGATGAAATGTATTTGAGAATGTTATATGATTAATAAAAAAATAAATACTTTAAATAACTAGAATGAGGAATTTAAAACATTATTTTAATAAGTGACCTTTTAAATTGGCCTTAAATAGAACTTCACAATTCTCTTGGACATTTCCAAAAGAAAAATTAATTACTTTCCCTGGATAATATAATTGATAAAAAAAGAAACGAATAAGAATTCTAGACCTCTGTTGGATTCGCGTTTATAAGTTGAATGATTAATTTGAGAGTCAGATACGTAGATGCACTGTGGATAAACCACAGCATCGGACCTCCATTTCTTAATATTAAACTTGCTACAGTAAAAGTACACTGATTAATTTGAGAGTTTTTTTTGTAGCATCAGGTGTATGTAGCCAGGTGTTTCGCAAAAGATGGGTGAAGAATAAAAAAATCCATCCTTCGCTGAACACCTTAGCCTGACTGCTTGAAAGGAATCCCTCAAATTAAGAATACAATTTCAAAATTAATATAAATGAATTAGGTTTTTTTTTTTTTATTTAAAACCACCTTGATTTTGGTCAAATTTAAATTACATTTAAAAAATAAATAAATAAATAGTAAAATATTTTTGAAATGAATTTAAAAAAATTAGCAAACGTCAACAAGTAATTATAATAATAAGTCGTTGGAAAAAAATCAAATTTTTATAACGTAAATCTATTCCCTAAATTTATTATATAATAAAGACTATATAATAGTCTATGAGGGGATTCTACGGTAACTGTGGCGCCGCGATCCGACGATGGATTCCCATAGTACTCACCAAAATAAGACGAAAATGAACAATACCATTTTTTGAGATTTCGCTTAGTTTTCGTGATATTGAGTTTAAAAAATCCTGTTTTTTGTATTTATTTTCTTTTATTTTTCAATTGTTTTTTATAGAAATTACGGAATCCGTAGTATCTCGGGTTCCGTGTGGCGCCGCTATCTGACGGCGGATTCTTTTAGAACTAGACAAAATAAGTCTGAAAGTAAAAATAAAATTTTAAACTACAAATTTGAACTGAAATTGTGTTTATGGACTGTGATGTCTCAAATTGTTTCAAGTGAGCGCCATTGGGCGTTAGCAATTTTCACTTTTAGAAGTTTCTTTTCATAGGTTCGGTTCTATTCATTATCTCAGTTCATTTAGATAAAAAAATGGATTCCCGAACAAACTTTGAAAGGTTCGGTTAAGATATATTCAGTTCGGCTAGTATATCTTCATTTCGGGCTGGTTAGCCAACTTAATAGCCTAAAAACCAGCCCGAAATGAAGATATACGAGCCGAACTGAATATATCTTAACCGAACCGGCAACGACTTTGACATATTCGAATTTTTTTGGGCATTTGATAATTATTTTTTAATTATTTTCTAAAAGAATCCGTCGTCAGTAGCGGCGCCACCCCCGTGATACTAAAGTTTCCGTGGTTTCTATAAAAAAAACAATTGGAAAAATAAAATAAAATAAATACAAAAAACATGATTTTTAAATTAGTTATCTCGAAAACTAAGGAAAATCTCAAAAAAATGGTAAGGTCAGGTGGGGTAACTGGGGCCGGGGGCAACTGGGCCAGGGGTCCTGTAACCCCAGAGCTTTTTAATTTTACCGCATTTTTTTAGCGCAATTCACTTTTTCATATTGGTGGGAAATTTTCAGTGTTCCTGAATTAGAGAAATTTCTTTAAGTTTATTTTATACTTAAGTACTTAGTTAAGTTAATTACTTATTTACTTATTTACCAAGTTATGTGCCAGGCGCGGATCCAGACCTATACTTTTGATCTAGGAAGTGTGTCACGATCGAATTGTCTAAGCAAATTTAATGTTATAAAAAAAATAATTAAATAAACATATAAAAAATGTTGATCTCCAATGCTTTGGGGGGGGGCGGTCGCCCCCATCGCCCCTCCCCCCCTGGATCCGCGCATGTTATGTGCTTACTTCTTACCTAGTTGCCTTACCCAGTTCCTTGAAAATATTGAGACTTGAGTAAGTACTTAATTAAGGCTTTCTTAAGCATAAGGAACTTATTTAACTTCATTTCAATGGGTAAAATGAAATTATTTTGTTTAGTTGTTTGATTTATGATACTTTTTTTTGAATTTTCTGTAATAAAAATCGATTTTAAAAATTATACTTGGCGTTTAAACTTATCTACCTTAAAAAATTCAATAGAATAAAAAAAATAGAGGTCTTGGTGCAACTGGGCCAGCCTAGTCAGGGCCCAATTACCCCGAATCGCTTACATCTTTGATTATTTTTAATCCATATACAAATTATACAAATGAGACTAATTCTACCTACGGCCAGGGCCTTGAGGGATAGGGGAACATGTTCAACTGCTCAAAAGATGTTAAAAATTAAAAAAACAGCAAATAGGCTGGGCTGGTCCAATTACCCCACAACGCGTTAAACTGGACCAACCGCAAAACTTTACATTCAACTTAAGATAATTCCAAAATTTTGAATAATCAAAAGTTGAAACTATCATGATTATTTGAAGAAAATTTCATCTTTCAATTAATATAGTCACGAGATCTATAAATTGTGAGGAAGCTTAGTTATAGCGAAAAATATGGAGTACTATCCTTGGGAAAACAAAAGAAGCTGGCCCAGTTACCCCACCTGACCTTATTCTTCATTTTCGTCTTATTTTGGTGAGTACTACAAGAATCCATTGTCAGATCGCGGCGGCACAGTTACCGTAGAATTGCCGTTTATGATTATTTCTTATTTGGATTATAAAATAATCAAAATAAATTTTGAATTTTATTACTAAACAAAAATTTTAGAAGATTTGTTTTTCAATTGGTATTGAACTATTGTGATATATACACTTTAAAATTTTCTTTATGAATCTTTTTAATTAGAGGAAAATTATTTGCTTCTTTTTAATGTCAAAGTGAAAATCATTTCTCCAAGATTTAAATATTTTAATTTATATATATTTTATTACAATTTTTTTATAGAAGTTATATGAAAAAACAATTTTCCACTGAATTATGTATATACACATCACATTTATAAACACACTTTTAATTTTACTTCCAAAATAACATTCATTCATGTACTTTCTAAGTTGTAGAATAGTAATTATAGTAATTACTTTTGATTCCTTAAATTGATTAATATAATATAATTATATACAGAGCATTTGTATTTGTTTATTTAGAAAAACTAATATATCTTTTACGACAAAATATTGTATATTTTTTTTCATGAAATTAATAAAATATAATTATTTGAAAGAAAATATATATATTAATGAATGACTCAAGTATAATAAATTTTTACAAAATGTTTGGAAAATGGAGAACAAATTACTCTTAAGATAATTCGTTTTGAATGTAAAGTAATTTAATTTTTAGTTAATAAATTTTAAAATTCCAAAAAAGACATATTTACAATTTATTTAAAAAATTGCTAGTCACACAAACAAAAAAATAATATAAGCAATGATTTTATAAATTTCTTATTTTTAATTCTTATATACCTATATATTAAAAAAAAAAATTGTTTTTTTTTTCTTTTTTAGAATTATGTTCCCTTTAATTTTTAGAAGTTATTTAAAATAGATTCAACCTCAATATTTTTTGAGATCTGTGAAATCCTCAAATAAATTATTTTTAATTTGTTTTTCTATGAACAATTCAATAACTCTCAAATATTAAGTATTGCATTTTTTTAAAATTTTTTTTAATATGAATAATTAACAGACTTAGTTTTTTAACTTTGTTTAATTTATTATTTTTTAGATTTATTACATTTTGGTTTAAATATTTAATTAATTATTCTTTAATAATTTTTATTTAAATTATTTTGGTAAGTTACATATATCTATATAAAAATGGGGTTTATTTTGGATTGTGTTCAATATGAATAATTTTATTTTAAAGGAAAAAATTAAATTAAAATAAAGTTATCTGTTTAATAACATGGTCCTAAATATTATCATTCTCTAACATTACTATATTGATAAATAAATTAATATAGTGTATAATTATAGATGGATTTCTGTCCCCTAATTAGTAATTAGGGGTAAATTCCGTAAAATAGAAATGTTTCCTAATCTATAGGAAAATATTTTATACGTGAGAGATACAGAATTATGAGGAATTTGCTATATAAGCAATCTATTGACTCTCAAAAATATGCAAGCATTGAATTCTAGGATCAAGGAAGAATTAATGGATAAAGATTTAAAGGTAAAAAGGCTTAAAATACATTTTTGGTAATTTACATTTTTTAGTAAGAATTTTAACATTATTTAAAGAAGCAATCAAACTTAAAATAAAATTCCTCAAAGAAAAAAAATGAAAGAATTTTATTTTTGAATTAATCAATTGTTTGTGTGACTTAATTTTGATTTCTATTAGTAGTTTATATATATATAATAATAAATTAAATATTACCACCAAAAAATAAATTGATCAGTACTTAGTGATTTAAATAATATTATATAATATTCATAGAAGTAAATTTGATTTGAAAAAGTAAATACAATTAATTTCAGTCTTTAAATATAAAAAAGTTGAATCATAATTATTAAAATCACACATTTCTCATAACACTATCTTCATCTCCATGTATGTAAAAAGTTAAATAGCCCAATAAATTTAAAAACAAGGAATGAAATGAAATATCATTTTCGAAGCTTATTATAAATATGATTGAAAACAAAATAAACTCATTTCCAAAAAAATTTAGAGGATAGAGTTAATAAATAGGCTACCCAATCTAAGAATATTCCTCATATAAAGAGTAACTGGAATAGACCTAGGATTACATTGTAAATTAATATAAAATTTCTAAACAGTAAATTAAAAATAAAAAAAAAATGATAATGTCTGGAAGACAATATAAAATCTTGTACTCTAAGGATTGTTTCATTCACTTCATTAGTATGATTACAAATTTGGAATTGTTTATCATTATATATGTTAACTGAAAGAAATTATGAATAAGGTGGGGATTTATATATATATATTCACGATTTCACATATATAATTTTCTTGAAGGCACTAGAATACGAATCACATATGATTCGAAATATGATGGACTGGGCATAATAAATTACAAATATGAATGTCTGGTTTGTAATTTTAATTTCGCCCGAAGGAGATACAAATTCAAGGAATTATTCAATCCTTGAAATATATCGACAAAAATATATAAATATTACAACTAATGATAAATGATTATTAAATGAATTTTCAAATTCGTTTTACTTTTCAGAATATTAAGAAAATTGTTAAATATCATTTATCGATAGTTATGAATAATAATTTTGGCTTTATCACTTATGGATGCCAGATTATCTAAGTTGTCTCATTACACTTCGGTACCGTCTTCGCCTTCATCTTCAAACAAAGGTCCAGCTTGTAATTTCTTTTTGGGTTTTGGAGGAGGTTTAGGTGGAACTTTGCCAGCAGAATTGCGGCCCAAGCTGCCTGTTGGTGATACTAGGGAAGCTCTGGGGGAAGCCCAAGAAGCTCTTGGAGAAACTATGGGATGTTCCGGAGCAGGTGCAGGCGGGGGAGAATGCAAAGGGTCTAAATCATCAAGAGGCTGAAAGTATTGAAGGGAAGGTGTGTGAGGAAGAGGCCTAGGTTTAAAGAGTGGCTGCTGAGGCTCGGGCTTATTCAAAGAAAGTACCGAACTACCATCAACCGTAGTGCGAGGACCAAGGTTGTCATAGACAGGGTCGTAAGACTTTGGCGATAAAGGATGCTCAGTATTGGTGGGCGGACTGCTCCACGATGGAACCCGCGGCCTGCGCGGAATGGTCACATAGCCCTGTCGTGGAGTCACAATAGGCACGCCTGTTACACTGAAAGGCGAGTGGCTGCGGCTGAGCGGAAGAGTGCCACAACGCTGCGGGTAAAGCAGAGGAGGCGATTGGGGTGCGGCGACCAGATGCTGAGGCAATCGGGTGTGATCAGGTGCTGTGCTCGCAGTGGAACCTGCAGGAGATGCCTGGCTGCCGCGGGCTGGGAACGCCAGCAAATCAGGTGGGAAAGTCGTATCTAGCTGCTCCGATGAGTCTAGAGTGCGCTCCGTGGACCGAGACGGGCCGACACTATCGCCGCCACCTGCAACTAACACACAAGCTGCGGTCACGCCGGGCGGGATCCTGGCCTGTTCTCTTTGCTACACCATGCTAACTAACCATGTCGCGCCCCCAGAGAATTAGATTATCAACTAGTGAAACTTGGGGACCAATTAAACAATTTTAAATTTAATTTAAATATGAATTGATATATATATATATATAATATATAAACTTTACATTACGAATTTAAAGGACGAATCAAAGATCTAATTAGAATTGTTTTATTTTATGTCAGAAGAGATCCCCTATCCCCCCGTGAGTTGTATAGTTGGTTATAGATAACATGTAGTTCGAAAAAAATATGTATATTAACATCCCTCAAATGTAGTTTTCCTATATTATTTTACTAACAATATATCTACTTGTGTTAAAAATTTGATAGATACTTTTGTTATGTGGTCCCCCTTCGCCTGAACTAATTATTATCATTTCTGTCCATAATTTGTAGTAATTTGAAAGTTTATAATGAGAAAAAAAGGACAAGCTTTTATGTGTGACTTTATCATTTATCGGCCAACGTTTCGTCGACTTTGCCGACTTCTTCAGGGTTTCGAATAGTGATGCCAAACATTCGTCTAAAATTTATTCTTATCTTCGTTACCAGTGAAGACCATCAGAAACACAAATTTCAAAAAATATTTGTCACATTCACATAAACCATCTTTCCTTCTATTCTTTATATTAATAAATTATACTATACAAAACAGCAATACATAGAATGAGGCAACACTGTTTTTTTAAAACAAAAGAATAGAATTCCGTTTTTTTATTTATCTTTAAATTTAAAAATCTCAAATTTAAAATGAAATTTGAGATTTCTAAAAAATAAAAAAGGGAATTTTATTCTATTGTTTTAAAAACAGTGTTGCCTCATTCTATGTATTGCTATTTTGTCTAGTGTAATTATTAGTATAAAGAATAGAAGGAAAAATTGTTTATGTGAATGTGACAAATATTTTTTGAAATTTGTGTTTCTGATGGTCTTCAATGGTAACGAAGATAAAAAGAAAATTTAGACGAATGGCTATTTGAAGCCCTGAAGAAGTCGGCAAAGTTGACGAAACGTTGGCTAATAAATAAAAAAGTCACACATAAAAACTTGTCCTTATTTTCCCATTATAAACTTACAAATCAAACCTGAACTAATGTTTTATTTTATTTTTAATGTCTTTTTAAACACCTTTTACAAATCACTCTAAAATAAAGCTATGATTGTTAAATATATATTAGTAGATAGAAATAATAACTCCCTCAACTTTTCCATCCCTTCTTTTGCAAGAACATTGCTTAGATAGGACATGAAAGAGCAAGTGGGCAATTCGGCTGTCTAAACACGAGCACGGCTGGCCGTTGACAAACACAGAGGCAAGTGATGGCCTTTTCGCCTTCTGCACAAGAAAAACTTAATAGGAATCCCATCTGTGCCATCAGTTTGCCCCTTTGTTAGAAAAGAGTAAGCCTTTCTATACATTCTGTGGTGTGAAATAAAATTAACGTAACGATTGATTTTTAAAATGCTTAAAAAAATAAAATAAAAATAAATAAAAATTATAATAATGAAAAAAAAATCAGTGAGAAATCATTCATTATTAACATGCATATTCAAGCCACTTAAGAATTTCACTAGTTGCACTATTTGAAACTATTATTAATTTAATCTAAAAAATTGAGTCCCTTTAAAATAAAATTATTTTCGAAATGAAGATTTTAAAAAAAATGAATTGATAGTAAAATTAAGATATCAATTAATTCAGGTTTCTTTAAAATTTGATTTCCATTAATATTAATAGATGTATGCTCTTTAGGGTGGTCCTTATTTTGGGGTATTTTCGAAATTTTACCCTGACAGTGGCTCATATCGTTGGAAATAAATAAAAAAAAAATATCCCTCAAGTTTCAAGACTCGATCTCAATTTAACCTGTGCCTCAGAGCGATGCAAGTTTCTCATCTAAATAACATGGGTTTTTGGCATTTAACGATCCGGCCAAAGTAATTATGGTTCAAAAAATTTGAAACTCTGTAGACCTTATTCTCATAATACTAGCTATCATTCAGAATTTTTTCAGATTTTAGGCTATTATCATTTTGGAGTCTAGATCTTACAAACAATAAAATAAGATATAACAGTATTTTATCTAGCTATAACTCCAAAATTATAATAGCTAAAAATCTGTAAAAATTCTGAAGGATAGCTACTATTATAAGGATAAAGTCTACAGAGTTTCAAATTTTTTGAACCATATCTTTAGCCGGAATAAAAAATTGATCGTTCAATGCCAAAAACCCTTGGTATTTAGATAGGAAACTTGCACAGGTTAAAATTGAGAAAGAGACTTTAAACTTGGGAGATATTTTTTTATTTATTTCGAACCATAACCACATAAGCCTCTGTCAGCGTAAAAATTCGAAAATATCCAAAATAAGGACCACCATTAATGCTCTTGTTAAACATAATTATTCCCTGTGTATTGATTAGTCACTTATAATCAACTAACTTAAACTCAATAAGTAATAATTTTTAAATATAAATTTATAATGAATTTGTTATAAAAATTTAATGGTGAAATTAAAAAATATCCAATACTCATTATTTCTAAAAGGCACGCTTTGGAAAAAAAATGGAAAATAGCCAGGATAATAAGGTCATGTTAATAAGTTAACCAGAAGGTAAATAAGAATGATGGGGTTTAGCATTGAGAGAAAAAGAAGATAGTTATCGTGTATCAAACATGCAATACAAGATTAAAAAATACACATTCAAATATGTATACTAAAAGAATAATAGAATTTCATGCAAAGAAAGAAATCAAAATATTAGAGTATTTTTGTAATAAAAAATGTCAAAAAACTTGATTTCATGCAATGTTGAAATCTTGATCAAAAATCACATTTTTTCAATTTAAAAAAAAAATATATATATTATTATTAGATATAAAAATCACTATTCAAAAATTCTAGTAAAAAATATTTATTTATTTTAATAAAAATAGATCATTTTCTTTTCTAATAAAAAATTGCAACAAAAATTTAAGCGAATAGTTTTGATAAAGAATAGAAGTTATTTAGAAAGAAATTAGAGAAAGAAAATTCAAGGTATTTCTAGAAGAAATAAGGTACAAAAAAAAACCAAAACAAAATAAATGAAAATAAATCCAAATAGTGAAAAAAATCATCTTTGATTTTTAATATTGTTATGAAAATTAATATTTCAGATTCAGATATATTTTAATTGAATAATGATTAAGTAAACTCCCCGAATATCAATTTTTTAATTCTGAATGCTTGGATTGCAAATTAGATGATATCAAGAGATTAGTTGGTATTAATAAGATTTAAGCTCAGGACTGCGTTTAGTAAATGATTGTTATTCAGTCACCTATGGTTATAAAAGAACCATTAACCAGATTCGCAACGTGCACACGGATGCTAGGTTTTTGCTAAGATTGCGTAAGTGTAATGTTAGTGTAGCAAAAAGAACAGGCCATAGGAGCGACGCAGCCGGCGCCGAAGCCGCCTCTCCCGTTGTGCTCCAACCTCCCAGTAGGAAAGGAATTTAGTTAGGATGGGCGCTTGAGAGAGAGAGATTTAGAAAATCATTAATAACATACAAGGACTGAGGGAGAAAAAAGGGTTCAAATACACAAGAGTGACTACAATTAATTAAAAATAATAGACTGTTAAATAAAGGAAAAAACAGAAATAAGACTGGTTAAAAAAAATTCAAATAAATCAATTCAAAAATGTATATATAAATGAAAGAAGAAAAAAAAATCAAGTTTCAAAAAGCCTTGAATAAATACAAATTATATTATGAATCAATGCGCAATCCATTATTCATTCCAAAATGAACAACATTAATAATGCGCAAAACATCAAGAAAAAGAAAAAATGAAATACCGAAAATATATAAGGAAAATATGAGTATGAATTTTCTTTTATTTATTATTTTCTCTGAAGGGGCAATCCATAAAATTCGTAGGGAAGGGAGGTCAATAAAATAATCAAATTAGATCATTAATAAGATGTTCTGAATTTTTTTTATTATTATTATATTATAATTTTGGGGAGTCGGGTTGGGGCGCTGGGCTCCGCTTCAGTATCGTTGATGTTGATGTTCAAGCGGGAGACCCGGGTTCGAGCCTGGCTAGCATATAAAATTTCGACCAACTAAAACTCGCCTCCCTCACTAACCCTACTAACTGCTGTCTAAATGGGCTTTGTTCACGGTGACAATAAATAAATTTAAAAAAAATATTATAATTTTTTAATAATTTTTAAGAGAGTCTGGTGTTGGTGTGAGGTGAAACATATTTTAATAAAAGAAAAGTAAAAATATTTTTGGAAAATTATCATTTATTATGAGTTATTCACTGTGCCACTTGTTTCACGTGTAAGAAATAAAGGAGAGAGTTTTCTCAATATATATATATATATATATATATATATATATATATATATATATACTTCGGGCTGTCAAGCCATCATCAGGAGATACAGAAACTCAATACCTGTTAAAAATTTCTCTAACTTGTAAATATATGTGTGCCTTCTATACATATATTATATACTATACTATGGCATTCTAAAGTTAAGTTAGTTATTTTCTGTATCTCCTGATGATGGGTTGACAGCCCGAAATATAGATATTGAGAAAACTCTCTCTCCTTTATTTCTTACACCTGAAACAAGTGACCTAGTGATTAACTCATAGTAAATAATAATTTTGCAAAAAAATTTACTTTTCTTTTTTTATAATTTTTTTTTTCGTCAAAGAAAATTTTTAGTTTTCTTCTATTACATTAATCGGTATTTTTTTAAAATAAATTTTATTATTTTAATTGATAACAGTTATATTTAAGAATCGTATTTAGATTATTATAAAGTTTATTTTTTCTTGAAAGGAGTGGTTGCAGAAATCGGAAAGTAATATTAACTAAAGAAGCTTACAAACTGAAAGGGCTGAAGTGTGACATGAGAGGGGGAGTCGAAATTACATAAATAGAGAGTATTTTATGGACAGCCCTTAATGATTTTTCTACTCATTTCGTTTTTTATATAAAAATTGCCTGTTCACTCATTTTTGGCTATTTTAACGACTAAATGAAGAAATTAAGCAGTAAGTTATTTAATTTGAGAAACGATCTATTTAATTATTTTAAATTAAATTTAATTATTTTAAACCAACTCTAAATTAAACATAATTAATGATTAATTAACTAAAAAGGTTTTATGCCAAGAGTAGTAGATTTGTTGAATTTACCATATAGAAATAAATCAAAGTTTGTGTCCTGTGCTTTACTGTATGTATCTATAAATATACATATATATATCTTTGCATAAATAAGTACATCATTATATTTATAATTATAATTATTCAAGATTATGGTTCCGAATTTTTATAATATTAATAAGATATCGAATTTTATGCTTATATAAGAAATAAATAGAATTATTGTATAAAAACAATAGGAAATTTGTTCAATATGGGTATCAAACGTTTCGGAAAAAGTTTTTCCTTATTCAATAAAAAATTAAAATAATGGTATTTGTTTCTTTTATTAATAAGAAAATCATTAGCAATATTATATATACCGGGTGAGTTTTTTATCTTGAGACAGTCTTATAATTCAAAAACAGTGCATTATATGGAAAAAAGTTTGAAATAAAACAATTTTATTTCTCGTGTCAATTCAGTAGATAGTTATATTGTATTACTATAATAAAAATGGAGCATTTTTTTGTTGAAAACAGAATTGAAATGGTCATAATTTATATGGTGAATGTGGAAGAAGTGTTAAGAGCTGCCATTGAAATGAATGCCGAGTGGTTTCCTAATAGAAATACACCCTCACAAGCTTCATTTTATTGTGTTGTAAAATCTGTTTAAAAAAAAACAGGAAATGTAAAGGCTAGGAAGAAATTGGAACAGGCCAAAATAAGGAAATTGGAACTGAAATTCGTCCAAAAGACTTGCAATACACTCTGGAATGTCTCAGAACAGTGTCGAAAAATTATTAAATTATTTAATCATTATTATTTGATAATTAAGTTAAATAATTGTTAAAAGTAATTATAAAGAATTTTTTTGAGATCTAATTGATTCGTGTAGGTATTTTGTTTATTTGATGTCGTATAAAAAATAGTTCTTATGAAAGTTGTTCAGTTTTTTTTGTAGATTAAGTAGAGGTAATGAAAAATATAGGGTTCCACTTAAAAAACAGAACTTGACATAGAAATACCCTTGAAAGCTTGTTCTAGGTCGACAAGCAATAGCGTAGTTTAGTTTCCCCCTAGATATAAACAACGTTTTATTTGAAACTTTTTTCCATATAATGCACTGTTTTTAAATTATAAGACTGTCTCAAGATAAAAAAACTTACCCGGTATATATATATATATTTATTAGATCAGACAGAGGGACGCAAGCACACTATGATTTATTCTTACAGATTAAAAAATCGTAAATAATAAATATTCTATATACGATAAATTCAATCAATTAATGAATCATTCTCTAAAAGAAATCTTGTCCAGTTAAATTTATAATAAATTTTTATTTAAGGAGGTTCTTTCGCGACAATCCACACAAAAAGTTTTAGCCTCGTAGCCACTCTATAAATACGAACGGAACTAAAATTTTAGGGTATTTTTTTTAACGTGACTGTACACTCATACTACGAAATCTCTATAAATAGATATACACTTACTTGCCGGTCGTTTCCAAGCCATTGTGCTTATATCCCCTCCACTAAAAATAATCGCCCAAATATGTTTTTTTTTGTTTTTGTTTTTTATCAAAACTACGTGGTAAATAATTTCAATTTTTTTTTAAGTTACTCCGAATATATTATTCTAGCAAATATTAGTTTTTCATCAAGATAGTGAAAGTCCTTCAATGAAAAAAAATAAAATAATGATCATATCCCCACCTTTTCCCTATCTACCTTTTGTTAAAAATGTCATTTTTAATTGCAATTATTTCATGTTTGGTGTGGTAAATCGTCTTCAAATTTTAACAGTAGGTGTATTATGCTTTTATATTTTATTATATATATTATTATATTCCAAGTTTCAAAAACTTTTTGAATTTTTGCATTTTTGAAAGAACTACCTTAATGGGCAAACAAAAAAGAAAAAAAAATTAGAATTTAAAGTAAAAAAGTTGATAAGAATTATTTCAAAGATATCTGCTTGAAAAAAGATGTAAGTATATGGTATATAGGCTATATGTAAAATATGAACAATTTTCAAGAATTGCTTTTATACATATTTCGATAGAGGGAGCAGACAGAAGAAATAGACTAAAATATCCATATCAAAAAGGTTTGTTTCCTATATTTGTTTCGGATCATATGTCATCTAACTTTTTTTCATCTTATTTCTTACATTCACAAAAGAAAATTTTATGATTTTTTTAAGAAAATTTCGGGAATAATTTTTTTTCTTTATTTTTTTTCAATTTATATTGTTAATGCCATATATAGAAAACAAAAAATGTTTCTTTGATAATTATAATAAAAGAGTGAAAATAATTTTTTCCATTTCATATTTTTTTTGCATACAATTTCAAAGAATGTAGTCCAAGATTCTTAAAAGTTTATATTTTAAAGTGAATTATATTTTTAATCACAAGAAATGAGTTTTAAGCAAGTATTTTCAACTTTTATAAATCGCTTGAGGGGGAAAAGGTTTCTTGAACTGTTCCGAATTTTGCAATAAAAGGCAATTTTAAAAATTTAACTGTATATTTTAATACGATAATCGTATATCTAATTGTAAATTAAATTCATGAAGGCAAATCAATTTATATCAGCATATTAAAATTTATTTGAAATTATGTTTATCATTTCTATATACAAATTATTACCATTAAATATAATGTTTACTCAAATTATGAAAGATAATAATAAACTTTAGCTTACAAGATCGTAGGAAATTGGATAAATAAATCAATCACACGGTTTTATATTAAATAAGACGTACGTTTCGCCACTTTATTTATGACTTCCTCAGGCATTAAACATGGCAATTGAAAAAACATATTATATAGAATTATAAATTAATCTGCTTGCGATTACTGTAAGTGTTGTTCTTTGTTATAACTATAAAGAGAAAAGTTAATGTGTTTAGTACCAACTAATAAAAATTGAAAAATCCCTAAGGCAAGCCGTAGGAAGAGGTAGATTTCAAAGGGGCTTTACTCGCCTTTAGACTGCTCCTATCAAAAACTTTTCAGTCACAAGTTGTAGAGGTTAATTAGTAAAATATTAGCCATTTGCAACTAAACTGGTATCATTCATATTAACGTTGTTTTTTTTTAAGATTTCAACCCCCTTGGGGCTGAGGTCACCAAAAACTAATCAGTTCTTGTTTACATCAAGACTTAATTTTATTGCAATCGATTGAACGTTGCGGCCTGCAGCTCACCTACAAAATTGCGATACATACCCCTCCACATACTCACATATATATTTTTAAATGGAGGGTAGTTTTGGGGTCTAGGGGCCATGATCGGAAAAACTATGATGAAATTTTCTGGAAATCGCACCATGAAAGTGAGCGCAATACGTATATTTCTTCGAAATCTACCTAAAAAAAGATAGAATGTTTCACATAATGATATTGGACAATTGAGTTGAGAAATAAGTCTCTGACGAAGTCTCAAATGAAGTGAGGAAACGTACGTCTTATTCAATATAAAACTCTCTGATTGATTTATTTATCAAATTTACTACGATCTTGTAAACTATTTAAATTATGGATACGATTAACCAAACATTTTAATACATCATTACAATACTATATCCTCAAATCTCTATACACTTTCCAAGGAATGTGAATGAAAATAAAAAAAAGGGAAAGAAGAGAAAGATTTTTTGATTAGTATTTGAAAGGTAAAGAGAAGGATGTAAAGAGTCCGGAAATGGTTAGTTAGTAGTTAGTAGATAGGTTTAAAGAGAAGTGTCAGCTGGGAGGAGGTAAGCCGGTGAAGGCGAGGGCCGGCTGCGCCGTGGGGAGGATTCCTCGACCGCGGACACCACTCACCAAAGACACTGCCCTCTAGGAGTGACCCCTTGCTGTGCGGCAATTCGGTTGCTGTGCCCGACACCAACGGCTGCATCTCAATCCTCCTCGGTGGCTTCTCAACCGGGTTGGCCAGAAGACTCTTGCCTTGCTCAGAGGCGGCGTCAGGATAGGCTGGGTCCTGCGGCGATGGACCATTGCTCATTTCTTGACTTTTACATGCCGCTGCATGTTTCTTGCCGGCTCTTGCAGCTTGTCTTCGCCGTAGTGTGCAGACAAACAGAAGAACAAGCAACACCAGAATAATGAACACGGCGGAGCAAACGAGGCCCAGGATTAGAGGGAGGGCGTCGTGGCCTCCCATTCCGCCGCCGAGAAGACCAGCTCCAGAATCGGAGACATCGAGCGTGTAATTGCGCTCGTCAATACCGCCATTACTTTCGACCACACACATGTACGTGCCAGAATCAGCCCTTCGAGCCTTGGGGATGGTCAGATTAACCCATTGGGAATGAGTAGCAACCAAAAACCTGTGGAAAGAAATATGTATGAAATAATATTTGATTTTTAGATGCTTATAAAATATAAATATTAAATAAATATTTTAAAATATTGGATAAAAATTATCAAGATAAAAATGAATAATAATTTTATAATATCTTCTACTCGGGTCCGTGGAGAGCTGTTGGGGCAAAATCAAACCACCGGCTCCTCAATGCTGGGACAAATAAAAGTATTATATTTTTCAATTTATAAAATATTTTATTATTTAATAAATAAATAAATCCATAACTTAATATGCTTTGTTCCCTAATTTTGCTATTTTATACTTTTATTTATAATAAGTAATAGATTTTAGTAGTAGAAAAATTTATTTAACAGAGGTAGTGTCAAGACTCTATCGGGCTTGGGCCTGGGGGTAAATACCCTCCTCTTTAGTTTAAATTTTAGTTGAGATAGAAAGTAGTAGTATTCTTTTTTAGGTAATACTGGTCACGTGCTTTTGGTCGTTGAAATAAAATATTAAGTTGTATGGAATTAAAAATAAAATAAATTATTTTTTATTTTATTTATTTTTTTTATAGGGCCACTACATCTCCCTAATATTCCGACCCTCCCATACCAGATGAGTGGCTCAGGGTGTGGCCACAGCAGAAGGGTATAAAAACCTATGAACCTTATGAAGTTATAAAGCCAATGATATAGATTCCGTAATTAAAAAGAGCGAAATCTTTTATTATATAATATTAAAATTACACATTTTGAAAGAAAAACGAAGTAAAATAAATTTAATAATAAGCCGGTCAATTGCAAGTCGGACTGCATACTGAGGGTTCCGTAACTTATAACTACCAAAATACTTAAGATATCATTTTTGCCCAAATAATAATTTGATTAAAATTGTAATAAGATTTTTGATTTAAGGGAAAATGAATACATATAACTTTGTTAATTTCAAGCCCTTGGGGGCAGAAGGCATAGGCAGCTCACCTACCCAATATATTGGTTAAATTTTATTTTATTTATTTTTAATTATAATATATTATCATAAAATCCTAATGCAATCTAGTCTTTAATTAACTTTAACAACGGGAATTTTTTTATTAAAAAAAATGAAGCATGAGATTAATTTTTTTTTAATTTATGTGTATTTTATCGGAAAATATCTATCAAATACAATACAGCGATTGAAAAATCAAGCGGTAATAGCGAAAAAGGAATTTTTTATACAGGTTTTACACTTAAAATTGAACATTTTACAAATCAAATTGAACAGTTAAATAATTTATTCATTGGCTATTTATTTACGAACAAAATAATTTAATACATAAATATACATGTACAATGTACATACATATAATTAAGGATTAATCTTAATGAAAATGAATTAGTTAAATGTTAAATTATATATTTATTATAATTATAACATAAATTTGTCACACTAAAATAATTAAAAATAGTAAAAATACTATGAAAATCTTAATGAAATACAATATGTATGTAGTTTGTAGTAGTGTGTATTATATAATTAAGGTTAGTTTTTAAAAATTTCCCTGAACATGTATGTACCTATGTACACATGTACAGTTAAAAGATATATAAATACATATCGTGGCTGATCTTACAAAACCTCGTAAGTCCTAAATTCATTGTTTGCCAGAAAACAAGAAAAACCATATTAAACAACAATACATACAAATACAATGCAATATTTATTATTTGTCCATAGTGCGAAATTAAATTGGAATAGAATAATAAGGTTTCAATAGACAGATGCGCCGTAAAAAGTTGGTCGGTATAAACGTATAATACGTATTTGACCAAACTTAGTTTTGTAAGATCAGCGACGATATGTATGTACGTAAATTTAATTTCTAAACGTTATTTTGCGGTAGTTACTGACGGTATCTTATGGTAGGTACGTTAATTTTTTTTTCAAAATACATTAAAATGTTCAATTTGATTTGTAAAATGTTTAATTTGATTTGTAAAATGTTTAATTTGATTTGTAAAATGTTTAATTTGATTTGTAAAATGTTCAATTTGAAGTGTAAAACCTGTAGTAAAACGGCATTGATTTCTTATGAGATGAGAGTTATTTAGGGGGAGCCTTACTTGGCTCCATAGTGGCGTCTGCTCTCGTTACTAAGCACGCGGTTGTTGTGCACCCATTGAAGCTGCGGAGGCGGTTGTCCCTCCGCACGACAACTCAGTGTCACGTCCTCTTGATCGGCGACTATGCCTCCTTTGCTAGGAAACAAGTCGGTGATGTGTGGTCTGCAGGCGAGATCCGACGCAGTCAGGTCATACCAATTACGCTCTCGTAGTTTCTCTGGTTTGTCACAACTCGTTGGTAATACATACAAATTCCTGTGCACTGTCCAGTTCAAAAACGGCCACAGATGGCAGTCACAGATCCATGGATTGCCATCGAGGGCTAGGTTATTCAATTTGTTCAGATGAACGAGTGAGCCCACCTCCATGGTGGTTAGGTTATTTTGAGAAAGGATTACGTGTTGTAATTTGGGAACGTCCCGGAAGGTGTTCGGGGCGACATGCCGTAATTGGCATTCTTTGAATTCCACTTTTTGTAAATGCTGCAAATTTAAAAAGAGGCCATCAGAAAGTTCCGTGATGGGATTCTTATTGAGCAGCACGACACGCAACTTGACGAGACCCCGGAAGAGTTGCGGATCCAAAGACCGGATATTGTTGTTTGAGAGATCAAGTTCGATTAGGATTTCTAAGTCCCTGAAAGCCCGTGGGTCAAGATAGTCAATTCTGCACTCGCGAAGTTTGATTTTATGTAAATTTACAAGTCCAACACCTTTGAAAGCTTCTTCACCAAGCGAGCGAATAGGGTTTCTGTCGAGATCCAATATCTGAAAAAAAAACACAATTCAATATTAGTATTTTAAAGTAAATTTTTTTGAATAAAGTTACTTAAGATAATTGAAATATTCAAGAACAAAACTAAATTAGAATAATTTAAAAAAAATGTATATAAAAATTAAATTGAATATGCAATTTCGAAAAGGGCACATGTCTGAAAATTGAAAATATTCAGGAATGAAAAAAAAACTAATTATTTTTTAAAGTAGTGTAAAATTTATAAAATTTGTTTTTGAGTTACATTTTGGGGGCAGTAAAATTAATTATAGAGTTGTGCCTTTTTCGAGCATAGTAGGTAGAGGGAAGCTTTTAGATTACATTTATATGAAAAATTGTATTTGTCAAAATATGCGATATGTGCCCTGATCGAAATTGCATATTCAATTATTTTCCTATAAATTATATTATACATATGTTTTTAAAGCTGAAATTTCGGGAAATTAAAATAATTTTACCTAGCTCAAGGACCAAAGGTTTTAAAAGATTGAAATAAAAGTGAATAAATATTTTGTGAGATATTAATTTACTATGAGTTAGGTTTTCTAGGTCACTTGTTTCACATTAAACAAGTGACCTAGAAAACCTAACTCATAGTAAATTAATATCTCACAAAATATTCATTTACTTTTATCTTTATTAAAGATGTTTCACCTTGCACCAACATCACAGTCTCTACTTATTTTTAAAAGATTGAGATATTTTTCAAAATTCAATTGAATCGATCAAGAAAGCAAGTCGATTAAATCTCCCTTCGTTGAAAATCATTTTCAACGCGCAAAAAATATTTATGTAGAAACTTCACCAGTTGTTAAGAAATGTTAAGACCCAAGAGAAACTGTTATTATGTTCTCAATGTAAAAAAAAATCCACAGTTAACCTGTAATCGTAGTGGGTGGTTATACTTGAGAACGATCGCAGAATAAGTCGATCGAAATGTCGTAATTATATTGTATTATTTGTTCGTGTTATAATTAATTATCAATATTAATGTTCAGTTCCATAATCAGTATAAGATGTAACAAATCAAAGGAAAAAAGGAAACAATTAAACAGCGTGTTAAATCATACGACCAATGGCAACGTTTCGCCAATTTATTATGGCTTCATCAGGCTCTTGATCAAATTATTTTAAAACACTTTGTTGTTCAATTTTTTTCCCTTGCCAATTAGAATACATACTAGTATACCTACTTAACAATCTGAATATATTTAGTTATATAACATCATTCATTGTTTAGAGTAGCAATGAATGGTGTTATATAAATAAATATATTCAGATTGTTATGTATATGTATTCTAATTGGTAAGGAAAAAAATCAACTGGTGTGTTCACCACACGACTTTCACATTTTCATTTAATTGAAATCATCGCGACACTACTAATTTACACCCTCTTTCTTTATTTCGTTTTTTTTTGATTTTCTCAAAAACGGCTCTAACGATTTTGAGAAAATCAAAAAAAAAAACGAAAAATCTTTCATGTAAATGTCCACTTCGGGTTTTCCAATTTCTACCAAAATCTTGCTGTACTCTTTCTAGCCTATATCGAGCTTAAGTTTCGAATTTCGTATCTCTGTGACTTATGGTTGCGAAACGCAGGGGGGTACATACGTACGCACTGACCAATGGATTTTTGGCCCCTTTTGGCCTCTGTGGACCACAATTTCCGGCTTTGTCCTAAATAAGATTTTCAACTATTAAGTGCATCGATTCCTTCCACCTAGAAGTTACAAAATGAAATTAACTTTTATCATCTCTGGGAAACAAGCTCTGAAAGAGTCAGGACCCAGACAAGTCATCTCAATACTTCCCCATTATATTGAAAATAAAAATGAATAACAAAGTGTTTTAAAATAATTTGTTCAAGAGCCTGATAAAATAACAATAAATTGGCGAAACGTTGTTTAATTGTTTCCTTTTTTCCTCTGATTTGTTACATCTAATAAATAATTAATTATGTGTGATTTAAATAAAAATTCAAAATTTAAATTTCTTGTATGTTTTTACTTTACCATACAGGGTATGGTCATTGTAATCGTGCATGAAAAAAGTGTTTTTTTCCTTCTTTTTTTCGAAATATCTCAAAAACGGCTGAAACTATTTCGATTAAAAAAATTGAGCGAAACCATGGCATTTCGCTCTACAAAAAAGCCCTAATAAGTGATGTTCACCATCGAAAAAATTATATTTTTCGAGATAATAATTTTTTTGTCAAAATGTCTGTTAGTTACCAAATTTTGTGGACGAGCTAGCTCAAAAACTAGTGTGAATATCGAAACCAAATTTCACACGTAGTTTTGCTCTATTGAGATTAAGAGCTGATTAGATTTTGGGGGGTGGAGAGGGGTTAAAAATTAAAAATTTAGGCCATTTGACCAAACTCAACCAAATTTTGTATACATAATCAGTGGGACCCCAGAAGTCTAAAAATGCAAAAACTAACCGCTAAAAGGGGGGGGGGTGCTGGGTCAAAAAATTAATATCTAGGCCATTTGACCAAACTCAACCAAATTTTGTATACATAATCAGTGGGACCCCAGAAGACCAAAAATGGAAAAACTAACCGCCCAAAATGGGGAGGGGGGTAAAGATTAAAAATCTATGCGGTTAGAGCAAACTCAACCAAATTTTGTATACATAATCAGTGGACCCCCAGAAGTCTACAAATGCAAAAAACTAACCGCACAAAGGGGGGGTGCATGGTCAAAAAATTAAAATCTTGGCCATTTGCCCAAACTCAACCAAATTTTCTATACATAATCAATGGGATCCTAGAAGTCTAAAAAGCAAAAACTAACCCCCCCCCTCCCCTACATGATTATAAATAATTTTATTAAATATTAAATATAAGGGAGGGGCCAGGTTGTATGGTAAAGTCAAGTGGATGGCCACATCAGAACACGTCAGCTTATTTAGACTGATGATGGCAGAGCGTTTCATAATTTATTAAATATTAAAATGAAAATGAATTTTGTTTCAACTTGATTTTTTTTTTATTTTACATTGAGAACATAATAACAGTTTCCCTTATATTACCCCCAAAGACTGATGAAGTTTCTGCATGAATATATGTTATCGAAATACCAATTATTAAAAAGTATTTAGTTCTTAAAGATAAGAAAAAGTACATATTAATATTAAAATTGTTTTCTACATTTTTATTTCATGTTCTATATTTTCCAGCTGCCACAATTTTTAAATGATAAAAAAAAATCAACAACAAAAAGTTTGCCTCTGTCGTTGTAATAAATATATTGTTTCCAGTTAATTACAAAAGTTATCATCACAGCAATTCCTTCCATTCCGAGCTTCGCCAATCTTTTTTGGAAACTTTTTAAAATTAAAAAAAAAAAAAAATGAACATTTTTCTCTTCGCTCCGAATATTATGCCTGCGATATATATGAAGTGAAAGATGTATATTGATATCTAATATATAGTAGAGGGCTGTAGTGGAGGGTATATACGCCGTATACCCTGTAGTTTGATCTGAGCAAATAGCGTATACCCAGTGCTAGTTGACAATTTAAAATTTTTTGAGACATTAACTTTTTGAATATTGAATATTCAGAAAGTTAATGTCTCAAAAATATAAGTGTTTCAATCTACTTTTAAAATGATAATTTTTTTAAAAATTACCCAACTAAAACATTTTATTTTATTAATTATACTAGCTGCAAGGCCCGCCTTCGGTTGGCCCCTTGCTAGCCAAGGACATTAAAATTTTTTGAATTGACGTTAAAAATTTTCTTTCTTCTAATTCTACAAGCTATGGCTTTTCTATAGCTTTCTTAGTTATTTCCGATCTTATATATTGATAGTTCTTAGAAATGGATTAGTCTAGAGATTCTCGAATCATCTTAATTTATTGTTTTTTTGTATTATTTCTATTTTAATAGTTCCTCAGCGAGAACAATTTTTATTTCACTAAAACTCGTCTAAACTTGTCTTTGACATGCTTGAACTCGAAAATATACCAGGCAGGGAGTTCAAACCTTCTATCCGTACCCTTTTCGGAAAAATCATTCATTTTAATTGCCCCTTGAAACTATGCAACAATTTTATTTCACTTCGAGAACCAATATACCTTTCTTTATAGAAATATTTGAAAAGTATATCCTCAAAATTTTAATGTATTACAGTTTAAACAGATAACGTAATTGATCAGAGAGAGAGTGAGATGTTTTTGGAAAACTTTTCATTAATTGCTGATTTTAATTAGAGACTTCAAATTTATTAAAGCCCTACTCTCTGTTAGCACTAATTAAGTTTCTCCTTTTGAACGGAACAATTTATATAATATTTAACGGCTTGTATTTTTTTTATTTCTTTGGCTTTAAGACAAGCAGAGGCGTAAAGGTAGGTAATAAATTTGACCTGCAACCCCTTCACGAGAGAAAGCGCAGCAGCCAACACATAATATATTATTAAAAGAATAAATAAATATTATAAAAATTAGATAAAATGAGTTCCGAGGGTTTTCGGCTATCTTACAAATTCAGTAAGAGATAGAAAAAAAAATAGACAGCTTCATTTATCCAAACGAGTTGAATTTCAAGTGAAGTTTAATCCCCTAGATTAAAGTTAAGCTTCGCTTAATGAAAAATATCCGTATTTTAAATAATGATTAAACGCTTGGCTTCAGATACCCCGGGGGTGTGTGTTAATCTTAAACGCAAGTTTCATATTGATAGAAAAAAAATGCCGTAAAAATTCTTAATGAAAACAAATGGATTCATCTTGTGTTTTAATGTCTAGAGGTAATTTGTCAATAGAGAATGTTCCCTTTAATAGAAATAGAACCAATGAAGCTCTCAAAGAGTCAAGATCCCGGCAGGATAAAACTAGAAAGTTGGTTGCCTATTATTTCTTGAAAAAAAGAACGCGTGGCCGCCATTTTGAAATTGACAAATCTATGTATACAACAGCTCTTCTGACATATAATTTAAAATAATCCAATCCAACGGATCTAATACATAGATAGAATGATTTTCTAAGAAAATGTATGTATATAGTAAAATAAAAATTTTTAAAACACACTAATAGTTCATTACAAATATTATTATATATTAAAATTAGGAAATTAATTAGAAGTATTTTCTATCAAAGACGGATTGGTAGAACTCAATGGTGAATTGATGCAAAGGCATCCCCAAAGATAATGAAAATCAAAAATTTCGAATAAAAGAATTTATTAGGAGGTCATTTTCATACTTTTAATAAAATCGGAGGATCGTCCTCCTTATTCAGAGTTTAAATGATCAACGTAGCAACCTACCTGTTTATTAATATTATATATTTTTAATTGCGTTTAATTTCAAAACTTTGTGTATAGTGATGCCTTGATGATAGCAGGAGTGGGTAAAATGTTGAAAAAAAATAATTATATTTTAGTTTTAGGTTAAAAATAAAATAAAATGAGAGAGTCTTCTGTTTTTTAAATAAAATAATTTTTAATTAAAAAACAGAAGACTCTCTCATTTTATTTTATTTTTAACCTAAAATAAAAACAATTCTGTTACCATCGACAGTGAAATCTTTTTATTCAACTAATAATTATATTTTAGTTTTATTAAATTCTGGCTGCAAATAAAATGTGATCTTATTACGAGAAATCAAAGTCTAAAATAATATTTATATGTTGCTTTTAATTAAAGCCAGGAAGTACGTAAAGAATAAGAGTTTAGGAAAGCTGTCCGCCTGTATCTATGCAACCAAATAGACGCCTCTGGATAGTACTAGCCTACCTTAAAGGCGTCCTTGTAAATGAATATTTTTCATAATGTTTAAAATTTGACGGCCATCTCCCTTAAGCTCATTTCCTATTTTTCTAATTAGAGGGCCTTTACGCTTCTGGTGCTCAAGGTTTAGATTTATTCGGAAGATTTATCCTCCTCCTATACCACTATGCATATGTCATTGATGTAAGTACTCGTATTATGGGTTTTGTACAGAAAGAGCTTAGATTTACGTTTTTTTTTCGTGACATCTAGATGAATATTAGGGGAACCCAGACTCGGATTAAGCAGGAGTTCTACGTCAAAATGGCATCCCCATGCTTTACGTATTAAATTAAAGTGAGCTATCTAGTTCTATAGCATCGGTGAAAAAAATAAGTCATACATAGATACATTTTACTCTAATTGAAAGCATATTTTTCTGTCATTACTCGGTATATTCTTAAGGCAGGCAGAAAGCCTAGTGGGCTGCCCTAGTAATTTAATTCACTCGATTTTTTTTTTGTTCATTGGTTATAAAAATATTTAAAACGTGGGGAAAAATAATTTGCTGACTGTGAGTCTGAATTCAGATACTTACTTACAATAAACGAAAAGTCATAGAAAGTTCGTTCTAGTGTCAAAGTGTGTATACTTTCAATGTAAAAAGCTAAGTAGATTTTGGAAAGTTCGAAAGTTTGGAAATATAAGATTAAGGAGATTTTTTTTTATTTAGGTTTGACTAAAGATTAAGGTTTTTTTTTTTGGCTTTTTCGGCCATGGTAGCCATAAGCCATTTACGATACTATTTATTTTTATTTTTAAATTTGTCTCTACCTCGGGGGTCAGATTTTAGCCGGATGCCTCGAGCCGGATTCGAACTCGGGTCCTCTTGGTTAGCTGGCTGACATGCTACCGCCTAGCCTAACCGACCCCCCAAGATTAAGGAGTTGATCATTAACCAAAAACCTCAATAATAAATATTATTGATCCTTCTAATATTAATTTATTAAGAAGAAGTACATTTTTCATGAAACTGAGGGGGGGGGGTACTTTTAATGAAAGTGGGGAGGGGATTACTTTTCATGAAAATGGAGAGAGGAGGGAGTCATGAAGCTAGGGGAGGAGCCCCTGTATATTATATATGTAATTTAATAATAGGTGGTTCAATAAATTGTTAAAATTTTAAAAATAATATAATTAAGGTGATTTTTTCTTTGAAGAGGGACGGACTGGTAGAATTTTTAATTGAAAAGTAGTGGAAGGCAGCCCAAGGATAGTGAAAAAAAAAATTATTACATTTCCAAATAAGATATATTTATTGGATAGTTATTCTTTTTTTCCCTTTCCTTTAAACATCTTATTTAGAAATGTAATCATTTTTTTCTTCACTATCCTTGGGTTGCTTTCCATTACTTTTTAACTAATTTACAAAAAAGAAATTATTTTTTTATTAGTTATGTCCATTGATTAAATTATTTAAGTTGTTATCGGGAAATAAGGACTGTATTTTTATGTAGATAATTTTTATTTTATTGCCAACGTTTTGTCAACTTTGTTGACTTCTTCAGGGCTTACAAAGATAAGGCCTCAATTAGTACAGATTATAATATTTTCAAATCAAAATCAAAATTGAAGTGGTTTTTGAGATTAATTTTGATTTTGATTTGAAAATGATATAATCTCTTCTAATTGAGGCCTATCCACACTTTTAGAGCGCTGAGGAAGTCCAAAAGTTGACAAAACGTTGACATATAAATTATCTGCATAAAAAATATAATCCTTATTTCTCCGATAACAGCTTTAATAAGTAATAAGAAATTGAAATATTCCATCTGTAAAATATAGTCTTGAAAAGGTTTTAACTTTTTCCTTCAATTATTCTTGTTAGTGTAGGCATTAGAATAACGAGCTTTAAGCGAAATAGCGTTGCCTACGGGCTGGTATCCCTGGCGGGCAGCGTCTCGGTCCAAAAATAGTATTCCTCTTAAAAAACCACACTCCAAATGTATACATGTAAGCTCCCAAAATACATAGTCTCTTATAAAGTTTTACTGCCTCATTCGTCTTGACACAAGTTACAGAAATGATGGCTACTAGTATATGAATCTGTAAGTATTGTTTTTTTTCTATAATCTAGCAGCATTGTGATATTTTTTAAGTGTGGAAATAGATTTGAGTTTAAATAGGTGGGACCATGTGAGGAAAGAGAATTATATTATATCATTCTTTTTCTAGAATTTGGGATCGATGAATCGACTATGAGGCTCCAAATATTTAAAAGAGACTCAGATGTTGTTTGTATGACAGGCTGCTCCAGTAGTGCCGTAGAGAAACTTTTTTAATGGGAGATAAATTTAACCAAATTTATCGCGTGGAGAATTTACCACTGCTCTGAAGCCCAAAACCTTAGTAAATTGGATATTCAATAATGTTATTCCTCTAGTATTAGATAAGAATCGACTCGTTATTTTTGATTTTAAGTCGTTTCCTCCATGTCTTCAGCAATGGTTACCAATAATAATCGAAACGTCAAACCTAATGTAGAATTGTTATTCCTCAAGTATTAGATGAGAATCGATGGCTATTTTTGATTTTAAGTCGATTCCTCTATGTCTACAGCAATGGTTAACAATAAAAACCGAAACGTCAAAAATCCAATGTAGAATGGTTATTCCTCGACTCTTAAATGAGAATTATTTTTGAATTAATTTCAATATGAACTACAAAATGCAAGTGATATCTGATTAATAATAAAGGAACAAACATATTAATATTTCAAATGAATTTGATAAAGTTTAGCAACGATCCGTTGCAGTTTATTTTTATTAGTTATGTCCAATATTAAATATTTAAGTTGTTATCGGGAAATAAGGACTGTATTTTTTATGTAGATAATTTATATTTTATTGCCAACGTTTTGTCAACTTGTGAGGGGGAGGGGGGGGAGGAATAATTATCAATATATTTAATGTTTCTTAATTTAAAATCAATTGGAGTCTTTCATTTCAAAATTCGAGTTCAAATTACAATTATATTTCAAATTTGCCGCAAATATACCGATGGCATCAGCGCTCCCTGTCGGCAGCATTACGTTAGCGTTGCTGCAAATTAATCTGGGCTATTATATATATATATAATTTGTTACCTGGATTTCTGGGCTGAACCCAAGAGGGATGGAGGTAAGTTCTCGGGCGGTGCATTCTGCGCCCTTGGAGCCGCTCAGCCATATGCACTTGCACTTTTCGGGACAGGATGCGTCCCAGGTATGGGGCTGCTGGCCAAGGGTAGAGGGCAGCAGCAGCGCCAAAAGAAGAAGCGCGGCGGCGAAGGCGAGCGGAAACGCCGGCCGCCGCCGCGCCATCCTGACCGAAGAGGAACCCAACGCACTCAGCTGCCACGCCACGTCCGCATGTCTGCAACACACTGAACAGAACAACGTCCACAGGTTAGGTTACCAATTGGAAACAACAACAACCAACACCCATCTAGCAAATCAATACACCAATTAAATGAATAAATAATAATTAAGAATTTGTGGAAAAAAATCAATAGAGATAAAATCCTTATCATCATATATAATTTTTATAAAAAAAAAAAAAACCGAGTTCAAAAAAATTAAATTCAACAAATAAAATAATAAGAACTCAAAAATCAAATAAAATGCACTAAAAGGTATAAAATAATTATCTAATTTAAATTTATAATTTTTCTCATTAATATATCAAAGAATAATTGATATATCAACGAGAATTATTTTGACCGCGCTCATTTTGAAAAAGATATTTATCGCGAGACTACTGCGGATAACGCTATTGGAGTCTACGGATTCTTAAGTCTGGACCAAGAGAGAAAAGATGTGATCCATTTAGCTATAATCCATCGTCATTTTGCGTATAGCCCACATGACATTCTGATGGATCACCACATTGGATTGTAGCTAAATGGATCACATCTTTAAAAAAAACAACATGTTTTTCTCTTGGTCCAGACTTAAGACTACGCAGACTCCAATAGCATCATCCGAAGTAGTCCCGCGATATATATCTTTTTCAAAAAAGCGGGGTCAAAACAATTCTCGTTAATATATCAATTATTCTTTGATATATTAATGAGAAAAATTATAAATTTATTTAACATCATTATTTCACGTTAGAAATATATAAGTTCAGATATTATTTTCACTCAATATTTGACAAAAAATCACCTACATTTGATTCGCGATTGAATCAAATGTAGGAAACATTCGATTTATCTAATTTAGTTACAACTAAACGATGAAATTGTTAAATGAAATCACTTTTTGAAGGCGGTGCCACAAAATATACATTTTATGAATCGAACTCTACGGATCTTACTTAGTACGTTTGGCGAGTACGCTCGCTTATATAGTTTGTTTGGCACCGACTTCAAAAAGTGATTTCATGTTAATATTTCGTTGTTTAGTTGTAACTAAATTAAATAATTATTTTATACCTTTTAGTGCATTTTATTTGATTTTTGTGTTCTTATTATTTTATTTGTTGTATTTCATTTTTTTGAAGTCGTTTTTTTTTCTAAAAATTATTTTTATTTTTCTCTTTTTAGTGATGTTAAGAATAGTGACTTATGATAATACCTTGCAGGCATCTCGTAAGAGAAAGATTCGATACTTATATATCGATATAAAAAATAATCGATATATCGCTGCCATCCCTAGATAGAACACGTTTATTTTCGGGAGAATTTCTCCCTTTTTCAATGGTAAAATTTTCTAAAAAATAAAAAAAAAGTTGCTTCCTCTAAAATTCAGAAAGGAACACTGAAGAAAACAACAATTTAGAGGAAGCAACTTTTTTTGAAAATTTTACTATTTAAAAAGGGTGAAATTTGGTTAAAAATAAACGAGCTCTATTATTATTTCGTAAAAGATTTATATTTTTTTAAATATTTTAAATATAATCAATAAATAATATTTTCTTATAAGTACTTTATAATTAATTAAATAGAATAAATTAAAGCTCGTAAAATTTCTTCAAGTAAAAGTTATAAGATAAGAAACTTTGCTATTTTGATTTAAGAAAAAATATTTTGAAAATAATTGTTATTATATTTTGAAAATAATTTAATATGTAAGTTTAATAACTTAATAATTTTATAATTGTGTTTTTAAAATATATATTTATGAGACGCCCGCGTCTGGCCGAAGGCCTGGCTATCAACTAGTACGACAAAATATCAACAGTTCACTAAAACTTCTTAAATTTATGTTCAATTATGAATATATAGAAAAAGATTTAAGAAATTAAAGACGAAATCTATTCGGACATTAACATTAAATATGTATGAAGAATCATTTCATTAGGTATTTTTTTTTCATTTCCTATATGTTTTCGCAATAAGACATGGAAAGATATATAGTAATTTTTTTACTTTGCCATACGATGAATGGGGAAGTATTGGTATAGTAAATGAAGAGCTGTTATCGATATTTACTTTATTTTTGGTACGTATTTTCGAAATAACTTAAAATTTAATAAAAAAAAAACAATTGAGATATTTCACGGCGTTTCAGTCTACAATAAAATCTTGTAAAACGAACATGTATTATATTTTGTCAAAATGTCTGTTAGTAATGATGATGAGTGGCTAGTGAGTGAGTGTGTTACCAAATTTTGTATACGCTGTAGCTCAAAAACCAATGAGCCTATCAGGATGAAACTTCATATTTAGATATGTTTTATATTGAGATTAAGAGTTAATTATATTTTGGATGAAATCGAAGCAAAAATTAGGGGGGGGGTTACAATTCATGATTCATATGTAGCTATTTATTTCCTCCAAATCAAAAATTGTATTATATAGTGAAACCCCTCAAATCCGAGCTAATTGGGGCTGTAGCCTGTTCGGATTTCAATTTGTACGGATTAGCCAAAAGCTGGTAGTTTGGATATCTCATTGAAGAAAATGATACTCTTTCTATCCTTGAGAAGCTGAAGAAAGTTACAATAAAAGACGTTATTTACTGGGTTCCAGAATCGTGGCAAAATTCAAGTGTGAACTTAATGCGGAGATCTTGAAAGAAGCTTTGGCCTAGCCTCGAGTTCTAGAAAACACCTACCCAAACTTAAATTTGTAAAAAAAAAAAAAAAAAAAACTCGTTCGGATTTCCCGGGATTTCGGATTTGAGGGGTTTCACTGTAATTTTAATCAAAAAATTATTTTATTGGGGAGGATGCATTTTTTTGTGGGGTAAAATATAATTTTTTTGTTTATCATAAGTATCATAAGGTATCTATCTATCTATTTAAGAAGAATAATGTATCAATAATATTTTTTTTTAATTTAATTCACTTTAAAGAGAAAGAGTTATGAATGATTTATTCGCTGACAATATTAAGTCACAAACAATTACTAGTCAATTTGGTAGAATACTAATTAATATAAATAATTCATGTATGGTATAAAGTGAAGCTTTACTTGAAATAAAATAAAAATAATCATAATAAACGTTTAAACTAGTGTAATGAGATTTTTTATAGTTGGCTTCACGAATATAGAAGTATTGACTCTTATAACATATAAGTTAATTGTAGTAGGAGAGTAGAGGTGGCGTTAGAATCGAATCGGCGTGGCAACCGTGGACCCTGTTGAATCTGGTCAATGTTTGTATTTTGGGGAGTCAAGTAAAGAAGAAAACTCACACATAATTCTAATTAGAATAGTTTAACTATCTTCCAATAATTTGGTAAATTTCTTATATTTATTCGCCCATTTACTTTTAAAATAATCGATTTTTGATTATAGACATAAATTTTATTGTTTCAATTTTATGCTCAAATGGCTTGAAACCGGATCTTTCATTGCAAACAAGAGACGATAATTTTCTAAAGGATTTCACAAAATTCCCATGAATATTCAATGTCCCACTTCGAAGGGAGCTGATGTTGCGTTTTATTGTATTCATAAATAAATCAATTGATTATTCTATTTTTTTATAGGAAATAATAGTTAAAAGCCCTTGAAATAAAAGGGAGTGCGGAGACAAAAAGGGGTTGAAAAAGAAAAAAAAATATATGGTATACCTATATATAAAGGAAATATAAAAGTTTCCCCACTTCACTTACTTTTCCCGTTCGCAGCCTGCAGTCTCTGTGTGTGTGTGTGTGTGTATGAATGTGTGTGTCTCAATTAAACTGTATTATCTTGACCAACTGAATGCTAAGCGAATCCTTTGGAAATTTAAATAAATGACCTGGTTAGACAGGTCCAAGTAGTGCTTATCTGTCAGATGAAAAGGGTGCTAATCACACGACTCTTTTGTAATCCCTTCATGCAGGCGACATTCTATGTTTTACGGTAAAATGTTCGCAGAATGAAGTCTTAATTAACCGGAAGCATCCCTTGTTCACGCGTACTTCCAGCTCTGCCACAAACGGACACATAAAACCACTGAAACTAAAGGGAGGAAGTGTAAAAATGACGTTTTTACTTTCTAAGATTCGCCGCCATCTTTCTTAGTCAGGTTCCTAAACGAGTGTAAAGTGTTTTTGCATTTAAATTAGTTCAAAACTTGTTACTAGGTGTTGTTTTGGTTCAAAGTTTCCTAAAATAAATTCAAACAAAGAAGTGAGGTTTTTAATTAGTTTTAATTTTCCTACAAGTGGTTTCAAAGCCGAGAAGATTTGGAGAATTAATTGAAAGGCTAATGATACCATTTTTTACTTTTTCCATGCGAAGCGGATAAAATATTCTAATCGGTCCTGCTCTAAGTGCAACTTCAAAGGATCCTCAGGTAAACACTACGGAACCCATGGTCTCAACAAAGTTTCTTTATAAGAGTTTTTATAATAACAAATGCCAAGAGACATTTATAATTTCTAATTAATTTATTTAAAGTGTTTTATTTTTTATTTTTTTTTTTTAATGAATAAATGGGTATAACGAGTACCAGGAACGAAGTCAGTCTAATTTTTTCTGGTTAAATATTTTATTAATTCGAAACCATAATTTTTGAAACTAATGACGCTCGAACATCACTTGAAATTTAATCCCATACAACAAGGGTGTCAAACTCGCCGCCCGAGGGCCGCATGCGGCACATAACGAATATTTTAGCAGTCGAGACAAATACACCATCATCATAATAACGAGTATTAGTACCTACTCTAATATTCTTAAACAAGTTTACGATTTGAAAGAAGAAATATCTCAGTTTATAATAACTAAAAATCAAGACATAAGCTTGTTTTCTGATCCAACGTGATTGCAAGATTCATCTTTTATTCAATTTGTTATGGTGGGGATGGTTATTTGTTATGATCTGTTACAAAGGGGGTTATAATTTTCAAATTTCACCCCCCTGGTTAATTTTTGTATTCTTACCCTGCTGGAAGTCCCCAGATGATGTATACAAATTTTGGTTGAGTTTGGACCAAAGGGGGCTATAATTTTCTAAATTCGCCCCAACCCTGGTTAATTTTTGTATTTTTACCTTTTGGGGGGGGGGGGGGGCGGATGATGTATACAAATTTTGGTATAGTTTGGACCAAAGGGGCTATAATTTTCTAATTTCGCCCCAACCCTGGTTATTTTTTGTATTTTTACCCTTCTGGGGGCACACAGATGATATATACAAATTTCGGTTGAGGGCTATAATTTCCAAATTTCGTCCCCCATCCCAGTTAATTTGGGTATTTTTACCCTTTTGGGGCCCCACAGAAGATGTATACAAATTTTACTTGAGTTTAGACCAAGGGGGCTATAATTTCCGAATTTCGCCCCCACTTTGGTTAATTTTTGTATTTTTACCCTCCTGGAGGCCCACAGATGATGTAGGTATACAAATTTTGGTTGAGTTTAGATCAAAGAGGGCCATAATTTCCAAATTTCGCCACTTCCCGGTTATTTTGGGTATTTTTACCCTTCTGGGGCTCCCACAGGAGTTTGGACCAAAGAGGGCTAAATTTCCAAATTTCGCCCCCACCCTGGTTAATTTTTGTATTTGTACCCTTCTGGGTTACAGAGGGGGGGGGGGTGTCAAAAAACTTCCAAAACGCGTTACATAATACTTGTAAGTTCCCTTATACGATTTAATTTTAACGCTGCAAGGAAAATATCAGATCATGTGTGACAAAGAGGATTCAAATATAAGCTAGTTCTTGGGGAAAAGTAGTTGAAAAATAAAGATACAACGCTCTTTCCAACGTGCAACATGAAAAAATCAACTTTAAGTGATACTGTATCGTATCAAATATACGTAGAAAAGATTTTTAGTCTTAGAACTAAATTTGAAACAAGATTTGCAGGTTTTAATTCTTTAGAATACAAATTTTCTTTGTTTTATTTGATTTTCTCAATAAATATAGACTCATACCTATAATCATATGCAAATGGAGGTGATTGAGATTCAAATTTAAAGGTAAAATTCATTAAAGTTGACGTGCCTGAATTTTACTGATATTTTACCAGTCGGGTTTGAAAATACATACACGAAGATTCGCATGAGAAATCATTTCCATGTTTGTAAGTATTTATCGGTGCGGGTAGTTATTTACACTTATGAAAGGAAATAAGTCTCCTGACATATACAGAATTAATCTTGGATCAGTTTTGGAAGTAATCACTGCGAGCAATACTTCCCCCGAAGTAAGAAAGATAGTAGCAGAGAAGAGATATAAAAAGTGTCAGGAAGAAAACATTAAATTGTCCTTGTTCTTCTTTATTTCTGTATTTTTCGAAACGTTTCTATGAATATTGAAGTTTTTTTTGTTTTTTGTTTATTCCGTCCCACCTAAACTTAAACCTATTTAAATGCAAAGAAATGAGTATCTACCTATTTGAGAAAGATTGAATTTTTTTCCCAAAATCAACTTAACGAAAATGAATTTAATAGATATGTTTATATTGCATGTAGGAAGGTCCTGCCCCCTCAGGAGTTGAACCCAAACACTAGTTTGCTTTCCGGGCAACTAGTCAGACTCTTGAGACAATGACCTTCAAACATGCAACATTGATTGTCTCAAGGGTCTGCCCGGAAAGCAAACTAGTGCTTGGGTTCAACTGCTGAGGAGGCACTCCTACATGCAATATAAACATATCTATTAAAATCCTTGATTCAACCTAAATTCATTTTCGTTAAACCTTTTTATTTTGGCCCATATGTTAGCTTTTAAATTTGACATACAGACCCTACAAAATAAGCCTAATAAAAATATGATATGTGAAATAAAAAAAAAGAACCAGCCTTTCCATGTTATTTAAATGGGAAAACTTTTAAATTTTTGATCGAGCTTTTAAATAAATTAATAAAATTAAGAGCTCAATTTGATTTCTACATATAGATAGTAACAAGAATAGTACAAAAAAAAAGTTTCCCAACTGAACACTCTAACATATTATTGTTATTATTAATATTATTAGCTAATGAACTTTATGCATTATTTAGTGAATAGAATAAAATTTATACCATACAAAATTTCCCTCTCGAAATTATATTAAATTTTGATTATCTAAATTCAATCAGAGTATGAATTCCAATTATTCATATACATAAAGATGTAAATTAATAATTTCAGTTATGCAGCGAATACAACTTTCATAGTTTTCATTAAGCAAATATAATAGTCTAGTGACAATTGTGGTATTCAACTGAATGCAAAGCTAGGGATATAGGATATTATGCGGTTTCCAAACAGACGGAGTCTATCTGCTATATTTATCATATAAGGCTTACTCCCCAATGATTATTAACCTCCGGCGGAATCGATTAATCCATTCACATTTCACGCAAATAGCGTCTGTTCGAATGGAGATGAAGATTACTATTCTAATAGAAAAACTATGAATTTATCTATGCACTATCTTTGTATTAATTAAATAACGAAATGGTCAAATTTATATGCTGTGTACCCCAGGACAAATAACTTTTAAAACTAGTCAAATTGTTAGAGTGACTAGGCTGATATATAGGACATTTTCTTAAATATTTAATTAAATTACTATTTTAGTGTCTAAATTGGTCTTAAATATTTATTAGTTATCAATATCATTGTTTGATTTTTCTATTCTTAATACAAATTTTTTTTGAATATTTTTTTTTCCTCCCCCCCTCCCCTCTAAATAACCCGTGACAACCAACCCCAATGCTTGTAACAGGGCAGGTTGTCACAAAATTTTACTCCGATAGAACTTTTTTCAGAAAAGCCAAATGCTGCTATGGCCTCATATTTGTGGGGAAAATATTCCCAAGGATATTATGAGATACACTAATGTTAGAAAGGGAAACTGTAAACACTGCCTCTTTTAGGGCCGGTTGTATGTCGCAAAGTAAATTATTTTTACCACTAACCAAGGGTAGATGGTAAATGGAGAAACTGGGATGGCCAATCAGATGACAGGCACTGAAAGTTCCTGTCATCTGATTGACCATCCCAGCCCCTCCATTTACCATCTACCTCTGGTTAGTGGTAAAAAGAATTTACTTTGCGACATACAACCGGCCCTAAGGGAGTTGACACCGTACACTTACTACCAAAAATTTGAGACGAACCACTACCAAAGGGCCTTTATTTTTCCTCGCCTCAAAGCAGAAACTTTTATGAGTGGCTGTCCGAGTGGAGCTAGGCTAGACATGCACATATATGCAAAAGCCGTGTCTGTATAGGAACAAACACTTGACAGGGCATGCGCAATTGATATATTTGAATATAAATATACTACCATATTTATTCCTAGTTATTTATTATATGTTATTCGAGAGAGTAAAAACCATAAAATGTGACAATCAGTCCCGGTCCCCCTACTTTTTTTAAATTTATTTTTTTAATTTGATTAATATAGTTCATTGAAATAGATATCCTTCTCTCTCTGTAAAATGTTAAATTTGAGAGGAAATTTTATAAGTAACCATAGCAACTGCGTTGTTATTGCATCCATTAGTTTTGCTGAAATTCGAGATCGAATATGAGGTCAACTTCATTTTTCATTTTATTTTTTTACTTTTTATTTTTAATTTGTACTTTTTTATTACCGGTGGCTTCAAATAGCCAGTGATATCTCATTAATAATAAAGGAATAAACATATTAATATTTCAAACGAGTATGGTTAAAGTGTAGCAATGATCCGTTGAAGTTTATTTATTTTTTATATAATTTCGGAAACAATGCCAATTTAGATCCTATAAGTGAAGTATTTTTATTTATATTTTCATAAGTATGTGTTCATGTGTATGTGTGTGTGTAAATTGGTGTAGAGGCCAGATTATAGCCTGTCCAGCCTTTGTGATGGGCTAGGCTTGTACCGAGGCTTGTTGATTCACAGTCAAGGACTCTACCACTCGGCCAGCCTAATCTTTAAAATAAAAAATAAAAAAAAAAATCTAAGAAATTACTAAGAAAATTTCGATTACTTGTATGAGATGAGTCTGATTTTTTAAAGAATATTGATATTTTACGTATAGGTATATGAAATATTTTTTAAAATGATGAATAATTCAATCTTTTATCCACCAAAACAATTAATTAGGAGTTGAAATGAACTATTTTTTCTTGAAATAAATAGGTAAATAAGATTCATGTGAGTACCTACCTAGATACGAAATTTTTTTCTAATATACATAAGTAAATGATTTGTAACGGTTAAAAGAACTCTCTAGAATGCAAGAGTTGGAGTGATTTTATAAATTGTTATATGTTATATAATTGTTATATTGTTAAAGTATATCCTCTATTAGTCGAACGGCCGCCATTTTGTTATTCTAAATTTTATTATTGGTGTTTTTGTCTTTTCTTTGATGTTTTAAAACTCCTCCTTCTTTTACAACCCACTTTTGTACTTTATTTCAGAAATTTTACCTCATATCTCCGCCAATTGTGAACAGATTTTGAAAAAAAATTTGCATTGGGTTCAGTCTAGCTTCCGATTGGTCCCTTTTTTTCTTTGGTATTAGACCTTTTTTGTTAGGTTTGTTCAGGCCTAACTTCTTTGTTTATGAACCGATTTCGATGATTCTTTTTTTATTAGAAAGGGAGTATCTTAGGGATGGTGCCATATTAATTTGGTCAAGTTTTGATGATATGATCAACGACGAAATAACGTAAATCTCCAATTCTTATGAGCAAATAATCGAAATTATGATAAATAAAATGTTTTATAAAAAAATCTTATAACATTCAATTAAAACCCGTAAAAGTTTCGAGAGAATTTCTATATTTATGAATTGAATTGTATTATCATTTTCTGATGAGACGAGGATGAATGGGGGAGGAGGATTGGAGGAGGATAACCAATCGACTTGATTGTTGAATAATGGAATTGAAATAATTATTGGAAAAGAGGTTTTTTTATCTAATTAGATTTTTCCTCTTATTAAAAACAAGGACTAAAGATGAATAAGGACACTCGATGGTGGAGAAGTAATCTCCGGAATCGAAGCAAAAATACAATGTATACATTAATTAATGTAAAATAATTGGTTTAATAAAATTTATAAAAAAAAAATTATGATTGAAAATGGAATTGTGGCAGGAGGATAAGGGGAAAACCCAATCGACTTGATTGGGGAATAATGGAATTGAAATAATTATCGGAAAAGAGGTTTTTTTATCTAATTAGATTTTTCCTCTTATTAAAAACAAAGACTAAAGATGAATAAGGACACTTGATGGTGGAGAAGTAATCTCCGGAATCGAAGCAAAAATGAAATGTATACATTAATTAATGTAAAATAATTGGTTTAATAAAATTTATAAATTTATCATTTTCTGATTCATTCGGCTGACGCTTTCTCTTACGAGATGCATGCAAGGTATTATATTAAGTCACTATTAATAACATCACTAAAAAGAGAAAAATAAAAATAATTTTTATAAAAAAAAAAAAAAACCGACTTCTAAAACTTAAATGCAACAAATAAAATAATAATAACTTAAAAATCGAATAAAATTCACTAAAAGGTATAAAATAATTATCTTATTTAGTTACAACTAAACGACGAAATATTAACATGAAATAACTTTTTGAAGTCGGTGCCAAACATATACATTTTATGAATCGCACTTGACGGATTTACTTATTACGTTTGGCGGGTACGGTCGCTTATAGGTATAGTTTGTTTGGCACCGACTTCAAAAAGTAATTTCATGTTAATATTTCGTCGTTTAGTTGTAACTAAATAAGATAATTATTTTATACCTTTTAGTGGATTTTATTTTATTTTTAAGTTATTATTATTTTATTTGTTGCATTTAAGTTTTTTGAAGTCGGTTTTATTTTTTTTTATAAAAATTATTTTTTTCTTTTGAAGGCGTGGTTAACAAATAAATAACCAATAAGATACCAGATAAGCAAAAAAATGGCAGCTATTCTATGAAGAAACTAATAAGACAATAGATGACAGCAGAATTTTTTCCAAGATGGCTGCTGAAGTTATAAATATGTTACAAAATAAAGACAATCAAATTTGCGCAAAAAGACTTCATGTAAAAGATAAAACTTTTATCTCTGAATGGAGAAAATTGTATTCTTGTACCGTGTTAAAGATACTTTAAGAAGTCACTAAATTAATTTCTTATTTAAGCAATACCTATTAAAGTTTAATAAATTTTGTCATTGAAAAATTATATAAAAATAGCCAGATCTATGAATAAAGAAAAAGGCCAAACTAATTTGACAATAAATAATAAAACCCTAGTAAGTAATAAGACAAAAATCTGAAAATAAAAATATTATTTGACAATTTTAAGTCGAAGCACCAAATCTAAACAGACTTCATAGCAAGAGTTTTTTGAAATTATAATACAAGTATTCAGATTTTTTGTGGACAAAATTAGTGGTAGTAGTTATAGCTTCCATTTTTCAACAAAGAGACTTTTTTTATTTTATTACTAGTATTTAATTTTCGTTTGGTGTTTCAAAACCCTTCCACAACTATTTTTTATCTTTCGTTATAATGTATACTTTGTTCTTCTTTTGGAAGCGTGCTTAAACAAAATGACAGTCATTTTATTAAAAAAAGTAGGTATATTAAGCTAATAGAAGAAAACTTTTTTTACATATTCATACTTTTATATAATTATTTGAAATGAATTGGTCTTCTACAATTTTATATTCGATTATTCATTTTTTAAGGCAACATAGCTTATTAAACATAAAAGTGATATATTCTGACAAATATTAACTACTTTTAGAAAAATATCAAGAACAAACGTCAGGTTGGCGTGATTCGATTTCAACCGAAATCTTAACAGGTCTTAATCTTATTAAAAAACAAAAATATAAGATTTCATTTTGATTTTCCTATTATTTTATTATTTTCCTATTTTCTGGGATAAACCGAAAAGTGTACAATGTACATAAAGTCCGTCATAGACAAACACACTTACAGACAAACCTAAAAAATTATATATATATATATATATATATATATATATATATATATATATATATATATACTTTTCTACTCAGGGAGGCTTCAAAATCGCTTGAAAATGAGGACATTATATGTGGGGTTCAAAAGCAGAGTGGACCAACCCACAAATCTCATTTTCACTGATAAACCTCTATAATCAAGTAGGTTTTTGATAAAACTAAATAGACAGATTGGTCCAAACTTAGTTTATAAACGTCCTTCTAGATTACAGAACAGGTAGCACTTTCGCCTCAAACCTTTACTCTATTTTACTGGATTTCTCATAAAAAAACAAAAGTGGGATGGTCCACTACTTTTGAACGCCTCATATGAATTCAAGTAGTAAATTTAGAATTGTTCTTTTATTTAAAAATGTATAATAATTTTAGATTAAACCTCATTATTGAATACTTTTAAATATTAATATAAAGTTTAAAGATGTCAACCCCCCCACCTCGCCAAAAAATTTCTGAATACACCACTGTTTAAAATAAAATTGATAGTTATAAAATACATTTAAATAATTGAAGTTAAGTCAATTGATAATAATTCAATAAAAAGCTGATTCATCAAATAAATTATGAATAATTTGCATTTAGTTTCTTTCATATTCAAATTCACCAAATGAATCGTTTTAATTATATACCTAGGTACTATATTTATACTTGTTATACAAAATGAATTTTTGCTTCATCTTTAGATGTTTTTTACTTTAAGAATGAAAATAATTTACATTCCGGTTCAATTAATATTTTTGATCTGTTTTATTAAATATTAGGATAACCTAATGAATCAAATAAAAACGAATAATTTAGCAGAGTAAATAGAAAGGGCGAAACGAGAAGGAAAAAGCAGGTGAACGAAAGATAAGAATTTATTTAATATTAATAAATAAAATTAGTTCTTTTTTTATTCTTCTACGCTGCAACTGATTAATCTTGAATCATTTGTAAATCAAGAAGAGGTTAGGGTTAAATCTATTATCGGGCAATTACTTTAATAAAGAATAGAGAGAGAGGGGATGGGTGATGCAGAGAAGGAAAATTAAGGGCAATTAAGGTCAAAGAGTTTAAACCCTAAAGAAAAAGAAAAATGAAAGAAATATTAGTTTGATTAAAGAAGCTAATTTGATATGCCTTTTAATTTTTACAGTTTCGAGATTAATTTCTTACATTAACATTTCTTCATATTGATCTAAATGAGAACCATTTTTCTTTAAAATGAATAATCTATAAAAGGCAAAATTTTGATTAATATTTTGCAGTGAGATTGGTTCATTTCCTTTCATATTTTATTCTAACGTCCCCTGCTGGATCGTTAAAGATTTATTCTAGCTGTGGAATGGCATCGTCGTGGCGTGGGAGTGGGGGATTTGCACCATGTGTTTATGTAGCACAAGCCAAGTTGGAACAGAAGAAAACGTAACTGGTATGGTTGCAATTAGAAAATTTGATGTTCGAGTGATGGAGCTAACAGTTGGCAGCCCTGAGCCCTGAGCAAGGGCTCGGGCCAATCAACTTCACTTTATATTACGTAAATATAATTCTGCTTTTATTACAATCAACTTTAATTGGATATCAATATAATTAAAAATGCTATTCAATGGCTTGTAAAACAAATAGATGAGAAATGAACTTAATAATTATATTAGATGAAAATATTTTGAATGGGTGATTTGAAACAATAATTAAGTTCATTTAAATTTAAATGAAAATTTAGCACGCTTTACAATCTGGTGTTTCATTAACGAGTTTAATAAAATCTCGGTTCTTCTTAACATCTATATAAACGGTCACCAGATGCAACAACAGTTGTTGACCAAATGTTTCGCAATTTTCTTGAAGAGTGCCAATCTCATCTAGTAATTTGATAATTTTGAAAATTGATGATTTTTTTTAAGATTTAGTGGTTTTAATATTTTTAACTATGATTTTTTTATGTTTTTATAGTTTAGATTTAGTATTCTTAAAAATAAATAAATAAATAAATAAAATAAGATTGGAAATTCTAGCAGAAAAAACTTCAATTCAGATTAATTATAGAAAAAGAATTTAATGGAATAGAGATTGGAACAAACTGTAATTCGTATTTAAAAATAAATAAATAAAATAATTTAATGAAGCTGTTGAAGCTTTTATTTTTGTGATTAATGTTATTAAGATTTGAAATTTTAGTAAAATCACATATAATTATTTATTGAACATGAATAAATAATACAATAAAACTATGTCGTTTCGATCAACTTATTCTGCGATCGTTCTCAACTATGAGCACTAGGGTGGTCATTATTTTGGGTATTTTCAAATTTTTACGCTGGCAGTTGCTCATATGGTTCGAAATAAATAAAAAAATATATCCCCCAAGTTTCAAGTCTCTATCTCAATTTTAATCTGTGCTGCACAGCAATGCAAGCATTTAAATAACATGGTTTGAAATAAATATCAATATTTTATTCCGGCCAAAGCAATGATTCAAAAAATTTGAAACTCTTTAGATTTTATCCTTATAATAGTAGGTATTCTTCAAAAATTTTACAGATTTTTACTTATTATAATTTTTGAGTTACAGCTAGATAAAATACTGCTATATCTTACCGTTATTAACTATAGTTACATACTCCAAAATTATAATAGCTAAAAATCTGTAAAAATTCTTAGGGATAGCTACTATTATAAGGATAAAGTCTAATGAGTTTCAAATTTTTTGAAGCATTACTTTGGCCGTAATAAAAAAATTGATCCTTCAATTCCAAAAACCCCATGTTACGATATTTAGATGGATTTTTATAATTTTAATAATTAATATAACAAAGTATAATTGCCATATCAATGAGAATTGTTTTTGACCGCGCTTATTTGAAAAAGATATTTATCGCAAGACTACTGCGGATTACGCTATTGGAGTTTGCGGAGTCTTAAGTCTAAATATATTTTTCAAATTAGAGCGGTCAAAAACAATTCTCATTGATATGGCAATTATCCTTTGTTATATTAATTAGAAAAATTATAAAAATTTATTTAAGATCATTATTTCAAGTTAGAAATATATAAGTTCAAATATTATTTTCACTCAATATTTGACAAAAATTTCCTACATTTGATTTCGCGATTGAATCAAATGTAGAAAACATTCGATTATAATTAGATGGGAAACTTGCATTGCTCTGCGCAAAGGTTAAATTTGAGATAGACAATTGAAACTTGAGTGATATTTTTTTTAATTTATTTCGAACCATACGATGCCTCTGTCAGCGTAAAAGTCCGAAATAATCCATAAAAATTTTTAAGAAAAAAATAAAAACCGACTTCAAAAAATTAAATGCAACAAATAAAATACACTAAAGGTATAAAATAATTATTATCTTATTTAGTTACAGCTAAACGACGAAATATTAACATGAACTTACTTTTGAAGTCGTTACCAAACAAACTATACCTATAAGCGAGCGTACCACGCCATAACTGTAACACTAGTAAGATCCGATCGAGTGCGATTCATAAAAGGTATATATTCTTGGCACCAACTTCAAAAAGTAATTATTGTGTTAATATTTCGTCGTTTAGTTGTAACTAAATAAGATAATAATTATTTTTATACCTTCTAGATGTATTTTTATACTTTGTTGCATTTAATTTTTTGAAGTCGGTTTTTATTTTTTCTTAAAAATTTTTATTTTCTCTTTTTAGTGATGTTATTAATAATGATTATATCATCAGAACTTGACTCAAATTAATATGACACCATCCCCAAGACACCCCTTTCGGATAAAAAAAGAACCATCGAAATCGGTTCATAAACAAAGAGGTTAGAGTCCTAAAACAAACCTAATAAAAAAGGTCTAATACCTATGAAAAAAAAATCGAAAAAAAATGGGACCAATCGGAAGCTATACTGGACCCAATGCAAAAAATTTTTCAAAATCGGTTTGAACAATTGGCGGAGATATGAGGTAACATAGGCACAAAAAAAAAAAAAAAAATTCAATCGAATAGAGAACCTCTCTCCTTTTTTGAAGTCGGTTAAAAATAAGGCCCACCCTAATGAGCACCCACTTCAATTTTAGGTTAACGATCGCAGAATAAGTCGATCGAAACGTCGTAGTTTTATCGTATTATTTATTCGTGTTCAATAATTAAATATGTGTGATTTTACTAAAAATTCAAATCTAAATAAAATAATAATTTGATTGTATGGAATAAATTGAATGAAATAGGTATAAGGTGGAGAAAAAGTCCCGCTAGAAACAACCAAGAGACCAACTCACATTAATGTGTCATGTAAAGTGTAAATGTAGGTTGTCTATACCACAGATGGTCATGGGGGACTTGCTACATGCTATACAATATAATATTAATGAAACAAAAACTCCTTTTAAAAATTAAAATGGTAGATAAAATGTGACTTGAGTAGTTGCTTTCTAACGGTTAAGTTGAGATGCTCAATCGATTTAAGCATATGTCAGTTATTCTATTGCTTATTTTAAATAAAAACCTTATTAAATATAGAATAAAGCAGGAAGAATCTACCCACTGAACGATTTCCCAGGGCATTATTATCGAGCTGATAATTTCCATAGCAACCACAAAGGCTGAAAAAAGAGCGAAGTGGAGAAAACAAAGTTTCGTGAAGTTTATGCTAAGCTTGTTTAAAAAAAGGCAGCAAGCATATAACAACGTTGGGAGTGATGAGTGTAGGTATAGAATTCAAATTTCTTAACTATGTTTCAAACCCTATGCGCTGACTATATAAAATAAGCTAGCCATGTTCGAGTCCGACTCGCATTCAGTATCTGATATAATTTTATAATTATAATTTTAATATTTGAAGAAAGAACTTAAGGTAGTTCTTTCACAAATGCAAAAGTTCAAGAAGTCTTCGAAACTTTGAATATGTCATTAAAAGCATAATAAAAACACTGTTCAAATTTGAAGACGATTTACCACACCAAACATGAAATAATTGCAATTAAAAATGAAATTTTTTACAAAATTAATTTTAACTTCATTTAATGAGATCTTTAATTAACTCACGCCCCATTTTTTTTTATCTTCGAACCCACAAAAATTGAACTCCACAAAAAGTCATCCGATTAAAATTGTAATACAATTTTTGATTTCAAGGAATATAATTATACGATATAACTTGTAAATTTCGAATTTGTATTTTCTTTAGATTTTGAGCTACAATGCTCTAACAGACGGACAGACAAACAGACATTGTAGTGACAGTAATAGGGTTCCGTTTCACTTTGGTAAGGAACCCTAAAAAGAAGTTTGAATTTCTATGTGAGAAGATAATCTTTTAGAGAACATCTCTTAAATAATCAATTTAAAAGAGATCACCTTCTGTTGGCTTATTACTAGTAAACTCAATTCTAGTCCTGTTGCATCCAATTAAAATACCAAGATTCGCAACCCTTATTTCTATTAAAATTCTAGTTGCTCTATATTAAGGGTATTAAGATAGAGGATCTAGAATTAGATGTGATTATCTCAGATGTTGTTACTGGTCGGTTTAAAAATATATGACAAAATGAAATTCTTTTACATGGCTCAAATGTAATCTGAAATTCTTTTAAATAAAATGAATCAGATATACAAAATAATGATACAGTTAATTTTAATCCTTAGAGTGAAGCAGTTCAACTAAGTATCTACTTTAGCTAAGGGATATATTTGGATTTCAAAAATTACCCCATTATGAACATGATACAAAGATCATCCAAGAAGATATCGTTATAAATTTATTTCCTGAACGGAGAAGATTAATGGCTACAAGACCACAAACTCCAATTAGTAAAAGAGATGAGGTTAGAAAAAATTGGAAAAAAATAAATGATACATTTAATCGAGTTAAATTATGCGGATAATTTGAATTAAGATTTAACATTTTAATAATAACTAACGATTTAATTACTTTTTTCTTTAAAATAAGGTCAATAAGCCGTATTTGCATTATTTTCAAACATTAATATTTCTCTGATACAAATCGAAATAACAGAATCGTCATTTCATTTATCCTTTTGAGTTTTAGAACTATAAGCCATGTCTTCACAGATGCATTAAAGGAGGTGACCTCCTAAACGATTACAATCCGATTTTTTTTAAACTTTAGAAATTGATAAATATTTATGAAAAAAATCCTTGCGAAATTTCATGAAATTTTGAGCGCTCCTTCTGGATATCATCAATTTATAAATTAACACATATCATTATGCGACTATATTTCGACTTATAGTCATCGAATGATAGAAAAAATATATTTAATAAAAATGAAAATCCCTTGAAATTTTAGGTACTCTCTTCAAGTATTGAGGGAACTGAGTACGAATATTCAAAGGGATTCGTGCGCTACATTCCTCGATAAAAATTAATAAAGTCAAGAAAAATGATTTCTTTGGAAAAAACCTTAAATTCACTTTTGAAACGTGGCAATATCGCATACTGTTAAAAGACGAGCAGCTCATTTAAATGAATTAATGAGCATGCGCTGTAGCCACTAGGTTGTCAAGTGTTTATTTTACTTGTGTGCGTATACAGAGACATGGCATTTGCATATGTGTGCGTGGTTCGACGAACAGCCACTCAGAAAATTTTCTACTCGTAGCGGGGACAAATAAAGGCGGTTACTGTATAGGTACCTCTCAAATTTTTGGTAGTAAGTGTACGGTATCAACTCCCTTAAGACTTCGACCAACCACAGAAAATTTCTTCCTCTTCATTCTATGAGGTAAATATCTATCTGTGTCGTACTTTGTTGGTTTCATCTTTAATATAAAAAAGTCTGATCAACCTCAACCAAATAATAAATCTGACCAACCTCAACCAGGATCAGTTTTTATTAAATTCAGTAAATTATCTGTTCATACGGATTTAGTTCAACGGGTGGAATTAGAGGCATAATGGTTATATGGTTCTATCCACTTTGCATGAGAGTAGAACCTCGAGAACAATGGTCAACAAATGAATGTAATTATAAAATAAAATACTCTGTGTGTTTAAAACATTATAAAATGATTATAAATAAAAGAGCAAGGGAGGCAGATTGTTGACAATATTCAATTAGGTAATTAGGATAAGAATCATTTAAGTAAATTTGTGGAAATTATATTCAACTTCAATCTAAAGTTGATTTTAAACTAATTCATTCTCCATTGCGGATAAATAACCGAAGTGTATGGTAGAATATTTCAAACGAAATGTAAATAAAAACAGAAAATTTTAATATAATAAACTTGGCAAAAAAACGAATAAAAGATAATATTTGAATTCATTTTGGTAATTTCATAAGTAAACATAACATGATCAAATCAAATTGATTTTAAATTTGGTATATAATTTTTTTTTTGTTTATTAAAGCGATTATTAGCGTACCTTAAGCTTTCATTAAGAAGACTAAAACATTATACATAAGATAAAAACATTTTGATGCATAAAACTTTTATTATAGAAGACTCTAAAGAAGCCATTTTTAGATTTTTTACTACTTTGAGATGAAAATGCTCTTAAGCTTGGAAAAATAAGTCGCATAACAAAAATTAATCTGAGATGATGAATTTTGAATGTAAGATTTATTATCTTTTAAAAATATTACCAATAAAATAATAATAATAATAGTTAATTGAAATTGTAGGGAGTTGGATAAAAATTTATTTATTTATTTTACAAACAAAAGTTTTATTCTTTAATGTGCAGACCGTTTCGTCATTTTATTTTTGATTTCTTCAGTGGTTCACTATATAACTCAATGGTTCTCAAAGTTGTCTGGTCAGCGACCTATCCAAAAAGAATTTCAAAGTTCACGACCCATCTTATACAATAACCATATATGGTACTAATCTGATCATAAAGTCAAGTTTCAGGGGCCATCTAATATCTGCTCACGACCCACAAGTGGGTCGAGACTAGGGATTGAAATCCCGCAAAGTGGGATTCCTCAATCCCGCGGGATCCAGCATTATTTGAATGCCTGTGGGATCTCGCACCAGCTTGCGGATCCGCAAAATCGTAAACTTGTCGACGAATGGCCCAAAATCCAGTCAAATCAAAGAAATGCAGGCCTTTAAGATGGGCGTCGAAAATGTAGAAAAGAGTCACAATTGTTGCTTTTTGTTTTTTAAGATCACTTGTTCAAAAAGAAGGAGTGACTTAATTATTTAAAATACTTTTATAATTATTTTTAAATTTGATGTTAAATTATTTAATTAAATATTAAATTATCTAATATAAATAACAGTTATCCAAATCCTACTTACATACAAATTAATGTGATAATTATTATGATTTACTTTAGAAACTATTATAATTATCTCTTTTAGACAAGTTATAGACTAGATAGAGAATATTAGATAACATATATAAAAAAATAAATAAGTTAATTCGCCTTAAGTTACTTGCATTTAAAAAGTTAACAAAGTCATAGTCATTATTATACATTATATGATGGAGACTAATAAGAAGTCAAACTTTAAAATAATTTTGTAGAGTACTACCAATTGTTGATTTTTGTACTTTTTATTAAACTTGGTTTGATTATTGACAAAATAAACGTTTTATTTATTGAATTTCTTAAAATGTAAAATACCTACGCGGGATCCCGCGGGATTAGGACCAATCCCGCAATAATCCCGCGGATTGCAATCCCTAGTCGAGACCCACAATTTGGGAACCACTGATATAACTCAATTGTCTAATCTAAGTTATATAGTGAGCTTCTGAATAAGTAAAAAATAAAATGACGAAACGTTCTGCACATTAAAGAATAAAACTATGTTTATAATTTAATTTTTATTCAACTCCCTACGATTTCAATTAACAATTTTAATTATGGATGCGATTAATGAAACAATAATAATAATATACTCGTTGAACCAAAAATGGCATCAATATTTTAGATGTAGGTAGAAGGCAGAATTCTGAAACGAAAATTTCTTCTTTCCATGTACTTTTAATTAGATACTAAGGTAAACAATGGGAAGGGCGATACATAAGATACATGGTATAATAGGGGTGTTCCCTATAATTAATAATTAAAATACGGTTATTCTCATTAGTAAGCTTAATTAACGGTTCAAGGGAAGAAGAAATAAGACAAACTTTCGTTTCGAAATTATGCCATTTACCTAACCTAAAACTTTTGGGAGATCGTGTATACTAAAAACAAAGCCAAAACTGTCCTAGCATATTGCAAACACCCGAAAACATTATTATAATGGGAGTTAAGAAACTTGTAGGGCGATTAGTTAGTTCTTAGATGTGTGACCGCATAAATCAATGTGAGATATTGAAATATGAGATATATACAGTAAACTTTCGTTTATCCGCGGAATTGGGTGGCACTGCAACTGCGGATAAGACAATTCCGCGGATAGCCCGGAAAATAGTCAAAAAAGACACAAATCAACACAAGATTGCTTTTCAGAGTAGAAGCAGTTTTTTATTATTTTACAAGTTAAACATATGTATGTGTAAACATAGTAGTTTTTAAAGTTTACTTTTGCATAAAATAATCCGTCAGCAGTTTTTGTTGTTTCGAGATAAAACACCTCTTCTTGAGGTTGGATTTTTTTCAACACCATTTTGTCACAGGGTGATGAAAAGACAGTATAAGGGGTGTTCTGAAAAGTGATGACTCATGCAGGAAGACCAGGGATAAACTGCCCGTGGATAAACGAGAGTTTACTGTTATATAATCCTAGTAGTGTTGCTTGCATCCTAGTGAAAACGAATAAGAAGATAGTTGTTTAATTTCCACTAGAAACTCAACCAACTTTAAACAATATGCAGGTACATACTAGTACACGAAAAGCTGGCCTATAGATTTGTTTGTTTATTTATTTATTTGTTAAGATAATTCTGATGTAACTCGTATTATTTATGTTCTAATTGATATTTTTATAAATTATTTGTTTATTGATTTACTGGTTCATTTTTTGATTTTAATTATTAACTTCAATGATGGAATATATTAAGACCTCTAGACTCTCTTTGGACATATTATCGTTAAGGAGAAAGTGTATTAATTCTCCAGAGAAAGCATAACCAAAGAAATGTTTGTTGATCTTTTAATATTCTAAAAGTTTTCGGGTCATTTTTGAGTTGATATCGCTTTGATGAAGTGATTAATTAAATGATCCAGGTGGATGATTTAATCCACAATCAAAGTAAATGATCAAAATGTGTCTCACGTCCTCTATAAATCAGAGGTAACAAAACACTTGAGATTAAAATCTTACTAGAAATTACAGGGTTTAATGAGACCATCCTTAAGATGTGTTTAAATATGCGTTTTTAGGAAGGCTAAACAAAAATAAGAATAACATAAAGGTCTTCTAGAATTTCATTAAATTCATGTAATAATACGAATAATTTTGTCTAGAAAAAAATGTTAAGAAAATATATTTCATCACTGATCAATAAGTGAGCTAGATAAGGTAGATCAATATGGAAGTTAGATAAGATAATTAAAATGAAGGTATCAGAAATAATCAAATGGGAACAAATAAAGTAATAAAAATTATCATATAAAAACTACCAACCAGAAGATATATAACAACAATATACAAAATTAATATAAAAAATTATATTAAGTAAAAAATATACATTTACTGGGCTTTACAAGAGGTATCCTTACTGCTTTCTATGAGCAGGTGCACAAAGTCTACATATTTAACCGACTTCTAAACTTTAATTAGATAAGAACCAAATATGAACAAAACTACTGTACATTAGTACTGGCCAAAATAGACAAGTATCCAAAGACCAAAAATAAAAATAATTTTTTTTTTAATTTCGAAGGGACACCAGGTTCTTCCCTTTGTGACGGCCATGGTATAAAGTTTAGGTATATTCCTGTATCTATACTCTATTTTAAGTTTCACAGTAAAAATAAAAGATTTTAAAAAAGTAGCCCCTTAAAAGTATGCAACCGTATTGACTTAAACGTTTCAGTTAGAAGGGAAATAAGGCGTAACGAGATTTCCACAATTAATAAATAAAAAAAACATAATATAATTCGAATCATTAAATTAAAGACATGTTAATAGACGCCAAATTTAATTTTAAAAATTCATCATAATCAAAAGTACCTACCATATACAGTATACGATAAGTATCATATTAGCCCGAATATAGAATATAAGAAGAGGATTTTCTAAAAAATATCATTAAAAAACAAGAGACTTCTTATATTCGGACCTTTTGATTGTCGGACATTTTAATGCACAATTAGACGCATAATAAGGATTATACAGTAATATATAGCCCTCTAGGGTTCTTGAAAAATGTATTTTTTTTTATTTATTATTAATTAAAGGGATCTTAGGGAGTTGGACTAGACTTTAAATTAAATACAAATTTTTTTTAAATAGGCCAAACGTTTCGTTGCTGGTTCGCAACTTCTTCAGTGGCTGAAATAGACAACCAGCAACGAAACGTTTGGCCTATTTAAATAAAATAATAAAACATGAGCAAAGATGCGAGGTAGGTTATTTTTTTGTGAAACCTACCTCGCATCTTGCTCAAGTTTTATTATTATATTAAAATGTTTCACCTAGAACCAACATCTAACTCCTTAAAAGTTATTTAAATAAAAAATTTGTATTTAATTTAAAGTCAAGTCCAACTCCCTACGATCCTTTAATTATTAATCATGGACACGAATAATGAAATATTAGTATTTTTTTATATTTTATCGGTAAAAAAACGTGGTAGTCTTATATTAGGGCTAAGGGTATTAAAAAAACACCACTTCCGGCTAACAAATAGAGTAAAAATCAATCGAAATTAAATCCTACATAAATATACTGTTCGAATTTTATTATTAAAATTGAACAAATAAAAACGTCATCAACCATCTAAATAATCATATCTATTGAAGGTAAAATAATAAGTCTAGGCAAGTTATTTTCTTCAAAGTCATGTAAGAGTAAAAATGTAAACAAACGAAATTAATCAAAGTTAAAACATGAAATATTTATAAAAAAAAATGTCGTATAATGAAAAGCCATGAACGATATAAATTAACAATAAGAAAGAATATCGATTCAAGTTTAAAGCGGGCACTAAAAGGAATAAAGAGGAGAAAATAAGAAATGAATTGAAAAGGGGAAAAAAGTATAAAGAGATAAAGATGGTGTGAAATCGAGAGTTTGGTCCCACCAATTTAAGGTAATGAGCTCGCAGTGGAGGGAGCCACCAGGGAATAGACATTTGAGTATGAAAAGCAAGGCTGATGAAAATGATAGGATAGATCTAAAAATAGAAGGTCGATGCTCAAGGGAATAAGCATGCAGCGAGAAATGAAATGGTAGAAAAATCTTTTGGTAGAATTCGCAAATGGAGAGAAGTTCTACCACAATCAAATTTCAGGTCCGTTAGTCACTTTTTTTCCGATTAACTAAAAGACGAAAAGGAAAAGCAGGGAATTGATTGGCAAGAGAGAAAGAAAACAAGGCCATTGAATCCGAAGAGTACTCAGTTTTAAATCTAACCTTTTTGAAGCCCGCCCGTCTTACCTCCAAGCTATTCTATTGTCAATTGATTGTGCTGGACCCTTTTGATCTCCAGAAAACTAAATGATGGAATTAGCTCACAAGCGAGCTCTTATTTTCTCTTTAATCAATAAATCCCAAATGGGAATTGATAAGAAAGAGAGGCCAAACCAATAGATAGATAGATATTCAAGTAATAAAATTGAAATAACGTGGAAAGAAATGGGAGACAAGAGACATGTATAATTTCCTTAAGAAATATGCATGACTAAAGCTATTTTATGGATTTTTATATTATTTGAAAATATAGGATATGAAACAAATTTAACCTGTTAAATATAGATATTAGGGCGGCCTAAAAAAAACGAATATTTTTTTTTTTGATCTCGTTTAAAAATATGTTAATTTAACATGTTTTTAAAATGATCACCAAAAATCAACTAGATTAAAAAATTTTAAGAGGTCACTCAAGATTTTTTTTCTCGTGTGTTATTATTTCCTTCGTTAAAGGTAGTTCTTTCACAAATGAAAAAATTCAAGAAGTCTTTGAAACTTGGAATATAAGTCATTAAAAGCATAATACACATACTGTTAAAATTTGAAAACGATTTACCACACCAAACAAGAAATAATTGCAATTAAAAATGACATTTTTAACATAGGGTAGATAGGGAAAGGGTGGGGATATGATCATTATTTTATTTTTTTTCATTGAAGGACTTTCACCATCTTGATGAAAAACTAATATTTGTTAGAATAATATATTCGGAGTAACTTAAAAAAAAATTGAAATTATTTGCCACGTAGTTTTGATAAAAAGCAAAAAAAAACATATTTGGGCGATTATTTTTAGTGGATGGGATATAAGCACAATGGCTTGGAAACGATCCGGCTAGTATGTGTGTATCCATATAGATATTTCGTAGTGTGAGTGGACAGTCACGTTAAAAAACATAACCTAAAATTTTAGTTCCGTTCATATTTATAGAGTGGTTACGAGGCTAAAACTTGTTGTGTGGATTGTCGCGAAAGAACCTCTTAAAAATGATAAATATTCTGAAAATTTCAAGTCGATATATCAATTTATAGAGGTCGCTCAAGATTTTTTTAATTCTACCTTGTTAAAAAAATTAAAGTCGTGTTTTCGAGTGACCTGTAAATAAAGAGTCTTTCAAAAGTCGCGCCTAGATGTTAGTAGTAAATAATTTCTGAACGATACCTTCTTTTTATTTCATCTTTGACATTTATGAAGTGGACACATGTACAATTTTAATCATGGTTAGTTACACGCTAGAACAACGCATTAAAGTTATTAAAGTTACATTGAGCTATTGCGGTCTAAGTTTCAAGGACGATTAATTTCACGTAATGGTGACTAAAATCGTGCGATTTAACCCCATTACTTCCTTTGGGGTTTTTTGAAAAGTAAAGTCTATGTGAATAAGCCAATAACAATAGCAAGGATGAAAAACAAAATACGAGTCGAAATTGATAAACTTGATGTTGAAATGTGTGAACGCGTCCTTCAAAATTTTGGTGTTCGTATGAGGGCCTGTTTTTTTAAAAAAACATCTAAACTTGCTCGTGGTGGATATTTAAATGATGTTATTTTTCACATATTATTGTTAAGAGCCATATTTTTATAAAAATAAAAAACATGAGAAAAATCAAAGTTTTTAACATGTTTTATTTTTAAAAAACATCTAGACGCGACTTTTGAAAGACCCTATATAAATCGCACATCCGGAAGAACAATGACCTAAGTGCAAAATTCAATGATTTTGAGATAATTGTCTACCAAGTGTCAAAAATGCCTTGTTTTTCGGTGGATAAAACGACATATATGTATAGGGTGAGCCAACTAACGTTCGGAATTTAAATTGCCTATAAAAAGACTAGTGGATATTTTTTCAAAATTATGAGTTTATTAGAAAGATTGGACATTTTCATTTAAGAATGATACACAACATCATTCAAATGACTCGCCACCGCTGGCTTGACAGTACCTCATCCGATCAACCCAATTGAAAATGTACTGAAAAATTGGGTTGATCGGATGGATACTGTCAAGCCAGCCGTGCCAAGCCACAGTCATTTGAATGACGTTGTGTTTCATTCTTAAATGAAAATATCCAATCTTTCTAATAAACTTATATTTTTTCAAAATTATCAGTTTAGATATTTTCATTTAAGAATGAAAAACAACATTTTTGTTTCCAAAAATTGAAAAGGATGACATGGGTGACATTTGGTTTCAATAGGACGGGGCCACTTGCCACACAGCCAACGTAACAATCGATCTTTTGCGCACTGTTTTTGGAAATCGAATAATGATTTTGTGTTTCATTCATAAATGAAAATGTCCCATCTTTCTAATAAACTCATAAATTTGAAAAAATATTCATTAGTTTTTTTTATACCCGATTCAAATTCCAAAAGTTAAATGGCCCACCCTATAGTGCTACCAGAAACTTCTAGATGACAATTATGTCGCTGCTCATTGCATCAGTTTGTCAATGGAACATCGAGGCAATCTTCAGTTTGTTTTTGAGTTTTTGCGAGTGAACGTGACAATTTAATAATTTTATTCATAATTCAATCTTATAATTTTATCTTTAGACAGCGCTCTGAGGCACAACAACGTAATATTACTTATGTGTTACCCCATTCGACTTCATCCAGTGGAACAACGTCGTAAGTCTTTCATTCCGTCATTTTAGATTTAGAAGAACAATGACGTAACTGATAGGTTACACACCTGTAACCTTGTATTTTGCAAGGGATTTTGAAAATAACGTCAACAGACTGCAGTATCTTGTAAAATTAAGTTTTAGCTATTATTTAATACAGCGGTAGGGGAACCGGGGTAAATTACCCCAAATGGGGTAACAATGAAACTATCGGGGGGTAATAAGGACATTTTTAAAATTTTATATTTTATGAACTATTATAGTATTTTTACTTTGATAGCCGAGGACTGTATTCAAATTGCGTTCACGTCAAAAAGTCCTAATTTTGAAGTCATTTTAGCGAAAATGAAACATCATTTTTCTAAAACTTAAAAGCGTTTGAATTATGTTAATGTTTACAATTTTTATTTACTTACAGATAGTTTTCATGTAAATTCCAATAAATAATATACATTTACCTTGCTTTTTTTTGCTCTTCAGAATATAGGGGTAAGATCGACCTAATCATAAATATTTTGGGGCAATGGATAAAAATGTTCCCCGACCTCTGATTTAATAGCTCGAAATCATTCCTTAGCGCTACTGCAGTTAATTATTCAAAATAATTTTTTTAAAGTGGTTATATCTTTGAATAACGATTTTCACACATGTCAATGTTATATTGGGGGTGCGATATATTCAATTTTTTTCTTTTTTTCTTGTTTTTGCATCTTATGCTTGCCCATTTTTTTATCGTGATATAGTTTTATCGGTTTTTGAGTTATTTCCTATTTAGCAAAAGCAGCAAAAAACTTGGCATGTTCTAACCACCACTTACCAAAGGATATTAAAACTTAACCAAAGAACCAGCGAATATATTCTGACACTATGTGCTAATGCCATATTTGCTATTTTCCCAGTCCTTTTAATGTATCCGCATCTTAATGGAGTAACTGGCAAGGCCTAAAGATCTAATTTAGAAATAAATAAAAGGTCAAGAAATCTTCACGTTTTGGAAATATATTTTTAATTAAGAATTGCTAGAATTGTCTTTTTTTCTACAATCAATATTCTATTAATTTCAAAATGTAAATTGTTATCTAAATATTTTTTTTTCAATTTTACTTGAATTTTAGAATACTGTATTAAAATTATTTTGCGAGTTTTAATTAAATCTCGAAAAAATTCCCCTTGCACGTTCTTTATGTTATTTAGAAAATTAATTATGTTTACATTATCTCTTTCTTTATATTAATTTTCAATTTTATGAATATATAATTACTTTAATATTTACTCTTTAAAGCAGTGCTACCTAAAATTTATAGCAAAGCGACCCGACCCCTTTGTACAAGGACAATCTTTGAGTTGACCGAATATTCTGTTTTAATTTTTGCATTTTCTGATTTTTTTTTATTTCTACCCTGTTAAAAAAATTGTAAATTTATTTATGTATACAATACAAATAGATAGGAAATCTACAAGATTGCGTATAGTAAAAAAATACTATATTATATTGGTAAAATCACATTAACTCATTGCAAAAACAAAAAAAATAAATTGTAAGTTTACAATACTGGTATATATACTAAAAAGTTTTGAGGACGGACTCCCCATTTTTTTATAGTAAAATTATTTAAGAAGTGTATGTTTTTTCTTATATAATTAAAACAATCTTTTTCTAAACCCTAAATAAATTGGCAATGGAAAAATGGAAACGCGTCTTTAAAGCATTACTTAGGTAGTTTATTATTTATTTATTTTTTGTGTGTGTTTAAGGAAAACAGTTTTTTATTCTGGTGAATCAAACTTTCCGCTTGACTTTTTGAACTTTGGCAAACAGACTATGACGAGATCTTATAACATTAAGTACACTGTTTTAAATAGATGGATTTTCCGAATTCTATCATTTATTTCCTTCCTCTTATTTATCTCAACGATTTTCTTTACTCTCTCTAATTCTAGAATGAAATTTTTAATTATATTTGTTGGACAATTCTTTTTTATTACCATGATTTTATAGTATCTTAAATATTAATATATTCATATATATCAGTGGCGGTTGATGACTTTTCAATCAGGAGATGCTGTCCAAATTTTTTTTTTAATTTTATTTTAATCTTCGCTTTTTTTGCAAATTTCATCGAAAACGCATTATTTTCGTTATTTTTCAAATTTAAAATTAGATTTTTTTAAATATATTTTGGGACCTCTGTCCCAAACGGATACTGCTTTGTGTGAGTGAGGGTAGGAGTCAGAAATTAAACCTTGTGACTTAAACTCCACAGTCCCTGAGATGGAAATCGACCATATCTTCCAGAATAATCAGCAGCCTGTCCTATAAGAAAATCTTAAATTTCTCCCCTAAATTCTATTGCTACTATAAGCAAGCTATGACTTGTCTATAATTTTTATTCGACTAAAACTCGTCTGGACTTGTTTTTGACATGCTTGAACTGGACGATATAGCAGGCAGAGACTTCAAAACTTCTATCCGCACCCTTTTAGGAAAAAAATCAATTTTTTTTTTAATTGCACCTTGAAATTATGCAACAATTTTATTTCATTTCGAGAACCAATATACTTTTAATAACCGAAAATGTTTTTTATAGAAATATCTGAAATAACGTATAATAATTTGAAAATTTAAAGATCGTTCTGAAATTTTGAACTCGACCTATTTATGAAAATTTTCTAAATGTTTGAAATTTTAGGAATGGGCCGCATCCACAGCATCCATGGACCGCAGGTCACTGCTATATAGGTTTGGTTTTTGAGTGAGAATTGATTTGACTGTTCAATAAATCTGTTTTATTCGAGAGAATTGTTTCACTATCCTTGGGCTGCCTTCCATAACTTCTCAATTAAAATTTCTACCAGTCCGTCTCTCTACGAAGAGAAAATGTGTTCTTATTCTTTATTATTTCATTATGATAATTAATATAATCTGTATATATAAACATTAATTTTATTCGAAAAATATCTAAACATTAATGGTATTGTGAAGAGCTACGCGTGGGAAGAGAAAATTTTCATTAATTTAATTCAATCCTTTTGAACAAAAAAGATCAATTCACTATAATGCAATTTGAAATTGAAAATGACATTAAAACGTAATATGATTAAGCGGATGAACATGAATTTTCTGGAAAACTTATGATGTGGCAGTAATTGTTTATACAATTGTCATTTATTTTCATTTTATTTATTTGATCTATTTAAAAAATAACGCGAAATGAAATATGATTAGAATAAACACATGTTCTATGGTTGATTAAAATAGAATGTCTATTGTAAAATGCACTAGTGAAAGCAATAATAATAAACCGATTGATTCATAAACATTGTTTCTTCAAAAGCTTCTAATGAAAGAGCATATTTTAATAATTATTAAAAAATTATATCGTTTATATAAATATATCATTTTAATTCTGTCATAACAGAACAATTATTCCATTTAATTAAATTATGTTATTATAATCTTCTGTTTTTCTGACACATTTGTCGGAACAAACCAAAATTATTTGTCATTTTATTTATTATTATATAATATGTATATAAAAATGAATAAACAAAATACACTACTGTGCAAAAAAACTTTATTAAATACCAAATTATTTTTAAAATGTTTACAAAAAAAATTAAATGCAACAAATAAAATAATAATAACTTAAAAATAAAATAAAATCTACTAAAAGGTATAAAATAATTACCCTATTTAGTTACAACTTAACGACGAAATATTAACATGAAATTACTTTTTGAAGTCGGTGCCAAACATATATATTTTATGAATCGCACTCGGCGGATCTTACTTAGTACGTTTGGCTGGTACGCTCGCTTATAGGTATAGTTTGTTTGGCACCGACTTCAAAAAGTAATTTCATGTTAATATTTCGTCGTTAAGTTGTAACTAAATAAGATAATTATTTTATACCTTTTAGTGGATTTTATTTGATTTTTAAGTTATTATTATTTTATTTGTTGTATTTAATTTTTTTGAAGTCGGTTTTATTTTTCTCTTTTTAGTGCTGTTATTAATAGTGGCTTAATATCATTATATTATATTATATAATATATTATTATATTATATATTATATATATTATTATTATATTATATTATTATATTACTAATATATTATTATATATATTACATCATATTATATAATACTTGCGTGCATCTCGTAAGAGAAAGCATAGGGCGAATGAATTAGAAAATGATAATAAAATTCAAATCATAAATATAGAAATTCTCTAGAAACGTTTGCGGGTTTTAAATGAACGTTTTAAGATTGATTTTTTTATAAAAGATTTTATTTATTATAATTTCGATTTTTTGCTCATAAGATTTGGAAATTTACGTTAATTCGTCATTGATCATATCATCAGAACTTGTCCAAATTAATATGATACCACCTCTAAAGTACCCTCTTTCTAATAAAAAAGAATCATCGAAATCGGTTCATAAACAAAGAAGTTAGGCCTGAACAAACATACCAAAAAAGGTCCAATACCAATGAAAAAAAACGGGACCAATCGGAAGCTAGACTGAACCCAATGCAAAAAAATGATCAAAATCGGTTCACAATTGGCGGAGATATGAGGTAAGATATACACACAAAAAAAAAAAAATCAGTCGAATAGAGAACCTCCTCCTTTTTTGAAGTCGGTTAATAACCATATAATTTGTTCTATTAGCTCTTAAACTCATATTCAATAAATATTGTTGATAATTTTTGAATTTTATAAAAAAAATAAGTAAAATTAAATTAAAAGATACAATTACAAATTATCATACTTTCTCACTATCGCTTTATTATCTAAATAAAGTTTTAATAAAAGATATAATTCTATTTGAAATATCAATAAAATGAATCATTTTGATAGAAAAATTAAATATACAAAAAGGACATTTCTCAAGATCAAGCAGTTCAAAGTGTGTCCCTAATTTATTAATCAAGGGCTAAGTCAAAGACAAGCGGCAAGTACACTTTCAATGAGCAATAGTTTTAATAATGTATGGTTACTTTTAAAAAATTTAAAAATGATTTACTATTTAATAAAGTTTTTATTGGTGGGTCGATTTTTTTGCACCGCAGTGTAGTTTCGAAATTAAAATCTATCTATATATATTTCTTGAAGATGGGCTCGTACCCCGAAATATAATACACTAGAGTCTCCCTAACCCGGCACTATTAAAGACTAGTGGGTGCCGGATTATTGGAATGTTAGGATTACTGGATTGTATAGAAAAATTCATAATACATAAAATAAATGAAATAAATTTCACCCGATATGGGTAACAAACGGATACCAAATCGCGGGCGGAGGGTGCCGGATTATTGGACGTGCCGGTCTATTGAAGTGCCGGATTTGTGAGACTCTACTGTATATAGAATAGTCATGCTGCATGATTCTTGTCTTTTATTTTCGTGAAACCTACATAGAATTTAATATTTTTAAATTTTTTAAATTTTCTTTACTTTATTTAAATGTTTCACCAAGAACCTACACCATTCTCTCATAACAACATTTCTCATATAATATGTAGGAGAAAGAAAAAGATTACAGAGAAAATAAAACCTTTGAAACATGGAATATTTAAAATTTAAATTCATTTTTAGAAAAGCCCACAAATCCTGGTGGTTATTTCATTATCTGACTGACAAAAGCAGGCTTTATAATCGATAGCCGGGCAATATAAATTTGATTAGTGAAATCAATTATAAATTAGAGTGTATAAATATTTTTTGAATTCTATAAAATAGCAATTTCATCAAATCATTCTTTGACCTTTTCCAATTAAAGATTAGAAGAAAAAAATTGATTCAATTCCCGTTCGAATCTTAGGGATAATTTTAAAAGATTAAAGAATAATTGGGGAAAATTGCTATTTGATAGAATATTCGCGGCTCTCTATCTGTTAATAAAAGACTGCGCTCTTCGAAAAACAAAATGATATATAATAGATTAAGTATAGGGTTCCAACAAAATAATGAGTGGAAAGAAATAAAGAAAGCAGAAAAAAAAAACGAGATATAAAACAATACTGCAATATAGGATGTCGAAAATCGTGTTTATTAGCTCAATTAAACTGAGTTTCTAATTTACAAGCGTGTGAATATTTTAGTCAATTTTGACAATTTAAATATTTCGTAAATTCAGAACTAGTTTATCCACTAGGTTAAACTGCAAGCTAAATCAGCTACTCATCGAGTGTGCAGCCAATCATCATAGTTAAAGTGAAAATGAGCGCAATTTGACACCTATATTGACTCAATGGCTATGTATAACTAAATTTGACCGGATTTTAAGCAAAAAATATGTACATTTCCATTTAATATACACCAATGATTTTTTGATGTAATAAATTGGAAAACGACTCTGGAAAAATTTATAAAATTTTTACTTTACCATTCATGTTATGTAGCCCAGTCAAATTAGTCAAAATAAGGCTAATCGGTGGAAAAAAATCCCAGAATTTTGGAGGTTTAAAGTTTTCTTTTTTCAGTTTTTCGCTTATAGCTCGAAAAGGGTCCATATTTTGTAAATAACCGCCCTACAGTAAATTAAAGAGGACAAAATTTCGCGTCGATTAAAAAAAAATCAAAATTGGTCAAGTAGTTCGATTTTTTTATGGGGATCCAAAAAACAGCAGCCCCACGAATCACTTTAAATATCCCAAAAACTCGCACTTTTTTCAGGATTTTTCCCCATTTTGACCATGAAGGAGCATGTTTTCGACGAAGACCACTCTATACATTTTTAAACTAGATTAAATTTGCTACAATTCAAATAAAGTTTCATCTAAATTGGATAATGGTAACCCATGCCGAAATGAGGTTGATGTTTTAAAAAACTGCAATTTTTTGCAAAAAATCGCAGTTTTTCCTTCATAAAATGAAAACCACTCATTCTAGAAACTTGATATCTATCTCATTCTTTAGGAGATTTTATTGACTTGAACGTTTACTTGGACCACTTTTTGATAAAACTCTTAGATTTATAGATATCCTACATTTTCCGGACAGGATATGATCCGAATCCTCAAAAGTGTCATGGAAAATGCTAGATATCTATAAATTTAAGAGTTTTATAAAAAAGTGGTCCAAGTAAACGTGCAAGTCAACAAAATCCCATAGAGAATGAGACAGAAATCAAGTTTCTAGGATGAGTGGTTTTCATTTTATGAAGGAAAAACTGCGATTTTTTGAAAAAATGGATCATTTCCTGTCATGGAAAATGCTGGATATCTATAAATCTAAGAGTTTTAACAAAAAAGTGGTCCATTAGAGATACTATTATGCATTTGGAACAATGAAAATAATTTATATTCATCGCTAAGACTTGAATATTATTTTTCAATTTGACTCATACTCTAAAGAAACAATCAATTTATTATAATTTATTAATACTTATTATTATTTGGAAATTGTAGCTAATAGTAATCATAATAGATTAAGAAAAATGAACAAGGAAATGGTAAATAAATAAGAGAAAGTGTCGGGGGAAAAAGGAAGATATTAACAGAAAAATTGGTCCGAATATTTCCGAAGAGTTACAAGAGAAATGCATTACATTGCAGAGAGAAAGCAGGCGTCAGTAGAAAGGAAAGGGCCAAGGGGCAAGCTACCCCCTTGGGGAAGAAAAAAGGGCGGTTGCCCTCAAATCTCCCCACTCAGTTGAGCAGCGATCATGCGATAAACATGGAAGCCCAACTCTGGCTTTGCAACTTGGAATTATTCAACTCGCTGATGGTCATATTGATCCCACGCGAAGCCCTGACTAAAACTCGGTCTATTTCATATCTTTTCACTCAATTTGGCTTTCACTTGCAATACTGGTTTCTAATTTAAATCAATGTTAAAAAATGAATTTTGGAGGAAAAAGGATTATTATTCGATAAGAAAGTATACACTCTAAAAATTCAAACTTCATTACTGGTCAAGGAAATAAATAAATAATGAAAATATTTGGAAGCTTTTAAATTCTTATTTACCTTTAATTTAGAGCTATTTAGCATATTAATGAACACAGTGCGAGTTCAAAGCAAGACAAATAGATACAAATCTCGTTTAATGATATCCTCGAATACATATTAATTAAGATGAAAATTGGGAATTTCGAAATACATCGGGTAGTTAAATCGTTGGTATACTTTGAAGATATTCTCGATACGGTCTTTTTATTAGGAGTTATAAACACAAATGAGAATTTTGAAAAGTATAAGTATATAGAAAATAGAAACTAATTTGTTAATTGTTTATTTAAATAGAGGGGGATCTAATTATTCTCATCAACAGGGGCAATTATAGTACACTGATTAGAATAACCCTAATAAAGTATTATTACTCCTATCATCATGTAATGTACATTCGGATTAAAAATCTGATAAAGATCAGGATAGTTCACCTTTAAAAAAAATAGATGACTTTTTCGGGTTGGACCAACCACGGTGAAATTAGAAAATAATTAGATTTTCTACTATTTCACTAAAAATTCAGAATTTTTTTTGGCTTTTCCGCTTTTCTAGCCATCAGACAATTTACGATACTATTATGAAATTATGTCTTCTATGTAGTTATCAGATTTTTAACCGGTTGCCTCGTGTCGGATTCGAACCCGGGTCCACTTGATAGCAGGCTTGTACTCTAACCGCTGGCCTAACCCGACTCCCTGATTCAGCAAATTAATATCGAGATGAAAATACTTATGCAAACAAATTATATAACAGATTGTTATTGTTAAAAGCCCTCCAGGCTTTTGAAATCAATACATGACCTTCTCGAAAATACACACACACACCTTAGTGTCATTCGGAAATACACTCAAAGTTGACGGAGTCATTTGTGTGAATTAAAACCCGAAAAATCATGGAAATTTCAAATAATTTTCTAATTCAACCATAAATAGAGCCACTTCGAGAAAACAAGAACTCAAAGTGAACATCTGAGATTATTAATATGTACTTATCTGTTGCAGTAAAAACCCGTTTTTTAGTAAGAACGGGATTTTACTAGTTAAAACGCGTTTCACTGAATACCTTTGTGGCAACTAGAGTTTACTAATGTCAGTTAAGTTTGGTTCAAAGGTCTTACGCCTCATTTTGGGTGTTTATTTTCAAAAAATTTTAAACGAAAATGTCCAAAATTACATCCTCTACAACTTTGCTTCTAATTTTTGACATTTTCGTTTAAAATTTTTTAAAAATAAACACCAAAAATGAGCCAGAAGGTCAAAAATGAAGATTCTAGACCTTTGAACCAAATTCAACCAACATCATTAAACTCTAGTTGCCACAAAAGTATTCAGTGAAACCCGTTTTAACTAAGAGCCCGTTCTTACTAAAAACGGGTTTTTACTACAAGATATCTACTTCGGATTGAGGCTACACGTTAAATAATTTTTAAATAATTTTTTCCAAATTAATACAAAATATGAATAAAATACAATATATCTACATATAAAAATGTATAATTATTTTTATTATTATTTATTATACTTACATATTTTTATTTTTTATTATATTTATTTATTTTATTTTATTTTTTGATAAGATGAAATAGAGAAATGTTATAAGTAATTGAAAAATTTCTATTAAGTATAGGAATTTTGGCTCTAATCCTTGAAATTATACGTTTCTCAATTAATTTTTTATAATTCAAATTACACATGTGTCTAATTACTCGAAAATAAGAGATAGATAATTCCCTTCTGAAATAAAAGACCTAAAAAAAGAAGAATACGGTGTGTGCTCTCAACATCTAATCAGATCACGTCCCAATTCAATAGGCTTCTTCTTGAATTCAATGGTCCAAATGAAGATTAAAAAATTCATTTGAATTAATCATTTGCAGTTAAACTCCACGAATAGGACACCAACAAAATAATAAGATTAAAATTATAATTTATTAGAGTTCTTTTTTAATTAAAAAATAAAAAATAAACTGATTAGGCCATCCACATAACTTTGCCACCTCTCTCTGTATTTAATTTTTAATCATTTATAGTCTAAGATCCTGACTTAGGTCGACCTTTATCTATCGAGTTTCATAATGAAATTAATATTTTGGTAATATAATGTATTAATAAACAAAACTTGATAGGGTCGACATCCAATTTACCTACATAGCTATTGTCAATTTTATAACATAAATGTAGTTATCGAGTTTCAGGATAAATTTATTACCAATCAAGTGTATAATATGTGTATAAAATGCCAAAGTTGGGTCGCCATATCTTTTTTCCCTGCATAAGTCCAGGTAGACAGGGTATCAACAGGTAACTTCGAATTAGTATTTTGTAGTTATAGAGTTTCCTTTATTGTTATTTATGAAAATGTAGATAATTAAAAAAAAAAATCTAATAAATTAGATAAAATAGCAATGCAGGGAAATTGGATGTCGACCCTATCAAGTTTTGTTTATTAATACATTATATTATTAAAATATTAATTTCATTAGGAAACTCGATAGGTGAAGGTCGACCTAAGTCGGGATATTGTACTATTACGAAAGAATCCACACTTCTTAATTTTGGGCCCATTAACAAATGATCAAATCTCCTTATTATACTCGATTTTTGTTTGAAAATTTTATTATTTTTGAACCTTCCTCCCTCCGTCCTCTGGGTTTCTATCAATTTCATAAAGTGAGTCATTTTCACAAGGTCGTTTAGGGTGCATAAGCATTTTGTACAAATCGATCAAAGGGTCTAGAATTTATATTGATAGTTCTATTTTTTGAACCCGCTCCCACCCATTTTGGCCCCCCGAAAGAAATAATTACTCTTTTTTATTTTAGGACCATTTTATAGTAAATTTTATTTTTTTAGGGTTTTTTTAGTTTGAAAATTTTATAATTTTAATTTTTTAAGAACCTACCCCTCCATTAATTTTTAGATCAATTTCAACCAAAATCTTATCACAATGAATTGGCTAAGGGGCCAGTGTGATGGAAAAAGGTAAAATAAAAATCTCCTATTTAAACCTTTATTTTAGGCAGACGTAAATCGATATTTTTAACACGTTTCGAACGCTTCACCGCTGCTCTTCTTCAGGGCACGTCGGCTGGAAAATATCAGTGAATGTCTTAATATTTTTGTCTTAAACTTTTTATAAACATTTTTTTTAATAGTGGTAATGAGGTTTATAATACTCGCCTTAATCACAAAAACACGGACAGTTGATCTCCAGCAGACGTTTTACATACAGAATCATTTAGCAGGTATCAAGTTAATCTATCAGAACAATCACAATTAATGTCCTTCATTCTACCTCCCCATGAGTATATAGATATATAACTTTTGAATACAAAAAAACTACTTACACGTGAAATTTCGTTTTGATGTTGACAGTAATTTTTGAGCTATAGCGTACATATAATTTGGTAATGTACATTTTGACAAAATAATATCTAATAAAATATAATTTGTTCGATGTTCAGGGTTGGGACTAGAAGAATAGGTGTTGGAACCAGTGGTGGTTTTTGTTATGAGGATGATTCAGATGGTTATTTAGATTTTAAGGATTTAGGGAAGAATGCTATTAATTTAAATAGGTCTGGTTCCTACAATTTAGTTAATTCAGATATTAATATGTAGGTTTTCATTCATTTGTAGGATCTGGCATTGATTTGTTGAACAGTCTATTTATTACTACTTGAGATTATAGTCCTCTGCCCCCTATAATTAAATAAATTATAAATTTTGTCAAGTCCTAAAGTTCTAGAGCTGTACAAAATTTTATTTAGTTCTCACAAGCAGAGATTAGCTGAGGTAGAGAGAGGTCATACCATCCTTGTTAAGGTTTTGACCAGGTTTCCTTAACAACTTATGGCAAATGCGGGTATGGCTAATGTGTCGCTTCCTCCTGGTATCGACTTTTTGTCTTTTGATGGAAATCTATGATCATGTTATTTGTTAATGAGCATACATTTCTATTTTTTTTTTTACTTTGTACTTGTTTATTATTTGTTAAATTGTTGTAGTTAATTTGTATTGATGTTTGTTAATGTATTGTAGCTAGAATGTATTGATGTTTGAAGGACCTAGCCACCGAGGACTTGTGCCTCTAAGCAGGTCGAAGAATAAAGATTTATTTATTTATTTATTATTTATTCGCTCTTTTTTTTATCAAAATAGTTTTACCCGTTTTTGAGATACGTATTTTGAAAAACCGAAGCAACGATTGATTACAATACTTTACCCATACCCTGTATGATAAAGTAAAAAAATAAATCATATTAATACTTAAAAAATGGTACAACAAAGGGGACAAAAATTCATTTTTATTTTAGCGAGTTCAAGGCAGTTTCTTAATTATCCTTATCTAAAAATGAATCGGTATTATGATTTTTAAAGTCTCTGGGGGCAGTAATGAAACATGAACCAGATAAGATGGAATTAAATACAAATTTGAATATTTTTCTAATTGGATTCTTAAGATAATTTATATAATATTTATTATTATTATTATTTTATTTATTAATTCGAGGTTGAGCATAAAAATAAACATTATTGTCTAACCAGATGAAAAAATAAAAAAAATATGCTAGACTTTAACCACAGTCGTTTGAAATATTAATATATTATATTTATCCATTTATTGTTAATCAGATATTACTGGCTATTTAAAGTCAATGGTAATTTTTGACAATAAGACGGTTTCCTCCATGTTTTCACCTATGGTTACCAATATTAATCGAAACGTAGGTTCCATAGTTCCATAGTTGTGACCCCAAAACGCTTTGAAGTCGCGCTTACAATTATACTTTACCCATTTTAAGCTACGTATAAAGTGCAAAAAAAAAACATTAGTACCTTGTACCTACAACCATTTAATTTTTCAACCAATAAAATGATCTGATATAAAAAATTCGATGTTTCATAAGCTTGAAATTATTTAGATATTTAATTATTTTTTCAAAATATTTAAGATCTACCAAAAGTGAAGACACTTTAGTGGATAGATAAATTATTATCTGAGGAAGGAAAATTTTGTCTTCTGATCTAAAGAAATTACTTTTAATTTCACATTTGGGAAATTTGAAATAATTAAATTTAGCTTAAATAAATAAATAGAAAATAATATAAAAGTATTATTTATCTAGAATAATAATTAAAAAGTTAAGTTAATTAATCAATTAATATTTAGTGAATAAAATTTCATTTTTGAGGCCCATCTGGTTGGGGTTTGGGATAATTATTTTAATTTTTTTTTAAACATCGAGATTTTGACACATACCTAATCCTCATCATTCCGGAATCTAAAAACCTTAATCATTATTAAACACTGGTTTTATATAATATAGAGCATGGGAGTGTAGTCAAAATTCCCTATAGATATTAAACAAAATAACAATATCCGTGAGTACCTCTTGTTATCAAAACTCAGATTAAACAAAACAAAGGGTAATGTGAAAATAAATGTTTAATAAGTAGATTTGGACTAATATTTTAAAAGTTAAAAATTAAAAAAAAAAACTGTCTTTTGTTTTATTTAAAATACTATACATCGTCTTTTTTAGTAGTTAGTAACTTAAGAACGTCTCGAATTACACACTGAACATCGAAATATTGGGATAGTACTAAAAGCAGCACTGGATCATAATTATTATGGTTACCTATCTTAATATTTTCAACAAGAATGACCTCGTGGGAAAATTAATAGTTTTAGTGAATTTTTTAAATGATTATTTAATCTTGGGAATAAGGTCAAATTTCTAAAATACAATTTATACATCAAAGTAAATTGCTATTTGCAAATTATGTAAATTCAGATTGGTAGTAATGTATTATAATTAAATGAATAATATTTAAATTAAACAAGTCCAAATCTGTCAACTACTTAATATAAGTATTAGATGAAATTCTATTTTTAATTAAGAACAAAAATAAATATTATCTGTAATCACATTCGCATGTGTTATAATTCATTTTGAATTATCAAATAAATATAAAAAAATCAATTTTATGAAAAAGAAAAAAAACTGTATATTTATTTAAACAAGGAAATAATATTCATTTTTTTTTACCATAGGTAAACATTGTTTGACAAGAATAAAAAATAGGTCTGCTATATGAGATATCTATTTTTAAATTCGATAACCTTGATTGATTAAATGGAGGAATTGAGCAATAATTAAGACGGAAGTTAATTTTTGAAATCCAGGTGAATTTTCTCGGGGGGGGGGGGGGGTTGCAACGTATATATAAGTTAAATTTTAGTTAATAAAGTTATAATTATATATATATAATATTATATATTTGTTCAATACAAAAGAGGAGAAATAAATTGTACATCTAAAAAGTTGGATATAAAAACAATATTTTTTCAATAAAATCAGAGGTTAAAAACCAAAAGGCGCCCTTGTAATGATGATTGAAAAATTTAAATTCTGTCAGCTATGTATATTAGATATTTTAGGTTTGATAAAATGTTTTGTTTTTTTAAATGATAGATGTCACCCTAAAAGAAGCATCAATAATAACTCAGGATTGACTCTCTCGCAACGTGGAAAGAAGATGAAGAAATTTCAGGGGATGGGTCCGACTTGAATTTGTTTGTGAAGACGGGTCTTGAACGAATGAATTTGGTATGTCGCGGAAATACTTGTATGTCCATCTACATACAGGACACGAGGTGTATTTGAGACAGGGCGAATTTGAAACTGGTATAGTGTGTTCATGCTGCTACAACGATGTCCAGAACAGACCGGGCTGTGATCAAGAAACCTAGGGCTGTTAGAATATAGAGGAGATGAGGGTCACGACTCCTCTGGAAAGAGGGTTACGACATTGAAGAAAAAAAATAGTGTAAGAATGAAGTTTTTCTAAGAAAACTCACAACAAAGAGTGAGACCTAACAGTGATTCTTTATTGAGAAGATTTCAAAGAATCTGAATCAATGGAAGTGCCTGGAAGATTCATATTAATGTACTTTAGATCAGTGGTTCTTAACCTTTTTAAGCCGCGACCCACATTTGAGAAATATGTTCATGTCGCGACCCAAAGGTTAAGAACCACTGCCTTAGATAATACTTTGCATTGTATCTACTTCATTAAGTTAACAAGTTGTGGGATCACCGATTGTTAAGAGTGCACATTTATTGACGAAGCAATGTTTAGGTGATTGTTTTATAAGAGTTGACCGCTATGGTGGGTACTACCATAAAAATGAATGATATTAGAGGGCCAATAAAACTTAAAGTGAATTGATTAATTTGTAAAGAAACTAGAGCCATTTTTTACACCAGGGAGTAGCTATAGATCCCTCAATGTTAAAACAAAAACTCTTTCCACTGCTGGTTGTAATGTCCTTGTTTTATTGTTTACAAATCATGATACATGTTTCGGCGATAACTCATCACCATATCTTCAGTCTAAAAAACAAAATGACAGAGCAAATATCTCGAATATTTATCTATATACGAGTAAAAATAGCTCATTAAGTGGGATAATTTCCATATAGATATATACCATTTAAGTACTAATATTAATGATTAATTCGTATTTTAAGGTTATATACCTATATATATCCATTTTATATATAATTTTTTTGATAAGCTGGTGCCAGTAGTTAAACAAGAAGGTGGATGTGATTTGATGAAAAGAATCGCGGTAGTAAAATGGATGTCTAATGACCACAGGGCGTGAATAATTGATTGACACTAGTGGACACACACGTTCCGCGGTAAAAGAGAGATGATGCAATTCTGCGGGCCATGATTAATTCATCCATTAACAATTGCAGCGATTTAGCTAGCGAATAATCATTCTGTGGCATTTCATTCGAAAACAAAACATTACTATTTACGTCCTAATTCATTTTCTTTTCCTTTCTAAATTAAGTACAAATGGTGGGATTCCATTAAAAAGTCAAATATATGGATTAATTAGTTCGTGATTACCAATTTTTTAATTTTTATTTTATGGCAAAATATCTTCTAAAGGTAGATTAAAAAAAAATATTGCTCTATTTCTGATACTATTTTTGTGATTTGACATAGTACAACCAGCGTTTCAAATGTACTTTCTTTTGGTAAATCAGTTAATAATAGTATTAAATTATGACATCATATTATTATTATTATTTCAAAAACAGGTAGTCCTCGACTTAGGACGGTTCGCAGTTACGACCTTGTGTTTTCTCTTTCATACATGCACATTGCATATTTTAAATAAATGAAACAGTTGCAGTGATTTCCCTAAAATTTAATATAAGTACTTATGTACTTATTTTAGGGAATCCCCGGAACTGTTAGTTATGTATAGGAAATGGGGGCTTTGAATTTTGTATCTACTAATATTTTTTTTTATGAAACTCGACTTACGACCGATGTCTAGGAACCTATCTCGGTCGTAAGTCGATGAAAACCCGTAATATAAAATTTAAAAAATCAAATTTAGGGAACGCGGTGTTGGTTTATAGTGAAACATTGTTAAAATTAAATTAGGTTGGAGTTGGTGGTGTTTCACAAGGAGAAAAATTAAAATACAAAGATTTTTTTAGTTTACTCTATATATTTCGAGCTCTTAACTCATCGTCAGGAGAACATTGACTGAAGATAACATAAAATAATGAACAGAATTTATTTTAATTTTAATATGATGGACAGTTATTTATGACTTAGTGTAAATATAAAAGAATTATCAGGGGATGGGATGGCCTTAGAGCCGAAAGAACAGATGGAGCGGACAGAGGGCTAAACGAAAAGAAAAGATATTTATACTTGGAAGTTGCCGAAAATTATGTATGTGCCATAAAGGAGGGCAATAAACTATGGAATGTGATGAGAGTGCATAGTGAAAATATCCATCTCTTATTTTTCTATTTAAAAAATAAAAAATAAAAATAAACCCACCATACATCTTCATCACATTCCAATTCAAATTAAATATCATTGATTAAGATGTCAATTATTGATGTCTGTTTGATTGTTCAAGATGTTTTGATTAAGGTGTATTCCTTGTGAAACACCACCAACTCCAACCTAATTTAAATTTAAAAAAGACTAGAGGCCTTCGAAATGTTAAGTAACAGAAGAATGTGCTCGGGTGTTCTTCCCAAGAGTCGCCTCGACAAGTGTACATCGTCAGCATTAGAGAAATGAAACAATTGAGATCGTCGATTACGGAAAAAGTTCCTCCAAACAGACTGTAATACTTTTACTACTAAGCCGGGTGGCGGCGTCAAACCAGTAGTGTAATAGATAATGATGAAAATGTGAAAAATTGAAAAAAGTGAACATTTTTTCAAGACTTTTTTCAAGGCCGCTTTAGGCAAATTTTACTGATTTGGCATTTTTATCATTGAACGTATTGTGCAATGGTGCAGTGTATTAATACAAATTTGTAGCTCATGTATTAAATGTACACTTATTAGCTAAAGCGTTCAAGAGCTCTCCAATTAACGGTTCGATATTTAAAGCTGGAAGCTAAAAAGCTAAATCTATTCAGTTCTGCGCTTTTGAAAGTATAAGGTTAAAATTGGGATGGATTATAACAGAGAAAGGGAGATTTTAAGTGATGCCCTGTGTCCTGTCACAAGCTATTTTTCGCTTTTAGGTTGTTTTCCATTAATGTCACCTGGAACAACGTGATTTTCTGGTTTGGTCGAAAAAATTTGATTTTCCGGCTCATTTTGCTAAGTTAAATGTATATCTCTTCTGAAATACTTTAGGTATCAACTTCATTCTTATAAAAATTTAGTAAGGGTTTAAATAAGAGACGTGCAGCTTTCCTTTATTTATTTTTATTCATGAACTCCTTCTAACGTTTCGGCTATTGGTTATAGCCATCTTCTGAGCTAAACAATGACAAACAATGTTAACATTACTAAATCGGCCTTGTCCGAGTACATCAATCAATTATAATTTTGTTTTTCTACTCGCCGGGAATTGTTCATTCTTATATGTCTTTAATAAGGAGTATACGTGAAGATATTAGTTGAATTTTTTCATAATTTTAATTAAGTATTTAAATTAAATTGAGCTGGTACAAAAATCACCAAAAAAGGCCAATTTAGAGCTTTCTTACACCGGCTTATCAAAATGAAATAAATTTTAAAAAATCAAGCCTAATTCGACCTTGCGCAAAATAATTATAAGACTAAAAGTTGATTTGGGGTAAATGAATAGGTACACCGTTCTGCTGAGGCCACACTCTGAGCCCCTCATGCGGATCATGTGTGGGAGGATCGGAGGGCTATAAAGGGAGCAGTAGAGGCCCTTTAAAAAAATATATAGGTATAGATATATAACTTTTAAATTTCAAGTTTTTATCCTATTTGGTTTAAGCGCTAAAATGTGCGGACAAACAGACAGAAAGACGACAGTCTGTTGACACTAATAGAGTCCCGTAATGTCATTGCACGGAAACCTGAAAATAAGAAGAAGAAATAAAAAATTATCAATAAAATTGAAATATTTTTTTGCACTTTTATAACTGTCACTTGAAGAGAGAAGAGGATTTGGATGAGTCTTTACAAGGAATTGGGATTCCAAATTCCAAGAATCAATTTCAATTAAAGAGGTATACATTTTTATTTATGTCTATGTAATTAACTTAAGACAACGAGAAGACAAGAAGAATCTGTTGTGACGTCCTGTCATTTGTAAAGGATAATAAAGAGAAGAGGAGGATAACGGAATACAGCTGATACTGTACAAGTTGTGTTGTCTCGGGATTAAAATGACTAAGTCAAAACAGAATTTGAGATCCTCTACCCCCTGTAATAGTCAATTGCACTTACGCCGTTAATGCGTAATCTGACAAGACATATTTAGCTAATAGAATTGTAGTTTGTTTAATACTCAAAGAATATAGTTAAAGTTTAAGGACGTTCCCTAATAAATCGATTTTCTTGCAATCCTTTTAAAACTTTGAATACACATATTTATAAGTGTCCTTTATACGAAGAAATTTTTTTCAATAATCCTTGCAGCACTAAATTTGTAAATATTGATCATTAAAATTTGCATATTTAACACGCGAACCGTATCCCTATTGATGTTAAAGCGACTGTTTCATTAAATAACAATCCTAATTTTCTTGAAATTATTTTGAAAAAAAGAGAATCATTAACTGAAGATATAACAAATATTTGTCTGTTAAAATAATTGTATCAAGCGGTATTGGTTTTGTATGAAAAATGTTAAAAGGTAGGTACTTTTGATGGTTTTCATTTTTTCTCTCATGGCAAGTGAGAGATGGCGACTTGGCAACGTCGCACTAAAATCACTCAATTTTTCTATATCTAAAAAACTTCTGCAGCTGGTGCATTTGAGATTTTTAGCTAATTCTCTCAACCTAACTATACTGTTCTCATCTGGAATTTCGCATTGAGCTGTTTCATGAAGTGTTTTTTTTAATTCTTTATCTTTTAGCGTCGGTAATAATGCAATGTTGCCAGATCCGAGAAACGAGGCAGTGAAAATATTTTTCCTTTCTGTGCATGTGAAAGTAAAGGAAAGAGCGAACTGCATCTGATCTATATTAGGGAACGTCCTTAAATAAATAAGCAAAGAGAACTGTTTCTTTATTATTGTTCAGTTCCATAATCAATATTATATATAACAAATCAGAGGAAAAAAGGAAACATTTAAACTCCGTGTTAAATCATAGGAACAATCGCCAAGTTTCCCTAATTTATTGTAGCTCTTGATCAAATTATTTCCAAACACTTTGACATTCAATTTTGTCTTGCCATTATAATAAATAATTATATATAAAAATCAGAATACATTTATTTATATAACACAAGTTGTTAAGAGTAGCACTTTCAATTGTACGGTAGGTCTGGCGGATTCTATTGCTACTCTAAACAAATATTTGTGTTATAACTAAATGTATTCTGATTGTTATATATACCGGGTGAAAATGGAAACCTATATGTTTCTGTACATTTCCTAAATCTACAAAAAATAACTGAACAACTTCACAAGAACAATGTTTTATACGACATCAAATAAAAAAATATTAAATCAATTAGATCTAAAAAAAAAATCAAAATGTTTTGGAATGTATGTATTTTAATGGCAAGACAAAATTGAATGACAAAGTGATTAAAATAATTTGACCAAGAATCTGATGAAGCTACAATAAATTAGTGAAACGTTAAGATTGGTCTTATGATTTAACACAGAGTTTAATTGTTTCATTTTTCCACATGATTTGTTATATCTAGAAATGTTTCTGTTTTCGCAATCCGTTTGGCAATAATTTTTTTCAAAACTTTCCACCGGTATATGGGTGGTAACTTATTAATTCACATTGATGATTTTTGAATACTTATACATCTTTAATTATTGGTAGAGAAACCCAACTAGCAAAGTAGCTGTATAATTTTAGGTTATATAACATTTATGATTTGTTGCTGTTTTATAAGTGCTCCATAACGCTTATACAACATCAATACAACATAACAGTTGTATAACATAAAATTATACAGCTATTTTGCTAGTAGGGAATTAAATAATATTTTTAAAGCCTTTTTGAAAATAAAATGGTGTTGTTATCGTACATGTTGAATATTTTTCTTTGTGGCTGGTTATTGGGTACTTGGACTTGAAATAAAATTAGAAGTTAAATTTTCAAAATGTTGCTTTTTGAAAATGTCTCATGCAAATTAACGCCAATCATTATAATTATAAAATGATATTTCTTTTTTTTTCAGGACTAAGAACTGTTTCGATTCTAATGAACTAATTAATCTAAAAAAGGCCAGTTTAAAATTTTATTATAGTAGGAATATTGTATAATGCAGATTTATTCAGGACTCCATCGAATGTCAGAAAGTAAAATTCACCTTATATTAAGAGAAATTAGCAAGCTTGGAATATTAATCTTGTGAACAAGCAATTTATTGAGCATGACCCTTAATATTATAAATTGGGTGTCCGTATATACGTGCACAAACGATAGCTTTTGAAGTTGAGCGATTCAAGTACAATTACTTGAAACAATAGCCAGTTTAGGTTTCTTGGGGTGAGTATAATCGTATAAAAGAAAATTATCCATAGCAGGATTATTACAAATAAGATTGAAGTAAGAGATGACGGACTGATATGTGAATTGAGTGGATATTAATGAGACAGTCCAAAATATAAAAAAAGAAGGTAATTTAAACTAACTTTTTATGCATAAACCGACGTTTCGGAGGCTTATTCCCTCCTTCTTCAGGGTTTTTTCCACTGACCTTTTAAAACCCCGAAGAAAGAGGGAATAAGTCTCCGAAACGTCGGTTTATGAATAAAAAGATAGTTTAAATTATCTTCTTTTTTTGAATTTTGGACTGCTTCATCAATATTCACTCAATTATTACAAATTATTATAATCGGATTGTGCGTCGACGCCGACGTGTTTTTTTTTAACTTTAAAACCCACTAATAGTTCATGAAATATTTTAAAATTATGGAATTTAAATTATTATTATAAAACCCACTACGGAGCAAGATGCCCGCCTAAGCACACATTAAATAGTAAAACTATACTAAATATTTTAAAAAGGCCATGTGTCTTCGATTCATCACTTAAACAGTATAACTTTATTTCTCTCTCTAAATTGAATCTTTTTTTTGGTGATGGGAAGGCAATGAGAAACCATCCCTGTGAAAAATTTCCCTAGGAAAATTACAATGGAAAGAATACTCTTCACAGTAATCGCCGACGCTCGGAATTGAGTATGGAACTTGAAGAAGAAAGGTACAATATCTGAAAATCAAAAGTGGGAGTTATGGAACTAATAAGTTGATCTGAAATCCAAAAATTGTTTAGGGCCGGGTTTAGAAAGATAAAAATGGTAATACGAAATGGTAATCACATCAAATCATTTGGATTGATAGAAAATTGTAATTTACATATAAAATGCAAATATAATAATGAGGAATTATAATAACATGAATAATTTATTCGAAAATGTATTTTTGAATGACTTCAAACAAATAAATTTGACTTGCAATTTTTTAACTTTTAATAAATTGAAAAAAAACCCTTCTGAAATCCAGCAAAGTAAATTTGAATTCATATGCTACAGGATTTAGTGGATAATTAAGAAATAATTAATTTCAATTAATGGATAATAAAATGAAGAAAGATCTAATAATTTAGTAGAATAATTGATCACTATCAGTATCTAAGTACTATAAATTGCGAAAATTAATCAAAAGCTCGGCAGAAATGTAATTATAAATTGTATTCAATATCGATTCCTAAGGCATTTCAATGAAAATAAAAGATAAATTATAAATAAATATTTATATTTTTTTAGTGGTAAATTAATTTTTGAGTTATGCGCGAAAATGAGCTAATTTAAAAATATAATTGAATCACCTAAACCACCCGGCTAGTCTGTCCTCAAACGAATTCAATTATCAAAGTGTTATCAGCTCTTAAAGAAATTACTTGAGATAATTAAATTTCAAATTTTGTCGGATGGTTTTAAAAAGTTGACTTATGTAAAGAGATATAGCTGAGTAAATCCACCTTATTTTGCATTTTTTCAACTAAAAATTTGAAAATATAACTTTATCGCACCCAACAATAATAATATAGTTTTGTGGCTATCTATAGACCAATTTCTAATAATGGTCATGAATTAAAAAATATTTTTCAATTTTTTATTATTTTTCACATTCAGGTGTGACAATCAAGGGGACGGAATTGACATTAGAGACTTTTGATTTGGTAATATATCCAGAGACTGGCTTAAAAATATATAAGGTTACAATATTGGTTACAATTCACTAAAAGTAAAACAACACTAGAAAGTGTTTTAAATAAATATCTTTATTAGTTGAATAAAAAGATTTCACTGTCGATGGTAACAGAATTGTTTTTATTTTAGAGTTAAAAATAAAATAAAATGAGAGAGTCTTCTGTTTTTTAAATAAAATAATTTTTAATTATTTCTAGAGACTATAGTTTCGAAGGCATTGCCTTCATCATCAGTCTATCACAAATATTTCAAATTAGTTACAAATTAAGATTTATACATAGAAAATTTTGAAAAATATATAATGTCTTTTTCTTCATGTTTCTTCTTGGGAGATTAGAATATAACTATATTATATTCTAATCTCCCAAGAAGAAACATGAAGAAAAAGACATTATATATTTTTCAAAATTTTCTATGTATAAATCTTAATTTGTAACTAATTTGAAATATTTGTGATAGACTGATGATGAAGGCAATGCCTTCGAAACTATAGTCTCTAGAAATAATTAAAAATTATTTTATTTAAAAAACAGAAGACTCTCTCATTTTATTTTATTTTTAGCCTAAAATAAATATCTTTATATGACTTGTTATCGCAGGGACGGAAATGACACTTATGAACGACATAATTAATCACTACCTTTATGAAGTCATTTTTCTGTGTTATATGAATAAAATTAACACCACTGGTTGCTATTAACAAACCAACTCACCAACTGACAATAGTTTCTCTCTTGACCACTGTAGTGAAGGCGTGAGTCAAGTTAAAATCTAAAATTATATTGGAGACGGAATTGACACACTGACTTTGGACAATTTTAATAATTTTTTCTAACAAAATTTTAATAACTAAAAAAACTTTATTAAAATATATAGTCTTCATTCATCTTTTTTTTTTTAGGTGATATTTTATTCAGTCATATCTTAACATTTTTCAAGTAAATACCATACACGGGTTTGAAGATTTAAACACACAAATTGGACAGGGGACGGAATTGATTTTTTGTAGATTATTTGAATTGAAAAAATATGAAATTGAGTAATTTATGAGTGCAACAATAAATGTATACAATTAAAGACTATATTATTAAAAATGGAAAATTTATCTTAAATTGGAAAAAGCCTAGCGGACTTTACAATGCAAAATATGTTGGATTTACTCAGGTATACTCTATATCATAGACATCCGCAATTCAAGTATTTTAAAGTGAAATGGGAGGTTAATTTTATTTTTATTGAATGAAAACTATAGTTAAGGTTCGTTTTTTATATTATTCTTAGGATAATTCACTAAGACATAAAAAGAAGAAATCAATTTTTTCATTATTCAATGCAATCATAATTGTGGAAATTGAAGCGATATTGTTTTATGTGCAAATATTAGAGAATGTTTACCATCCTCAAACACCTCCTTAATTAATTTTAAATAATCATGTTAAGCAAATAAAGGTATTCTATAATAGTGCCATCATTTTGTGTTATTATTCTTAATTAATCAATATCAAAAAAAGTTAATCTAATGAAATTTTCAAAAATGAACCAAACAAATAGTAAGTAGATACTTGTTTCGAATTATAGATGATACTTCAATAAGGTTATGTTAGTCCAAATAATGTTAGGACTGACTAGATAGTAGAAACATATTATTTATTTACTTATTACAAGTCAAACTTTGATCTAAGTATTTTATAAATTATTTATAGTCTCAGGCTTCTTCCATTGTTTAACTATTTATTTGAATTATTAGGAAGTTAATTAATAAATAGTGAAAGTTAAAAATACAATTTAAATCAAATTAAATATTTATTTTTCACTGCTATATTTAAGTCATTAGCTCTCTTTCAAAAAATACAGTATATATTCTAGTTGAGATTATTTGGTAAAGATATATAAATACTCTCAAAGGGTAGCTGTTGCGATTCTTTGGAATATCGTGAATTCCAAATCCCATTTAGCCCTTCTCATTCAACATGAGAGGATTGAGTTGGGTATCTCATAAGAGGTTATTCCCAGATGATCATTCATGCAAAACTAACGAACAGTTTATAAGAGACCATGACTTGACTTGCAAATATCCTATTTACATGTTTATATTTATATACATTATTTATGTAAACATCAAAATGAATTTCACATATTTATGATTTAAAAGGTTATTTAGAGTAAGGGGTCTAGAGTGATTAATAACACATTTTTATTAATTGACTATATAGGATAAAGGCTAAGGGCCTGAACAAAGTGGAGAGCGTGCATTGGGGCGGTGGTTGTGGTGGCGGTGCACGCAGCGTTTGTACACTGGCCTCAGTAGAACGCCCAGCGTCCACTGAGGACACTTCTAATACAAGCGCGTGCGTTTGCAAACACACGCGCTTGTATTGAAGTGTCCTCAGTGGACGCTGGGCGTTCTATTGAGGGCAGCATACAAACGCTCACCGTCACCACCCCGCTGCACGCTCTCCACTGAGTCCGGGTCCTTAGGCTTTATCGTATATAGTCAATTAATAAAAATTTGTTATTAATCACACGAGGTTCAAGCCCTGTTTCTAGGGTCGTTTTCAAGATTAATCGAGAAAGACTTATTGACACTGTGTGGCTTCCTACTTCCCTTTCATTTACTTATAAAAATATTTATCCTAGAATCACACAGTCTCTTTCATTCGCATTTTATTTTAATTACCCAGTAAAGAATCAGTGGTTTTATTAGTAGTAATGGAATCTTGAATTCGTAAAAAAATATAATTTTAAAAGTATTAAATATTTGCAAGAATTGTTTAAGAAAAATAGATAGATAAATTAAGGAAACTTCAGCTAATTAAATTCCAGCATGTCAAATGACTTAAGTTTCTTAATTGTAGGAGAATAAAATAATCGTTAATTTAACCGACTTAATTAATTTACGAAAGCTGTTTACAAATTAAGTTTTCGAGATTGAAGTTAAAACACGAAAATACATGATATGATACTTGACTGGCATTTATTTTTATTTGCAAAATAAATGTAGGCATTAAAAACAGGTCTTTTGATGAGAGTGAAAGATTTCCGGAAGAGTAACAAAGAATGAAAGCAAAAAGAGGAAAAAGAAAGAGTTCTTTCAAATAAAAGAAAGGATGTAAAGAAAAATCAAAACGTAAAGCCTCTCAGTATTATTTTGTATTCACAGAGATAATTCCGTCAATCTTCTTTAAGAATTGTACTATATATATATGTATTATGGTGGGTCGATTTATGCTGCCAAATATTCACACACAAAAATAATCTTGATTCATAATATATATATATATATATATATATTATATACGAGTATTCAAAATAGTATAATATACTTACTATTACAAATTAGAGTATAAATGTTAAATATAATGATTAATATAAAAATTTTAATTCCCGGTAAGTTTGAAACATTTTCAAATTAATTTTCACTTTATTAGTTCTAAGTTAATAAATTATACACAAGTTTTTGTTCAAATCGTCCAAGAGCTATTAAACTAATAGGGGATGCGGCCATATCTAAATAAGTCGCTCGATTCCCTGACTAACCGTAGAACCGTTTGTACTCTTTCCCTGTAGTATTCATGTAGATAATTATATAGTCTTTCTTTCTCAAAGTGTAAATCAATAACCCTAAAGGCTTATTTTTAAAAAAACACGCTATTTTTAAATGCTCAACATCCATTTGCTGTTAAATTGGATAAGAATCGAACCAAAGCTTTCGTCAAATCGTTTATCACTATGACTTTTAGAGACTGGAACTCGTTTTCTGCCCTCGTTTTCCTTCAGGTGTTTAATACCCTCATTCACAGATAGCTTCGACTCAGGCAGAGAGGTCTACATTAATTATGACGAAATAGCTTAACTTTGGCTTCTTTTAACTTGGACAGTATAAACAATAGATACAGGTTTTACCCTTCAAATTGAACACTTTCCAAATCAAATTGAACAGTTAAATAATTTATTCATTGGATATTTATTACGAACATAATAATTTAATACATAAATATATATGTACAAATGTACATACATTTAATTAATGATTATTCTTAATGAAAAAGAATTAGTTAAAGTATATTATTATTATAATTATAACATAAATTTGTCACACTAAATAATTACAAATAGTTCAAATACTATGTAATAAATTTGATGAATTACAATATGTATGTAGTAGTATGTATTATTATACATAATTAAGGTTAGTTTTTAAAAACTTCTCGAACATGTACATATGTACAGTTAAACAAAAAAGATACATAAATACATAGGTATATACGTAAATTTATTTTATAAACGTACTTTTGCGGCAGTTACTGACGGTATCTTATGTAGGTAGGTTATTTTTTTTTTGAAAACACATTAAAATGTTTAATTTGATTTGTAAAATGTTCAATTTGATTTGAAAAATGTTCAATTTGAAGTGTAAAAACTGTAATACGAATAAGAAAAATATTTATAAGTCAATTCTTTTATCTTTTGCAATCACGAGTGAAAAAATAATTGAATATTGTATCTCTTGTCCGAAATCGAATTATTTTTTCATTTAGCCCTTTTGAACTAATTCAATTTTTTTTGGCACATATAGGAAAAATATTGAATTGAAAAATATATATAAATAACTGTGCTAATTAAAATCCTCAAAATATAGTCTGAATTTGAACTTGATTTTAGGCGTTCGAGTTGGCGCGCCTGTATTTAGGCAACCCATGCGCGCAGAAGAATGAAAGCTGCGTAAGAGCTAGGCGAGTCCACTCTTTGATGGAATGCTTGATAATTTTTACATAAGCTTTTAAATAGGTAGAGAATAGAAAAGGTAGAATTTACCATATAATAATATACATTCGAGTTATCCCGATTTGGTGCCTTAGTTCCATTTTATTAATGTGTGATTTTGATTTGTAATTTATCCAATGCATATGAATCGGTCTCGCGCCAAGCGAGGCTTCAAAGTGTCTTCAGGTAAAGACTACATGGACTTGAAATAGCCAGTGCTATTTGATTACTAAAAAAGGAATAAACATATTAATATTTCAAATGAGTGGACAAACAACGATCCGCAGTAGTTTATTTTGTCTAGAATGTTTAAAATTGAATATTTAGAGGCAAAGCTTTACTTTTGGTGCTTCAAGTTTTTTTCTTTCTAACCTCAAAGATTTTTTTTTTAATTTTCAATAATTGTCACTTGTATATACACTACGGTGCAAAAAAATCGATCCACCAATAAAAACTTTATTAAATAGTACATCATTTTGAATTTTTTTAGAAGGAACCATACATTATTGAAAGTGTAGTTGGCACTTGTCATTGACTTATCCCTTGATTAATTAGGCACACAAGTTGAACTGCTTGAACTATTCATTTTGTATATTTTATCTTTCTATCAATGATACTTAATTCAAAATGATTCATTTTTTTGATATTTCAAATGGAATTTGATCTTTTATTAAAACTTTATTTAAATTTAAAGTGATATTGAGAAAGTAGGATAATTTGTAATTGTATCTTTTAATTTAATTTTACTTATTTTTATCTACTAAAGAAATTCAAAAATTATCACCCATATTTATTGAATATGTTAGTTTAAGAGTTAATAGTGTAACCAAAATAAATTTGGCGCGGTTATATTCCGGGAGCCTAGTGTCTGAAGAGAATTGGACTCGAGAGGAAGTGAGTTGGAAGACAGCATTCGTACACGTGGAGGCTAAAGAATAAGCATATGTGGCGAGATGGCCGAGTTGGCAAGATGGTGAAGTGAAGTGAAGTGAAGAGTGTATATACTCTGTTTCGTTATTTAATTTATCGTGTACCGTTTAGCGTTTAATTATTAATTATCGATTATCGTTCCGTGTGATTAAGTGTCGTTGTTGTTGAGAAGTAATCAACAATAATTTATATAGATAACTTATATATTAAATATCAAATAAATATTTAAGTTTATTTATTTAGAGAAATGGCTAATTGCCGAATACAAGTACAAAATACTGTATCAATAATATCATTATTTGTTGTTTGACTTTAAATTGTATAACTTCATTGATTAATAAAATTCAAGATTGTTAACCACATTGTTATACATATATACAAGACCCGGTTTGAATCATTATACAATATTTTAAACAATAAACATTTTTATTTATTTATTTGTGCAACTAAGAGCAAATTGATAATTGTGAATTCCCAGCCAGTACAATAGAACAAATTATATGGTTATTTGTAGCAATTTTAAAAATTATTTCTTATTTAATAAAGATTTTATTGGTGGCTCGATTTTTTTGCACCGTAGTGTAATATAATTTTTATGAAAATTATACGAAATGCCTATGAGAAAAAATATAGTAACCAAATGGTATTGAGCTTAGATCCTGGGCAATGATTTTTTTCGAAAACAAAATTCAAATAAATACATTTACTTTCAAGTGATTTACTATTAATATTATTTTTTTAATTTTATTTTAATGTCGGTTTGTTATTAATGCAAAGTGAGTCTAAGTCATGTCGTATACACTAAATAGAACTTATACTAGAGATTATTAACTCCTTAATAATGATAAAATATGGTAATATCTTGGCTCAGTACTTATTGAAATTTTCTGTTCCTGTTCAAAAGCTTGATTAGAATAATGTAAGATGATATCAATAGAGCTCAGAACATTAATATATCTTTAATTAAAAATTATTTCTAATTATAATTTTTAAAAATATATTCCGAGATTGCTGTTATAATTCTCAAGATTAAATACTCTTGGAATTAAAATATTATCATGTTTCTAATTAATTATGGGAAAAAGATATATCTTTGAAACTGATTTGTTGTATAATTTGTACAATTGTTCGAAAATAACTCTTCCGTTCTTAGAACAATAGCGTAAAGTTTTTTCCTATACCTATTAAATAATTTGTTATAACTTTCGAAGATAAATTTAGATAATAGAGCAGACTTACAATAATATATTTTGAAAGGAGAAATTGATTTCAAAAATTTAATTAGTTTCTGAGCTGTTCAATTTATTGCTAATGATATAAATTAAGTTATTAAAACAAAAGATTAAGCAAATTGACTAAGAAATTGAAAATATCACGATAATTGGCATTAAGATTAGTAAATAAGAAAATAAAGATGAAAGATTAAATGACTATTTATTTCTTAATTAAACTTCATTAAATCCTGTGGCATATGCAATCGTTGGTGGATTTCAGAAGCCTACCCTACAGGGGAATCTTCCAATTATTAAAAGTTAAAAAACTGCAAGTCAAATTTATTTGATTGAAGTCATTCAAAATCAACATATATTTTATATGAATCAAAGTTAAAATAGAGAACAGATTTATAGATGAATTAATAAATTGTTATTTAATAAAATTTTAGTTAGATTATCCATTGAAAATAATGTAATCATTTAAATACTTAAAAATGATGTACACTGATTATATTTTGAGATTAATGATTAAAAATGAATATTTATCATTTATAAATTATATTATATATTATTAAAGTTGGTTTCGGGAAATAAGGACTATATTTTTATGCAAATAATTTTTATTTTGTTGCCAACGTTTCATCAACTTTGTTGACCTCTTCAGGGCTCAAATAGTTATCTTCCTTTCATATTTGCCATTTTTATAATTTTCTCTTATAAAGATAAAAGTAAATAAATATTTTGTGAGATATTAATTTACTAACGAATTCATAGTAAATTAATATCTCATAAAATATTTATTTATTTTTATCTTTATTAAAGATGTTTCACCTTGCACCAACACCACAATCTCTATTAATTAATTCTATCTTAGTTTATAAAAATGACAAATATGCAAGGAAGATAACAATTTGAGCCCTGAAGAAGTCAACAAAGTTGATGAAACGTTGGCAACAAAATAAAAATTATTTGCATAAAAAATAGTCCTTATTTCCCGATACCAACTTTAATAATTTAATGGATGGACATAACTATTCAAAATATATATATATATATATTATAGAAAAAGAATATATATATTATAGAAAAAGATTAATTAATGAATGGGATATGTCACCATATACAAATATAGAGATTGTTGCACAACCTAGACATGATCTGGAATCAATCATTCAGTTAAATTGTTACTTACTCTTGAAGAGTTTGTATATTCGAAAAAACCCATGTACTTTATGTATTCTAAAAGAATATAAATATTATTTGGCAAGTTGATAAATTTTCAATGTCTTTAAGAACGTTCCCTAATGTAGCTCAGATGCAGTTCGCTCTTTCCCTTACTTTCACATGCGCAGAAAGGCAAACATATTTTCACTGGCTCGTTTTTCGGATCCGGCAACATTACATTCTTACCGACGCTAAAAGACAAAGAATTAAAAAAAACACTTCATGAAACAGCTCAATGCGAAATTCCAGATGAGAACAGTATAGTTAGGTTGAGAGAATTAGCTAAAAATTCAAATGCACCAGCTGCAGAAATTTTTTAGATATGAAAAAATTGAGTGATTTTAGTGCGATGTTGTCAAGTCGCCATCTTTCCCTTGCCATGCCATGAGAGAAAAAATGAAAACATCAAAGATACCTAACTTTTAACATTTTTCAGAAAAAAAGAACACCGCTTGATACAATTATTTTAACAGGCAAATATTTGTTATATCTTCAGTTAATGATTCTCAGTTTTTCAAAATAATTTCAAGAAAATTACTATAGTTATTTAAGATCAATAGGGATAGGTTTCGCGTGTTAAATACGGAAATTTCAATGGTTAATATTTATAAATTTAGTGCCGCAAGGACTATTGAAAAAAATTTCTGCGTATAAAGGACACTTATAAATATGAGTATTCAAAGTTTTAAAAGGATTTCAAGAAAATCTATTTATTAGGGAACGCCCTTAATGTATCCTTCAGAGTATAAAAAATTTGCTCAAAAAGAGTGATCGATATTTTATATATTTTAAATTTTTCTGTGAACTTAGGTCATAATTACTTTCTAAAAAAGTTGAAAAAAGTGTTTATGTATTTCCTAATAATAATAATAATAATAATGAGCCAGATGCGAACTTTATAAAAAAGTTGGAAAGTGTATTTTTATTTCCTAAAAATAAATATATTTTTTGACTTAATATTATTATTTCGAACACGCAACATCGCTTTTGGAGTTGATGAATTCGGAAGAAGACTTCGTTTGGAAAAATTGCTCGAAACAGTTTATCACTGTCAAAGAAAAAAAAATGCTAAAATTATTATATGCCCTCGTGGAAAAACGTTATCTCGACCCGGAGAAGTGATAATTGAATGTAATTTATAGAGGAAATCGGATGGAAGATAACAAGAATATCCCAATGTTTGGAAGGGCGTAATCTTGCCGGCAAACAGAGAAATAGATTTGAAACTATCTAAGCCTTAATTCAATATTTGTTTAATATCCTCGAGTTAGTTAAGACCCTGGAAATGGAGATCTCGATGCCAATGCGATTTTTTCACTTTCAAATAATATATTAATGTCGTTCCTTCTCTTTTGCAAACGAGATCTTGAAATCATACTAGAGCTGAACAAATAGATCAAGAACTTCTCCCTTTGGGTATTCAATAATATATAATAAATGAATATGAATACTTTATATAAACCTTTTAATACTATAATTAATTCTGAAGAACTTTTTATGTCAAAAAAAATGTGTAAAAAGATTAAGGGATAAACAAGCTCGGGGGAAAAAAATAAGGGAGAAAGAATCAATCAACAAAATTACTAATGGAAAAAAATTACTTCTTAAGTGAAAATTAACGATAAAAAGGGTTGGAAAAATAATTTATGATTTAAAGAATATACCATAAAGGTAATATTAATTAAGGTGAAATTTAACTATAGCAACGGAAACTCGAGTATCGTCAATTGGTTTGATAAATTATGGTTCAATTCATAGATACCAAGGCTTTTTAAAGACGCCGAAATTATTTTGAATTACAGTCGAGTCTCGATAATTCGAAATCGAAGGGACTACAAGAAAAAATCGAATTATCGAGAAATTTGAATTATCAAGAGGAAAAAAATTCAAATTATTAAATTTTTGTTGTATTTTTGAAAATATGTATGAACTTACATAAATTTTATATATAGACTCAAGTAAAAAATTAAAAATAATGAAATCGACAAAAAAGAACAAAAAATTACATTTGTATTAACATTGCAATAGATAATAATAACAATGAGGAGTAAATATTACTAGGAACAATTCGAATTATAAAGAGGGGAAGTGGGCTACTTCGAATTATAGAACGTTCTCTTCCTCTCTTGTTACGAAAAGGATTTCGAGTTATCGAGTGTATCAAAACACACACCAATTGTTAACAGCTGAAGAGTTGGAATTATCGAAAAATTCGAATTATCGAGAGTCGACTGTATTGGTTCTTTTTCTTTGTAGTTTTAAAATAAGTGCCGGCCCGGGTGGTCAATCAGATCAAAGTTTGAAATAATAACGAATAGTTTGCCCACCATCAGTTAAACTGATGGTTAGGCCCTCTTCACACTAGGCTATTCCCAGGCGACGCAACGGAAACTCGAGTACCGTCAATTTGATTTTACTGTGCTCAGGATACCCACAGGCAACTTAGGGCCAATTGTATGTCGGTTTGTAAATTCTTTGTTAAGTTGACAGACGATCAAATCTTAGTATTTCCCGGCCGGAGGGCCAATCAGATGAAAGTGCGTGTCATCTAATTGGACACCCGAGCCGGCATTTGGTGAACAGTTAAGACCGTCTTTCAACTTAACAAAGACTTTACAAACAGACATACAACTGGCCGTTAGTACCACACAATGAGAATAATGTAAAGCGATTCAGTCTGCCTCTAGCCGTGGGGAACTCTCAACTGTTTTGGCTCTATTCATTAATAAATGTTTCCCTCAAGGACAGGAGACGCACAAGAGACTCAAATGACGGGCGACATTATTGGTAAGTTGCGCGAGACTGGAAGAATACGTGTAGGATACGCGTCTCTTGGGAATCGCTCCGTTTGTGCCTCCCCACTACTCAACATTGGAAGTGGATTCTAAGGGCCAGTTGTATGTCGGTTTGTAAAGTCTTTATTAAGTTGACAGACTGTCAAACCTTAGTACTTACCTTGTGCCGGCCCGGGTGGTCAATCAGATGACACGCACTTTCATCTGATTGGACATCCGGCAGGGCACATGGTGAATACTAAGGTTTGACCGACTGTCAACTTGACAAAGACTTTACAAACTGGCCCTAAGATAGATAATCTTATGATACTCTGTTGCGTCGCTTGGGAATTCCCTATTGTGAAGAGGGCCTTATTGTTGACTGGCAACTAAATGAGTTAATTGTCATACATGTGTGTAATCATCTAAAGTTAGAATCAAAAATTGCGGCATATAAATAAATTTCATTTTATAAACATCCTTTTTCTTGATCGATCTCTCTTCTATACTACGGTATAAGAAGGGTCTATCAGGACCTAAAGAGGTTGCATCTTGTTAGCGCGCTCTCTTGCATTCATTCAAGTGCGTTAAAAAAACAAACAAATTACTACAAGCAAATCTTGTTTATGAAAGTTTAAAACAGGGATGTCCAACCTTTTAGCTTCCCTGGGGCACATTAGAAGAATACAAGTTGTTTTGAGCCACACATAAAATACAATAATGATGTGACTAATGAGAAAAAAAGACGTAGAACATATCGTCGGTTTGGAACAAGACTATGATATCTGATGGTGGGGGAGTATATCAATTTAAACAAAAAAAAACTGTTGACAACATTTTATTGAATGTCTCTGAAATGTGTATGTTCTACAAGGGCCCTGTGGTTATGCTTAATGTATTTAAACTAGATAAATTTGCAACACTTGAATTGACTCCCCTGTAAAATTGTAATTTTTAATGTTATCATAGTCTTGTTCCAAACCGAAGATATATAGTTGTCATATTGAAGTAATTTAAGTTTTATTACTTTATAAATGTAAAAGACAAAACAGAAACATAAAATTAGGGTTATGTTTCTCATTATTTTGAGACATTAATCCTTCATCGATATTTGATTCAAAGGAATTCTCAATGAGTTCTCAAGGCGCTCAACAAATATATTGGATCTATCTTTGTTCTTTTTGTGGTTTATACTTAAAAATAGTTGGTTGAATAAATAAAATAATTTAAGAATCATTTAATGAATAGTTCATTGCTAAATAACGTGTTAAATTAAAAAAATTCATTGCACATATATAAATTCTGTAATAATAATATATATAGTGTAATATAGAGAGTAATAACTGATATAATAGCCCAGATTAATTTGCAGCAACGCTAACGTAATGCTGCCGACAGAGGGCGCTAATGCCGTCGGCAAAATTGAAATATAATTGTAATTTGAACTCGAATTTTGAAATGAAAGACTCCAATTGATTTTAAATTAAGAAACATTAAATATATTGATAATTATTCCTCCCCCTCACCACTCAAAAATTAAATATTCAATTCGCATTTCTTTGCGCACAGAAGAAGAAATTAATTACATCTTATTTGATTTATATTTTATATATTATTTGTTTTTTTTTTAATAATTTGCCACTTTTTTATAATTTTTTAAAAATCTAAATTTTGTTATTCTTATTTTTTGATTTTTACAAAATTGAACGACTTAAGATACGCATGTCCATATGAGTTTCTCATGGCAATACTGGATGGAGCAGCCTGTCATACAAACAACACCTGATCTCTTTTAAATATTTGGAGCCTAAGGCTATCGATTATCGATCCCAAATTTTAAAAAAATGATATAATATAATTCTCCTCCTCACACGATCCCACTTATTTAAATAAATCTATTTCCACACAAAAAATCTCACAATGGTGTAGATAATAGAAGAAAAAAAAACTTCCAGATTCATATCTAGATCCTCATTTCTGTAGCTGTGTCAGGACGAAAAAGAGGCGAAACTTTTAAGAGACTATGTATTTTCGGGAGTTTAAGGTATACATTTGGAGTGTGGTTTTTTAAGAGGAATAAAATTTTTGGACCGAGACGCCGCCCGCCAGGGCACCAACTCGGAGGGCCGAGCTTCGAGGGCGTTCCGAAGGCACGCACGAAAAGCTCGTAAATTAATAGCAAGTTAAAATTATTGTATTTTATTTTAGGTTAAAAATAAAATAAAATGAGAGAGTCTTCTGTTTTTTAAATAAAATAATTTTTAATTATTTCTAGAGACTATAGTTTCGAAGGCATTGCCTTCATCATCAGTCTATCACAAATATTTCAAATTAGTTACAAATTAAGATTTATACAAAAAAAAATTTTCTATGTATAAATCTTAATTTGTAACTAATTTGAAATATTTGTGATAGACTGATGATGAAGGCAATGCCTTCGAAACTATAGTCTCTAGAAATAATTAAAAATTATTTTATTTAAAAAACAGAAGACTCTCTCATTTTATTTTATTTTTAACCTAAAATAAAAACAATTCTGTTACCATCGACAGTGAAATCTTTTATTCAACTAATATTGTATTTTAATAATATCCTTGATATTTTTAGTCGCAACCCCATAAAGTTTGTAAGTTTGCTATTTTTTGCCGGGGTACATTGATAGGCGTTTTGGGACGCATGCGGCCCGCGGGTTGGACAAGCTTAGTTTGAAATATGAACATGTTTGAAGTATGGTGCAAGATAATAAATATAAATAAAAAATTGAAAATATGACATACATATTAATTTACTTTTATAATAATATATCAGAAGTTAAATTAATTAGAAAAGAAACTTAATATTAGCAAGAACATAATCTATGTCAAATTGGTAATTTTATATTAAGTAAAAAATATGACTGACAGGTTTTTCAGGTAGTCTTTTATTTTCCTAAGTAATCCAGTTTCAAATATGTTGAATTTGAATTAGTTAGGTAACAGAATTCGTATTCGTTTCAAGGTTGTAAAAGAAGTGACTTAACTGAGTTAAATATTCCAAGAAAATTTGAAATCTTATTTAAAGTTTAGTCTTTCTTTTGCTCTTTAACTTTATAAAATGGCTAGAAGATAAATTTAATTCTTCATTTATGGAATATATCAAATTTCAAACAAACTTTAAAAATATTTTGTGTGGAGTAGGTACATTTTATAAATGATTAAGAGCAAATATTTTTCTGACACATCATTTTTAATTATATGTATAATTATTCATAGTTTCATATTAAAAGTCAATTACTCATGGATGATGAATCATTGAAAATAAAGAAATGAGGTGATTCTACTTTGTTTAGAGATAATATTTCTCAAATTTTAAAGGTTAGTATGTGATAAGAAAAAAGCTATTACTCTAAAAGAATGTATGTTTTATGTGTGTTTGCTACGGGGATATGAACTAGAAAACGAAAAAGAAAAAAAAATGACAAAAACGGATTTACAACTGAAGCCGTTCGGCGTTATTTCGCGCGAGCGCTCGCGTTGTTTTATAACGAAAACAAACTCAATAAACAAATCGCTAGTGAGCCTACGATGTAAATTTCTGTTCAAATATATAGTTTAATTTGGACCTTTTTTTTATTTTATGTATATTCAGGACGTTTTTTAACTTAAGATAGAGCTAAATATATGGTGAAAAGAATGAATAAAAAGTGAGTGGAATTGCCGAATCGCATGAAAGGAAATGATTACTACGTAACAGGTTTATTTATGAAAAAGTGATAGCTTATCAAAAAAAAATTCCTCACACTTCTATTTATTATTCAATGAGGCATGACTCAATTAATATCAAATTAAAAGCAATAGCTAAAAATAATTTTTCTGCCAACGCGGAAAAACAATATTTTAATTAAATATGTAGTTCAAAAGATAGATTATTACTATATAGTTAGTTATGTTGATACATTTTTTTTAAACAGGAAATCATTTTCTTGGTGAGAATTACTAATTGATTATTTGCTAATTAGTTAAAAGTGGAATTAGAAGATAAATTTGAAAATTCCTCGAGTTTTTTTTTGTTTTTTTTGGCTTTTCTGCATTTCTAGCCATAATTTACGATACTATTTATTTTTTTAAATTTGTCTCTACCCCCGGGATTTTAGCCGGATGCCTCGAGTCGGATTCGAACTCGGGTCCACTTGGTTAGCAGGCTGGCGCGCTACCCCCTAGTCTATCTGACCACCCTCCTCGGGTTGTAATGTTAACAGTTCGAATAGACAATAGAAAAGGCTTCAGAATTAGAAAATCACTTTGAGAAAAATACTCATCAGGGGCCGTTCATAAATTACGTCACACAGTAAGGAGGTTGGGGTCATCCTAGATTTGTGACAAAATGTGACAGAAGGGCACGGGAATCTTAAAAATTGTGATATCACAAAAGTCAAATCAAACTTTTTTAAAAATTAATCTTAAAGTATATTAAATCCCTTTCTTCTTCTTCGAGTGCCATACCCGAAACGGGTGTCGGCGCCTCTCCACATATACCTGTGCTGAGTGTGTTTAGATGTTTTACACAGATATACGTGACCTACTTTTTAACGCCGGTTCCGAACGGCAAGTTTGGAGAGGTTACTAGGCAATTATACTCTTGGTAGGTTGCCATTACTTTCCAAGAGGAGGCGACTGCAAATATCTGATCTGCCGAGACTCAGTCTCGAACCAGCGAACTTCGAGTCAGCGACCCGACACTCTACCCACTGACCCACAGTCGCCTCTTTAAATCCCTTTAGTTGAATCTAATTTAGAAAAAAATTACTAAATTACTAAATTATAGAGTATAAAAGTGATAGTGTGACGTCACAATATAGGGTGGCTCAATGAAAATGTGACAGAATGTGACAGAAGTGGGGGGGGCTAAAAATCTTGCAATTCGTGTGACGTAATTTATGGAAGGCCCCTCATCATCATGATCATTCAAAGATTAGTTCGATGTAGCTTTAATTTATAAATAAAAATTCTATAATTATTTTTTTTATTTACGATACCATTATTATATTTGTCTTCTATGTTCTACAATTATTAAATTAAAGGGTATAAAAGTGATAGTGTAACGTCACAATACAAGGGGGGCTCAATGAAAATGTGACACAGGGGGCGTCTAAAAATCTTGCAATTCATGTGACGTAATTTATGGACGGCCCCTCATCATCATGATCATTCAAAGATTGGTTTGATGTAGCTTCCTCCCTCCTCTGATTTCATTCTAAAGAAATGGTTTTAGCCTATCAAAAAGTAACTCAACCATAGAATTGTTCAAATCGGATTAGTATTTACTGAGATTATTAGCTCTTTCAAACATTCCAACATACAGACTCTCCAGCTTTATTATAGTATGGTAATATGATATGATATGATGTGATTATAATTACCTAAGACTAAATCAAAGCGGGTGTCCTTTGCTTGATGCAAATAATCATATACAAAATATATACGCCGGGTTATTGGGAATTCGATAGATTCCTTGAAAGGGGTTATACCTACTATAAATAATTTCCAATCAATTTGACCCTATGAACTAGTGGTCATAAATAATTAGTTTTTGAGTTATCACAGTTATAACTTTTTTTAATTTCCCGACCTTCTAATAAGTGCTAATTGTAAAAAAAAGTACTACACTCTGAATGCTAAGTAGACACTTTTCTAATAGCTGGTGAATAAGAGATTACATAAAAAAATCCATGCCCCCAACTTAGATAAACTCCTAAATAAAATGTCAAAATTAACAAGTTAATGAAATTTTTTTGGAAATTGTCATTTAGATTGAAGACGATTACTAAAAAAAGTCCAATACACTTGATGTAAAAAATAAGGAAAAAACATTCTCGTTTTATAAACTTTAAAAAAAGTTCAAAATATAGCAAATAATACAATAACATTCAGGTTTAACACAAAATAATAGCTATTCTAACTTGTAAGCGAAGGAACAATCGTCCATTTAGCTTCATTTAATTTACAAATCTAATCTATCTGGGTAAAAAATTTGTATGTATGATTGATTTAGATGGCAATAGAGAGATGTGTGTGGTGTAGAAGAAGTAGGAAAATTCAGGACATTATATCCAAGAGCTATTCATCTTCTCAGATAAAATTCATGGGAATATATTGCGAAAATAAATAATTCATACAATTCCTTGGATTATTCGATTGTATCAAGCATATTTTTATATTAGTATAAAAGAGATGAATGGTAACATTGTTCTCCATTTTATCTACGTAAATATGCACACTTGAGGAAAAGTTTTTTTAAGATGTTTGCATAGTTTTATCTAAATATGATGACTAATATTGATTAAATGTCGGGTACTAGTTTTGAAAGGATTATATTTATCAAGTTATACTGAATATTTTCTATCAGATTTTTAATAATATTTCACAGTTGTATCGGAGTCTCCTTAGTAAGAATAGTTCTGCAATATCTGTAAATGAAGAAATAAATTTATAATTTTTCTCATTAATATATCAAAGAATAATTGATATATGAACGAGAATTATTTTGACCGCGCTCATTTTGAAAAAGATATTTATCGCGAGACTACTGCGGATAACGCTATTGGAGTCTACGGAGTCTTAAGTCTGGACCAAGAGAGAAAAAGATGTGATCCATTTAGCTACAATCCAACGTCATTTCGTGTATAGCCCGCATGACATTCGGATGGATCACCAAATGAATTTGAAATCTCAGATGTTATATATTCGATTTCCCAGTCCAGAGCGCTTGATCTATTAGCATGTATGTTCGCGATTGAATCAAATGTAGAAAACATTCGATTAATTAATGGCAAGCATCTAACATACATGCCTTTTATCTATGTTTGTTTACAAACGTGCCAATCGGAGTTGGGTTGCATGCATCCCATTGGAATTGATTGAGAACGGCCTAAATGACAGTATAGGCTGATGCAGAGGTCAACCTAATAAGCAGAAGCTGGTTAAATATGATATCAATGAGATCAATGGAGAAATGAAGTTGTTACATTCTATTTATGATGTTTCGACCAATATTTGTAAACAACTCTGCTGGTTGAGTTGTTTACAAAAAAAGAATTTATTTTGATTTTATATCGATTATTCCATGTTTTCAGCCGTGGTTATCATTGATGTTTAAAATATCATAAATGGAATGTAATAAGGTCCAGTATTAGATGAGAAGCGATCGTTATTTTTGATTTCAGGTAGATTTCACATGTCTTCGACATTGGTTACTGGTGATAATGGAAACGTCAAAAACGCAAGGTTATTCCTCAAGTACTAGATAAGAATCGATGGCTAGTTTTGTTTTTAAGTCAACAATGGCTTCAAAAAGGCCATTGATATCTCATTAATAATAAAGGAATAAACATATTAACACAATATTTCAAACGATTATGAATAAAGGCTAGCAACGATCAGTTGCAGTTTATTTTTAACAGGTAAACAATATCTTTCCTTTTTGGTAAACAACTTATTGTCAAGCTTGGGAATAATAGAACAAGTTTAGTAAAAAAATTTAGACAGATAAAATAGTTCATTGTTTATTACATCGACTGAATTGAGTCAGAGTCGGAGTAGAAGTGGGATGAGATGTATACTACGGAGACGCATTATTTTTGTTTAATAAGTCATGAGAGCACTTTCTTAAATCGGAAGAGGTGCATTTATCGTATAGTTCTGAGGTTTTGAGGCCAATCGCATAGTTAATACAACAAAGCGGCAGCTTTAATTTTTAAAACATTAGTTAAGTAAGGTTTACTGAATAAGATTCGAACCAGATTCCGTAAGTTTAAAAGTAAACACTACTCACTAGTCAACCTCTGTATATATGCAGTAAAAACAAGTTTTTAGTAAGTACAGGTTCTTACTAGTTAAAACGAGTTTCACTGAATACCTTTATACCAACTAGAGTTTACTGATTGATGTTGGTTGAGTTCTAAAATCTTCATTTTTGACCTTCCGTATCATTTTGAGTGTTTATTTTCAAATTTTTTTAAACGAAAATGTCAAAAATTAGAAGCAAAGTTGTAGTGGATGTAATTTTTGACATTTTCGTTTAAAATTTTTTGAAAATATACACCCAAAATGAGGCGTAAGGTCAAAAATGAACAATCTAGACCTTTGAACCAAACTCAACCAACATCAGTAAACAACACAAAGGTATTCAGTGAAACGCGTATTAACTAGTAAGAACCCGTTCTTAGTAAAAAAAAACGGGTTTTTACTGCAACATATATATATATATATATATATAATAGTTTAATATAGATTATTTGAGATACAAGTGATGATCAATATCCTTTTTTCATTTTTCTATTCTAAGGTTTAGAGACTGGGGTGATACGAATAGCAATCGATTATATATTTTATTTCGAAGTAAATAAAATAAATTCATTTGTGGAAAAAAGAAATATTTCGCATATATATATAAATTTAAGAGATAATCTTTTTAGATGATTAATTATTTTCCTTCTTGGTTGAATGAAATTAAAAAAGACTGGATTATCCTTTAAACCAATAAAAACTTACATTCAGAAAAAAAAGATGAAGTGTGAAAATCCTTTTTTTTCCTTCTCTATTTTTTACATAATGTTAATTAATTTTCTAAATTACCTGCCCATTTAAATAAATTCAAATCTCGGCTATGATGTCATATTCAGTTGGGGGAAGAAAAAAATGACAATTCGTTGTCTCTCTCTGTGTGTCTGTGTGTGAGTGTGTACGAATTATCCAATTATACTTTTTTGTTTCATTCCACATTTCACACCTTGATTATTATTTTGGCAAACAATAGCAACGATTATCTAAAGGCATAATTTCAAAAATCAATTTAAGCTTGCTCTAAACGTGAAATTGTTTTTTATCCATAAACTATGGTTATCTCACGTTTTTTAGTCCCGTTGTTATAATTACAGTTCAGTTTCTAAAGCTTTTTTCATCCATTGAATCCCACTAAAGCTATGCAATATATGAGAAGTTGGAATAAAAAAAACATGAAATAAAAAATATATTTTTTCTTTCTAAATATATTCTTTTTAAATATATTTTTTAGAATCGATATCAGTGGCGGTTAGTGACTTTTCAACCAAGATCTGTCCAAAAAAGTACCCTTCATTTTTGGAAATTTTATTATATATATATATATTATCTTCGCTTTTTTTTGTTCAAATTTCATCGAATACGGCTTACTTTTGTTATTTTTAAAATTTAACATTAGATTTTTTTAAAATATATTTTTGGATCTTCGCCCCCAACGGATACTGCTTTGTGTGAGTGAGGGTAGGAGTCAGAAATTAATTCATGTGACAGCAGCTCTATCTAGTTGATCTACGAAACAATCTTTTATATTTCTGCAGAGTGACAACTTCTGCTTACTAAAATGATTAATAAAAAAAAATTGTTAATGAGGTTAATTTCGAATACAAATCTTTGTTTTGATAATATTAATAAAAAGAATATTGAGATAAATTTTTTCTCTTTATAAAAACATTCATTTACTTAACACAAAAAAGGTTTCAAGAAATAGAGTTGGAATTCTACACTAGTGCTTTTGTTTTGTTATATTCTGTTGGCTGGACATGACTTTTCATTTTTACATTTATGAATAACTAATTAACTAAATTGTCAAATCTATTGAAAAATGTATCATTCGATTCATAAAAGTTGAATTATTGATATTTATACATTTGTTGAAAATGTTATAATTTGTATAAAAATTATAGCACTTTTAAAAGCTCGGTCCATTTACTTCCATGTTAAAAGGACAATTTTCAATAATGTATTTCTCGGTAATGGGACAGACGATCAACTTCAAATTTCTGGAATAAATATTTAATACATGAATGTATCGATGGTAAAAATTTGAGAATTTTCTTATAAAAATGATAAACAGTCCCGAACCCCCTTAAACTCCACAGTCCCTGTGATCTTCCACAATGAATCAGCCTGTCCTATAAGAAAATTTTAAATTTCTACTATAAGCAAGCTAAGACTTGTCTAATTAAGCACTCTTAGCTATTTCTGATCCTATTAATTGAGAGTTGTTAGAAAGGGATTAGTCCAAAAACTCCCGAACCATCTTTATTTATTTTTTTTAGTATTATTTCTATTTTAATAGTTCCTGAGCGAGAACAATTTTTATTCCACTAAAACTCGTTTTTGACATGGATGAACTCGAAGATTTACCAGACAGGGACTTGAAACTCTATCGGCACCCCTTTCGGAAAAATCATTCATTTTAATTGCCATTTGAAACTATGCAATAATTTTATTTCATTTCGAGATCAATATACTTTTCAAAACAAAAAATGTTTTTTATAGAAATATTTGAAATACGGATAGTAATTAGAAAATTTAAAGAAATAATTTTGAAGTCGATCTTTACTTATATATTTATGAAAATACTCTAGATGTTTGAAATTTTAGGGATGCGCCGCATCCACAGCATTCTTAGATCCCATGCCACTGATCAATCTATTTTTGAAAAACGAAAGAAATGTTATTTTTATTTTTTTAGTTTTATTATAATAATTTACAGTATATTTAGTGCGGAATCTTTTCAATTGGATTCGTAATTCGCATTTGCCCACAATGTTATCAAATCGGGCCTGTCCTCTCCTTTATTCGGCTCTTCCAGGTTCAAAGAGCCCAATCCAGGAGAAACGAAATCCCAGGAAATAAGCTCCTTGGGCGGAAGATTTAGCCAAGTTGCTTGTTCGCCTCCATTTGCATCCTTGGTTGGCAATACTCCATTCAAGTCGATAGTAAATCCATACGCGCAAATCGGAGCCGCCTCTTCCTGGATCAAACGGGATATTATGAAAAAACTTTTAACAGCTTAATGAAAAATAAAGACAATATGGAGAAGTTTTTATAATCTAATAAAATCCTTCGGGGCCTGTATCTCATATATTAATATTACCGTTTCAGATTATATTGCCGGATTTTTATTGATTAATATTGAATAACCGAGTTAATAAAGTATTTTTTTTATAAAAACTTTAATGATGATGTTAAAAAAAAATTAATCAAATAAGCGTTACAAGAAAGTATCTACTTCTACTGTTAGCTAGAAACATTTAGAAAAATCCATAACTGGATTTACTACGTGATCTAATTCTACCTTTTCTTGCTTTTATATAAGTTATGCTAGGGATGAAATGACCTAAAAATGAAAAATATAATAAATGAAAAGTTATTACAAGTCAAAAAATGAATTTTAATAGTAATTCTTATTTTCGTGTTTATGGTTAATAAATTTAGCAATTAGTCTGGATAAGGTTCTGTTTAGAAAAACATTAGTACTTTGAGGAACATAGCTATTCCGAATCAAAATCTTCCCATAAAGGGTAGCCGACACTACAAAAATGTAATGCTACAGCTAAAAAATGATGTTAGTCATGTTTAAAAACAGTTAATATGGGAACTTTTTATAAGGGATTTTCCAGTCGATTCAAAAGATCTACAAAGGAGCGTAGTCAGCGACTTTATAAGCAATGATGTGAAAAATTCTTTTACTTCAGGGTAACAATGATTAAATGGCGATTGTTTCAATTTTGTGGTGTACAAGTTTTCTTTTAGGATCTGGGCAATTAATTTCATTCATCGTTTGTTTTTTTACCTCTCTAAAATCTACCCAAATTGAGGAAAACACTTAGCCCGATATAACATATGAGGTAGGTACTTGAGTAAAGCCTTTTAACCCCGGAAAGAGAAGAGAATCGATGAATAAATAATAAAAAGTACTTTTCAGAAATAAATTAAACCTTAAAATGTAAATATCTCTCGTATATATTCACCTAGAATTTTGATGAATAAAATAAGTTTCAAAGTAAATTAAAGGATTAATTGATTAAATAATAAAATATTAAGTTTCAAATCAGTTATGGCTTTTAGACATATGAAATCTACTAGAATGCCCATAACATGTTCAAATAAATCTTCTCCAAGTGCCATACTCGATTTCGAACGTCGGCGATTACTATGCATAAAGTTGTAATTTTCCTGAGGAAATTTTTCACAGGGGTGGTTTCCCGTTGCCTTCCCCTGATGGAATCCGATTATAGTGGGTCAAATATTTGCAGCGAGTCGGGCTTGAACCCGCACTAGCTTGATTAAAAGGCATGATGTTCTATAACCACTTGGCCAACCTGACTCCCTGAAATAAATCTATCGAAGTCAAATTATCAATGTACACCATATTTCATTTATTGTAATTCTTTATAAAATTAAATAATTATTAATTTTTATATATGAGATAGATAAGATTTTAATCCGGTCCTAGGTACAGTTGACTTGTCAACTCTATAGGACTCGACATATTGTATGTTGTGTATTTTTCTGGGTAAATAAATGAAAATAAAATAAAAAAAATGAAAAAAAAAAATTGTAAGAATATATTTTATATACGAATTATCCTACTTAGTGGCTTATTATACATAGTTAATTGTTAACGTCGAGAAATAAGAATACAAATGCTCATGATACCAGGATGTTAGTAACATATGTGTATACTTAATGAATTCTAGAATTAACTTTTTTTGAGCTACCTAAAAAAATGTATCAGCGTATCTAGTATAATAGTATAAAGAGAATCTTATGTTTCATTTATTCATTCACTCACGGATCCTCCCACAGCCCAAATCGCTAGACCTAGAAAGATGAAATTCGGGGTGTATATTCTTTCTACGATTTATTGAAATTTGAATCCCAAAGGGGGAAGGGCGGGGGGTGGGGTGGAGAGTGATATGAGAAGGGGAGTAGAGGGTTGTGGATAGGTTTATTAGGATAACGGTGATCGGAGGCGACGAGGGATAGAATTAGTGGGGTGAAGTGTGATCGGATGTGGATAGGGGGTTCATGGAGACAGGGATAGGGTTAGTGGGAGGAGAGTAGTTGAAGGCGGTGTAGGTTTAATGGGAGTGGAGGGTGATCAGATAGGGGGAAACCCTAAGAATGAATAATATTTTTGAGGACCATATATTGTTGGATTTAGACAATATAAAGACAACTATATAAAGAAATGGATATGAATGTTTATTTCAAGATACATATAGCATAATATTACAAAAATGGTAATTATTGAAAATAAACTTCTATATACCAGGCAATGTCCATCTGTCAAGTCTCACATTTATTATTAATATATAATATCGATTCTCTTTGACATGATATTTAAGATTTCATTTAACTCTTTTGTGAGCCATTAGGGATAAAAGGGCACAAAATGGAATTATTGTGTTAATTATACTTTTTTCCCGAAAATTTCTGATTGACATTAATCATTTTTTGTTTCATATCTAATGGATTTCTCATTTCTATGGTACGTACGAGTATATGGCAATGTCGGAAATAAAATTTATTTTTCTTTCGATGTCATATTAAGAGCATCGATTATCTAACAAGAGGAAATGTAGGATTAAATAAAATCTAAGTGAAAAGATGTTGTTTTACCGTGAGTAGCAGTGTTGTTGAACCATAAAGAGAAAACAAAGATGTTGTCTTTTGATTGATGCAAATAAACATACACATAAATATAAAAAAATAAAAAAAACATACACATATTAATCAAATACATATAAATATGTACTGGTCTATCCCCTGTTCACGGTTTATCGTTGAGTTATGGGACACTCCTGTATATGGTCGCAGAATAAATCACCCCTCCCTCAAAAAAAAGTACGAGCGAAGAATACCTATCGAGGATAAATTCTTAAAATAAACATTTAGGTTTTGGAATTTAGATTTTTAGCCAGATTTTAAATAAAGTATTTCGTATCAAATATAGAACGGTTCATATTATACCAATTTATACGTAACTCGTTGATAACTATAAGAAATATGAGTGAATAATAGTTTGAAGGAACCTTATGTTGAACAAGAGCCCATATTATAATATATGATTAAAAAGCCTTAACTACTGAAACAATGCCTTCATAAAGACAAAATAGTAGTTCAAAATTACCGACTGCAGCTTACAAACCTAATCAAACCCCGTTTAATTACTTGATTCTCTTGTTCAAATGACATGATCTCCCTATCTTTATTCTATGTAGACTTTAGGACAAGTTGACATTTCTTGTTTAAGAGGTCACTCATCAAAATCTTTACAAATATATGTATATCTTGAGTTACAATCAATTACATTGGAATTTGTATATAACAAATAAACTTTTAAGTATCAAGCTTTTTTGAAACAAGTAGACTTTTTCCAACCATTAGTTTTTTCTGCCGGTTTCTGGGTCTGTCTGGATTTCGATGCCCACCATAACACAAAAACGGATAGTTGTACCATAGAAATTCCTCTTGTGCCAAAATATTTATATTTCCAAAGCTAGGAAATGTTTATATTTTTGGGCTCTCTAGTTTTAGAACTTCCTATTCAAAAATGCATAAAACTTGATTTTTTTCATTGTTTTTATAGAAATTTTAAAGCCAGTGTAAAAAGGCTTTCTGAGATAAGGGACACCCTGTACGGTTTCACTTATTCCTCAAGTTCTTATTAAAATGATAAGTATGTAAGCCCGCAGGTCATGATAAATTGAGGTATTGCTCAAAATATAAAATATTCAATGACTTGGAAGAGGTTAAGGTAATTGCCTACCCGTGTTTTGAAGGATTGAAGATCCTAGAATTCATAATGAAGAGAAGTGGGGATAAGAGTTTTAATTTCTAAAATGCATAAGAATAAACGAATTGTAAAATTATTTATTGGTTTGGCATTTCTTAATTTGACAATGAAGGGTGTTAATTGTTTAAAAATCAAGTAACATGTGCGAAGAACGCTTTCGGAGGAATTATTGATTTAATCTTATTAGAGCACATGCTATGATAATATCTATAAAGATGGAGAGAGCGGAAACGCTTCTAAAATGGTTCAGGGAATAAATTTCCTTATGACTGAATCTCCTATTAATTTAATGGCACGTTTCTGAATGGAATCCAAGCTGGTAAGAGAATGGTTAAAAAATCCTTCTGCAGATGCGAGCAATGTTCGGGACAGGGAGCGATTTTTGGGAGTGAGAAGTCTAATGGAAGTAAAATAACACCTTTACCTGAATAGAAATGAAAGTTTTTTTTTTAGGGAATTTATCTTTCAACTGTATATACTATCATTTTTATTTATAAATAAAAATATAATCAATCTCTTGTGAAAAGAGTAGTGGTCATTAGCTTGGTATCTACTATCCTCTCTCAAAGTACTAATAATAGAAACCCCCAAATAACATTTTCACATTCCTTTAATGAAATAAACTTAAGAAACTCGTAGAGGGAGATTTATAGCCCGAATGTTTAGCTGATTCGATCAAATTTTATTTGATTGCCAGTTTTAAATAAAGAACTATTCATTAACTCAACTAAAGAAGAACGAAATGCATTGAAAAATTTAACCAGACCTTCTATTTAGCAAAGACAACTTAATTGATACTTAAATACAATTTTGCAATTTATCTAAGTGGAATTAAATTAAATTAAATTATCAGCAGTCCGAGGCTATATTCAATTATATAACATAACAATTTAACGTTTAAGTACCTACTCTTAAAAGTTAGAGCTTCTGTGGTTATGATATTCAAAAGCTAAGGAATTTCGGATAAAACCACTTGAATTAGTTCGTTTGTTAGAGTGAGATTCTCTAAGGCCAGACGAAATTTTGAGATTTCAACTTATTTTTTGGAATCGTTATCAAAAGATTATCAAGCTATATTTAATGAAATATCATAGAAAGCAAGTACAATTAAAAAAATGTTCAACTTATAAAAAAATCCAGAATGAGGGGTCTGTTTGATCAAAATAAATAAATTAAGTTTTGTCCCAAACTATTTAGTGATTATATAGACAAGGGGCTTCGCCCGCGGACCCATTTCCCCGCTTGCTAAACCCTCTACCCCTCCACCTTCAACCACTCTCCACCCCACCGATCCTCTCAACAAACCCGCCCCATTCTGCATCTGATCACTCTCCACCACACCATGCCTAGAGCCTCAGGTCAATCTCCATCCCATTTCTAGCTCTCTAGATGCACACAGATTATATTTGGTTGAATTTGGTCCAAATGGCTAGAATTTTCATTTTTGACCCTCCCCTCTATTTTGGGTGGTTAGTTTTTGAATTTCTAGCCTTCTGGGGGCCCGCAGAATATGTATACAAAATTTGGTTAAGTTTGGTCCAAAGGGCTAGAATTTTCATTTTTTAACCCACTCTTTTTGGGTGATTATTTTCAAAATCTTTTTAAAGGAAAATGTCAAAAATTACATCCTCTATAACTTTTCTTCTAATGGAATTTGATGTAGAGTAAACAATTTAGGAGTTATTTGATTGATTATTTATAGGGGGATGGACAACAGGGTGTTTCAAAAATACTTGTTAATATCCTGGCTGAGGGGGAATAGATTTGTAACATAAGTTTGATTTCTACTCACTAAAACTTTTTCATAAATACCCACTATATTGCTACAGATGTCTGACAATATGAGAATCTGGGAGGGGATCACCTCATTTTTATAGAATATTTCATTTTCATCGTATGTAAGATTTTAAGTATGTTAATTTGGCTCGGTATCAATAGGATCGAAAATCAATTTCAAGATTTTACTCAAACAAACAGAGACATCATCTTAATTAAAACCATATAATGATTGGGAAGGTTTTTGAAAATAATTTTAATTAATATCACATACTACTAAAGGGCATTTGTGCCTGTGTCTGTATAATATACAGGGTGTTTCAAAAATACTTTTACAAACCTCGGGCATGGGTTCCTTACACCAAAAGAAGGAAAAAAGTTCATATGAACATATGTCCCATAATCCTTTGTTTTCTCGTTAGGATCTGTTCAACACATTGGTACACTCATAACACGTCAACACACAAAACTCATTCCTTAATAAATGAATAACGAGAAAACAAAGGATTATGGGACATATGTCCATATGAACTTATTTCCTTCTTTTGGTGTAAGGAACCCATGCCCGAAGTTTGTAAAAGTATTTTTGAAACACCCTGTATATTATAGACACAGGAACAAATGCCCTTTAGTAGTATGTGATATTAATTAAAATTATTTTCAAAAACCTTCCCAATCATTCTTCTTCTTCGACTGCTTATCCATTAATGGATGTTCGCGACCACATTCCGCATTCCTTCTCTGTTCCTAGCGGTGTGTAGAAGCTCTTGAATGCTTCTGAGACCCGTCCAGTGTCTGATATTCATCAACCAAGGCATCTTCCTCCTTCCCCTTCCTCGCCTGCCCTCTATCTTTCCTTCTATCATCATCATCATCATCAATCAGCCCTTTTTCTTGTCCACTGCTGAACATAGGCCTCCTCCAAATGTCTCCAGTTTTCTCGATCTTTTGCAGCTTTTATCCAGTTTGTCGATATTCTTCTTATATCATCTGTCCATCGTGTGGGAGGTCTACCTCGGCTTCGCTTATCCTCTCTTGGTCTCCATTCCTTTCCTTCTATAATCAGCTGTAATAGTTGGTATTTTGCACTTCTCATTATATGTCCCAGATAGGCCACCTTCCTCTTCTTCATGGTGTTGTATAGTTCACGACCTTTGTTGATCCTTCTTAGTACTTCCTCATTACTTATTTTTTTTGCCGTCCATGGTATCTTGAGGATCCTACGGTAGACCCACATCTCGAAGGCTTCTAATTTATTAATCGTGTTTACTTTTAGGGTTCAGCCTTCCATCCCGTAGAGAAGTACTGACCAGACATAGCACCTTGCGAGATTCAGGTCGAAATCGGTGCAAGTGAGCACTTTCCTGCAATTAAAAAAGGCGTTGCGAGCTTGTTCAATACGGCTTTTGATTTCAGTGTCCGATGTCCATTCTTCGCAGAGCCATGTTCCTAGATATTTGAATTTGTTGACTCGTTCTATAGGTCTTCCATTGTGCATTATTTCAGTATTTGTGAACATTTGGGGCTCTCTGGTGATGATCATCACCTTCGTCTTGGCTACGTTAATGTTTAGGCCCATTTTTCTACTGCGTTCTCCTACCCTGTTGACCAGTTCTTGTAGATCACTAACGTTGTCAGAAATTAGGACTGTATCATCTGCGTATCTTATGTTCCCAATCATTATATGGTTTTAATTAAGATGATGTCTCTGTTTGTTTGAGTAAAATCATGAAATTGATTTTCGATCCCATTGATACCGAGCTAAATTAGCATACTTAAAATTTTACACACGATGAGAATAAAATATTCTATAAAAATGAGGGTGATCCCCTCCTGGATTCTCATATTGTCAGACATCTCTAGCAATATAGTGGGTATTTATGAAAAAGTTTTAGTGAGTAGAAATCAAACTTATGTTACAAATCTATTCCCCCTCAGCCAGGATATTTATATGGAACATAGGGGTGAAATGTAGAGTAGAAAAAAAAGTAAGTCTTTAATTGTATAGGTATGCAATTTCGAAAAGGGCACATCTCGCATATTTTGAAAAATACATTTTCATATAATTACCTAAATGTAATCTAAAAGCTTTCCTGTACCTACTATGCTCGAAAAAGGTACAAGTCTGGTATAATCTTACTGCCCACAAAATGTAATTCAAAAATTTTATAAATTTTACACTACTTTAGAAAATATATAGTTTTTTTTTTTTTTTTTTTTATTCCTGAACATTTTCAATTTTCAGACATATGTCATTTTCGAAATTGCATATTCAATTAAAACCACCTTTTATTAGATTGAGTTTCGAACCGTATAATTAAATATGTTCGGAAACAATAATTTATTAAAAATAGATAGATGGTTATGATTAAATAAATTATATATATGATATGCTCGCTAAAAAGATTTAAAGTTCTCCTTTAATGTGACCTTTTGGCAATTTTTGAACAGGAGTTTTCAACTGGATGATATGCTCTCTAGTTGTGATTGATTGTAAGATCAAGGTTTGAAAATTTATCAAAGCCTCTCCTTTGAATATTTCCTTTATAGATATAAAAAGATGGTTCTTACCAATCTTTTTTTTTCAATCATTACAAATTTTTGAAGAAAATAATAAATAGTTTGACATGTTTTTGGCACACTACGTAACTTTCGCTTATCCCAATAATAGCAGTCCAGCATTAAAATATATTAATTAAAACCAATATTAAAAGTTGACTAAATTAAATATAATTTTTTTATTTGCATAATGATAATAATGTCGTTTTTGAGAAAAAATAATAATAAGCCGGAAAGATACCGGGTCCCTTAGCTTATAAATTCTTAAGGTAGTTGTTTCGCGACAATACTAGCAAAAAGTTAATGCTAGAGTATATAGAACAGACAATAAGGATTCATAGTTCATAAGCCCAAAACTTTTTGCTGTTTATGTACCACTACTAGCCAATCCCGTGCTCGTTTGACAAATTTGGTACCAGTGTAAGAGAATCGGATTAGCCGAGAGCTTAAGACACTAGCACTTCTAAGCAGGAGTCCCGGGTTCGAGTCCGAGTCCCCGCATTGATATTTGACCGGCTATAATCTGATTCCTAGTCACCAATCCGTTCGGGGCAAGCGTGGCAGACTTTAATGCACAACCCCTTCCATTTGATGGAAGAGGCTCTATATTCAGGAGTGGATTGTCGCTATCGACAGGCTAATGATGATGATGATGATGTAAGAGATTGAATATTTTTATATTAAAATGACAGATAAAATACATTTTTAATTTCTATAAAAATCGTTTTATTTTTTAACAAATGTAATCAACGCCTACGTTACACCTTATGAAAATTTCTGGAATCTGGTGCCATAAGTTTGTGCATATTATAGTATCACAATAAAAGTCCTTTTAATAAACAACTCAATTAGTGAAGAACAAATCTGCATTAAAAATTTGCGTCTAGTTGAACAATTTAAACAAAAACCTTGCTGTGACAATTTGAACTAATCTTGACTAAGTTTTCGGCTCATATCCCTAAAATTTACTATATTTAAGTTAAAGCTACTTCAGATAGACAGATGGTTTTTTGAGCACTTTTTGGGCTCCAGGAATCACAAAACGTATTCTAATTATAAAGTTTATCGTATATTTTCATTTAGTATTAAAGATGTCATTCCAATCGGTAAGTGGTTCTCGCCACTACGCAATCTCATGGTCAAAAATATAACTAAAACAAACGGGTAAGCTGCACAGTTCATGCCGAGGATAATTTTTCAAAATTGAGATGACGAAGAATATTTAAATAAAGAACTTAGATAGTAAACAACAAACTAATAATCTATCTTGTTTGTTTGTTTGTTTTTTTAATAATTTTCTTTATACAATAAAAAATAAATATGACCCGATTGTGTTAGTTTTTATTTTGGCCACCAGTCAGCGCTGTTTACCAACGGACAGCTACCAATAGTGAGCTTATTGAAATTAAAAATTATTTGGAACCCTAGTTACCTGATTTAGTTCTCCAGTGATCTGGGAGGGACCAGAGTCAGGCAAATGGATTATTGGAGGTGAGTTGGGGTTTGGAGGTGATGGCGGAGGTGGCATGGTCCAATTTTTGTTATCTCTCGATACTCGAGGAACTCGAGGACCATTGAGCCAGTTGTGAACCTTGGCTAGTCTTCTTCGTAGTGGGTTTAATTGTTTGTCTTTTGTCCCAATGGCCTCCGTCCACGTTGTTTCTTTTTTTTTAGTTATGGCAGAAGCGACTTTCCTTATCAAGCCGCTTTTATCACTCTTTTCACTCATATTTCCTCGACTTTTCTTACGGCTCTGATTCCCAATACTCGATGCGCTTTTATGTTTACGAGACACGTTGGTTGACTTTAACTTTTCAGGATTATCGCATCCTATGTCCGTACCTGTGTCTTCGTATGTTTTCCGGGAAACCCGTTTCTTGCGTCTTTTTTTGGGAATCTTCAGTATAAAAAAGGATTGATGATTAATAATCATTTCTTTAAAGAAGTAGTAAAATTAAAGTAACAATTTTTTTTTTTTTTAATTAATGGAAATTAAATAAAAATGTTTAAAGAAAAAGTTTTAATAAAAAAATTTTAAATTTCGTTGAATACAATAGTTTTATTGGGCCTTTAGCAGATGGAACCAAAATACTAAAGTTTATTATTATGTCAAGTGAGAGAGAGATTGATTAGGTCAATTTATAAATCAATCAAATAGTTATTTTCCCTTGGAATGAAAAATAAAAATTCCAATATCCCTAATTTTTAGGTTAGCAGGCAAATTTTTCTTTATATTTCTAAAAAAATACCTCTTTGAGAATTTCTTAAAAAACTTACCAAAATTATCTGCATTTTCAGTATGATTACAATACTTCGAATGGTAAAGTAAACTAACTTTGAATCATATAAATGATAAGATAGTAAAAAAGGGTTATCTAAATCAGAAATTAGGTTTACTCTACTTCGAATGCCTCAAATAAACAATGTTTCTTATAAGAAAAGCTCAATAAGTTAACCTGATTCCTGTTCAAGATAAGCCATTTTTATAAAAGAAACTTAAGAGGTACTATTTAAAATCCAACTACCTGGCAACTTTTATCATTCATAAAAGTAGTCCTTTGTTTTTCAAACCATCTCCACCAAAGTTTAGGCCTATGAGGTTCATTTCTTAGAACAGCAATGAATTTTTCATTCGGTAGACAACGTAGTTTTTTTCTCTTAATACACCAACGAATCTAATCAAAATTAACAAGAATATTAAACATTTACCAGTAAAGTTTTATCTAATATTTATGTTGCAGCAAAAATCCGTTTTTAGTAAGAACGGGTTCTTACTAGTTAAAACGAGTTTCACTGAATAGCTTTGTGGCAACTAAAATTCATTGATGTTGGTTGACTTTGGTCCAAGGGTCTAGAATCTTCATTTTTGACCTTTTCAAAAAACTTTTAGACGAAAAAGACAAAAAATTACATTTTCATTAGAAGAAAATTTGTAGAGAATGTAACATAATTTTTGACATTTTCGTTTAAAAAATGTTGAAAATAAACACCCAAAATGAAGCGGAATGTCAAAAATGAAGATTCTAGACCTTTGGATCAAACTCAACCAACATCAGTAAATTCTAGTTTCCACAAAGGTATTCAGTGAAACGTGTTTTAACTAGTAAGTTTTAGTTTTCACTAAAAAACGTGTTTGCACTGCAACATATACATATAGATATATGTAAATATTGTAAATATATTCTGGCAAGTTGCACTAACCTTATCCCACCTAGCCCATTTCTTTAATCAAATCGATTATAATTATTCATGTTTTTATGAAAATATAAAATGTTTATAAGTAATATGAATATAGTTGAAAGGTTACTTGAATTAAAATAAAACTGAATACGATTTGGCCTAATCTTATTAAAGAAATTAAGATTTTCATTTTTGACCCCCCCCCCCTTTATTTTGGGTGGTTAGTTTTTGCATTTCTAGTCTTCTGGGGACCCACAGATTAAGGGCCGGTTGTGTGTCGCAAAGTAAATGACTTTTTATCACTAACCAAGGGTAGATGGTATGTGGAGGGGCTGTGATGGCCAATCAGATGACAAGAACTTTCAGTGCCTGTCATCTGATTGGCCATCCCAGGTACTCCATTTACCATCTACCGTTTGTTAGTGGTAAAAGCATTTACTGCGACATACAACTGACCCTTAGTATACGAAATTTAGTTGAGTTTAGTTCAAGGACATAGATTTTCATTTTTTGACCCTTCCACCATTTTGGGTGGTAAGTTTTTGGATTTCTTGTCTTCAAATTAACAGAGAAAATTTTGGATTGATTTGAAAATTATTATTTTTAAAAAAAATCTGCTAATCATCTTAGCTAAAGATTGAAACAGTAGGGCTATCATCTACATCTAAGTAAATAGTACGCCTGCACTACCCCGTACCGAACACTATTTTATGAATATTGATAGATTCCCAGTTTTTCAAATTTACAACAAGACTTGAACTAGGGGCTGAGGCAACTATTTAAGCAAAAGAAATAGTTTGCGAAAAATAAATAAATAAATAATAATAAATATTTGCAGCAATGGACATATATGTATTTTAGAAGCCCAATACACAATCTTCGCAGGAATGGCTGGAGTCAACACCAAGGACCACCGATTATGCAGTTTCATCAATCCGAAGGAAAATAAAAACAGCGGGCGATCTTACGAATTACAAATCGTCCGGTCCTAGGAAATAATCGAATTTGCTCTCAGCTGAAAGCAGGTCAGAAAATTTATTTTTTCCCCATAGAAATAACTATTTCCCTGGGGAAATTTGATCCCTTTACTAATTTATTTTTAAAACTACCAAATTGGGAAAGAATCTTAACAAAAAAGCTAAGCATTTGTTGAAAGATATTTTTAGTTTTTAAGTAATGAAAATAAACAAATTGGCAATGAATTTGTATCTAATTTGACTAAGGGGTGGTAAATATTTGCAAATCGCGTGTTTCGTACAAATGAAGCTTAAAGGGGGGATTATTGACTATATCATTTCGTTAAATTAAACTTCCTCGAAGTAAATAAATCAAAGAAATTTAATATAAATTAATAAAAGGAAATATAAATATATTTTTTCATGTACCACTTTATATAGAGTTTTGTAAGAGTGCCGATAGTCATCCGCATATAATGGCCCAAGAAGTCCTGCGAAATATGAATGAATGGTTCTTATTGAAGAACCTCTCTTTTCAGCAAGATTACATACAGCATAGACGACATCCCTCCATGAAATGCACGCCATCGCGGCGTGCTATATCGGATCATAAAACCCCGTTTCCATGAAAGTGCAATCATGTTTTTTTTATTTTCTTACATTGTTATTAAATAGTTGGTATAAAGTTAGAATCATGCACTGATCGATCTGAATTAAGAAAATCAAAAGTAAAACGTGACCCCACATACCTATCTGTCTCTATCTCCGTCTGTCATTGTGGCTCATAAAATAAATAAGATCGAGGGGTGGGTGAACCGCGACCTAATATCGTGTAGGGTGGTTCTTATTTTGGATATTTTCGAATTTTTACGGTAACAAGGGCTCATATAATTCGAAATAAATAAAAAAATAAAAATCCCCCAAGTTTCAAGTCTCTATCTCAATTATAACTTGTGACCAGCGATGTAAGTTTCTCATCTAAATAACATGGGGTTTTTGGCATTAAAATATCAATTTTTTATTCGGGCCAAAGTAATGGTTCAAAAAATTTGAAACTCTGTAGACTTTATCTTTATAATACTAGCTATCCATCAGAATTATTACAGCTTTTTAGCTGTTATAATTTTGGTGTAGAGCTAGATAAATTATTGCTATATCTTACTGTTACTAAGTTATAGACTCCAAAATTATAATAGCTAAAAATCTGTAAAAGGTCTGAGGAATAGCTACTATTATAAGGATAAAGGCTACAGAGTTTCAAATTTTTTGAACCATTACTTTGGCCGGAATAAAAATTGTTCTTTCAATGGCAAAAATTAAAAAACCAAGAAACACTGTTTCCCAAATTCTTTATAACGAATTTTGATTTCAAAAATTTATTTTGGATTTAAAAAGCATTTTTGATTGACATTAATGATATTAATCACCTGCCATATAAAACCTATGAGGAATTTGCTGAGCTATCGAGTGACTCAAACTTAAAACTTTCTAGAAAAATACTTGACTGAATTTCTAAAATGGCATTAAATATTCTTCTGCCATTCAGCACTACATACTAATGTGTAACCACTTTTTCAGCTTTAACGTTTATTAAATTTAAATATCGTTTAACGCTGAAAATTTTTGAAGATGCTTTACGTCCAGCAGTGTCAAATATTGCACCAATATTTAATTTGTTATGCAGCAAAAAACAAGCACATCCGTATCATTAAAATGTGATTTTTATTCAATAATATTTGTATACCTACTTGAAAAAAATCCTAAACTACTTTTCATACCTATACCTAAATATTGTTTACAAAAAATAATTATATTTATTTTTATAGTTTAATTTTATATTTAATTACTGGAGTCGCGAAAAAATCTCGATTATAAAAAAGCGTCATGAATGAAAAAAGTTTAAGAAGCGCTGTTTTAAAGCATTAAATTAAAAATTCAATTAATTTGAAGTTGAATCATAATTTAGATCCAGATGTGCCAATTTTATATTTCCGTGACGTGAGCATTCGGTATTGATTCGGGATTAATAATTATTAAAGAAATGATATCAATATAAAGAAATATGTTTTTAATCCATGGAATATCCATACAGTAAATTAAAAACGAGGATGGAAAAGCCATCAGTAAATAGAATGACTCATATAGATGATGAAATATTTCCGATTCCCTTCCACGTTTTTTTCAGATCCTGATGTTTCATTCAGTTAATTGAGAATAATAAATCAATAAAAAAAAAACCCATTCGAATGATTTTCGAAGGACCATTTTAGCCTTCTGGCAGACCAGGCAGCACTACTCTCAATCGAAAGACACATATAAATATTTTTTTGTTCGAAAAGAGAGGAGATATTTTCCGATCAAATATTACTAGAGTCGAATCGGATACGTGGATGCGGATCACCAGTCAGGCAGTGTTTTTTATTTATGATGGGCGAGGGAGGAGACATGTCCTCCGTCAGGAGCAGGACCTGTGCCGCCCAAAAGGGAGCGAGGGTTCATCCTTCAGGGTCTATTGACACGGGGCCAGGAGTCAAGCAGCCGGACGTCTGTGCAGATCCGTTGATTGTGTGCATGTCTGAACCGGACGCGTGCTTTCAGAACTCAATTAAGATATATAATTACCTATCAATAAGCATCAATTATTAGAAGATATAGCTGAGGAAGGGAGCAACCAAATGGAACAGGCACTTAATCGCACCCTGGAATAATTTCATACTTATTTGTAAACAAGAACGGGCTTTAATGAGAAATATTCGCAATAGCTATATATGGATGGATTTCGTATAATTAATATCCACATTTCCAGAATTAGATATAATATAATTATATAATTGGAGACCGTATTTTTATGCTATAAAATATGCTGTTAAAATGCTAAAATATGCAAGTAATATGCAGTATAATACGTTGAAATATGCAAAGATAGCAAAGTAAATTTTTTATGCACTAAAAAATTAAGATTGAAGACAAAAAGACTATTATATTTGAATTATATTTTATACTATCACGGCAGGTGCTCTGATGAGATAAAATCAATAATTCCCCCCAAAGCATTCTTTCTCTTAGGGCCGGTTGTATGTCGCAAAGTAAATGCTTTTACCACTAACACAGGGTAGATGGTAAATGGAGGGACTGGAATGGCCAATCAGATGCCAGGAACTTTCAGTGCCTGGCATCTGATTGGCCATTCCAGTCCCTCCATTTACCATCTACCCTGTGTTAGTGGTAAAAGCATTTACTTTGCGACATACAACCGGCCCTTAATCAACTTTTCCTTCTCTTCGGTAATGCAAGGGTCTTTCGAGATCCATAGGGGCTGCATCTTTACTAGCGCATCCCTTCTTGCATTCGATTGCATAAAAAAACGAGTGCTATGAAAGGAATAAACTGATAAAGTAAGCTATAAGCAGCACGAGTCAAATATGTCGCAGAGACTACTGCGGACGATTGCAACAGACAAACTGAGCGACGCGCAGGCTTTTCTAGCGAGCAAAGGGTGGGGCCAGACACAATCATGTTCAAACCTGTCGCAACACGCTCGCTGTTTGCCAGTAGCATCATCAGTCAGGTCATCAGTTATTTTACAGCCTCATCTCGTTTAAAAGGAGCCCCTGCTACTTAGGGAACTAAATTGGAAATTGGGTATGATTACATGCAAAAAAAGGCGCCGTCGTGCTCCGAAACACATACATTGCACATATGGAAGCGATTCTTGCTTCGAAAATTTACTTTTAAAACATCTGTAATTGGCTTGAAATATGCAATATTTGTAAGAATCCTTTAATTATGCAATATTATGCAATATTCGCCAAATATAAAAAAATATGTATTATAAAATTTAACCTATAATATCCTAAATGCATGATTCGGATAGAAAATTGATCACCTGGGTCGTATGTGGCGGCAAAAAAATATGCAATTGCTTAGGAATCCGGTCTCTAAATATAATTAATTTTAAATAAAAAAATATCTCTGTATTTTTAATATAGCATTTACTTTTTTTTTTTGATTAAATATTCTTCTTTAAAAGAGCAGATAGAAAGTTCGCTCGAGGGCGTTTGGTAAGCGTTTAGGAAGGAAGCTTTAAGCCAAAACAGATGACTTTTTAATTTTCTTGAACAAAACTCTTCATATAAGTAAAGCGTTGTTTCGAATGATAAATTTTCATGAAGAAAAAATTATTCCTGGTAATAACTTCAGGAATCAATGAAATCAAGCCCAGATCTAGGTATGAGCAAACTGGGAATTTGACCAATGGGGGGGGATAGTTGTAGAGAAAAAATAATCTAATCTTTATAACAAAGGATTGGCTATGTAGGTACCCAGCATCAGTTATGATTATGATATAAGTCATGTTAAGAGATTTTGTAGAAAAAAGTGAGCAGTTTTGTTTTTTTTATATATTCAATTCAATTAAAAAAATATTTATTTTAATATTATTATGTGTAATTTTTTTAAAACCAATTTATTTCCTTTCATGTTTTAAATAAATGTATATTTAATTATGTATAATATCTATTGCACTTTTTTGAAATGAAAATTTTAAATACTTATGTGTTGTATTTTTTATATACTTAGGTAAATATTTTTTTTTTAATAATGTTTTTACTTTTTAATAAATCATAGTTAAAAAACTAAAAAAACACCCTTTTGTCAGTGAAGATAAAATATTGTTAAGGGTAGAATGCATACATATATCGTAAAATTAAAAGTTTATTACAATATGTTGTACTTTTTAGTGCATTACTGAAAAAAGCGTGTTCTTTAGTTTTTTTTTTAAACTATAATTTATTTTTTTACTTTGTAGTCTTAAAAATATCTTTTATTCCAATATTTTTATCTTAATAGATAGCACTTTATTTTTTTTAAATTCTGATTTTTTTTTTTCCAAAAAATGTTTGGGTCCTCGCTGAAAATTTTTGATGAGTACATGCCTGGATAATGAATATTATGTAAAACAATATGACATTTGGTAGGTAAATGTAAAGGCATTAAAATGAAAGATATGCTGGATTTCCGATGCTCCCTGTAGGGTAAGCTTCTGAAATCCACCAACGTAAATTTGATTGCATGTCATAGGATTTAATGGATAATTAAGAAATAATTAATTTCAATTAATGGATAATGATGCATCAGACAAGCTCGATGGTAACAAATTATTGTATTGTTACCCGAATCACATATACCTGTAAAGTTTCAAATCGATATGACAATTAGAAGATTAGGTTAAAATCGAAATTCTAGATTTGTTTACATACAGATATAACTTTTAATCAGTTACTTAGCTTGATAGTTATATACAAATCGAAGCTAATAGAAGAGTATTAGAAATACATTCGCTGTCAAAAATTATGTTTCAAAATAATAATATGTAAAAGGGGGACGAAAAAGCTGGATCTGGGACTGTATTAAATAAATAAATAAAAAAAATTAGTAATTGCTTATAATGATTGAAATTATGGGTTTCTCAACTAGTATATGTATTTCTTAGTTTCTTAGTACGGCTTACTGAAATTTTGAGATAAAAAATAAATAAATAAAAAACTTGAAGTTATAAAACTAAGTCAGTAAATAATTAATAAAAAAAATGTAGGTCAGCAAACTGTTGATAGCGGTTAAAAATATAAATAAGTTAAAGATTCAATTTCTCAATCATCAGATCAAAATTTGATAAATAAGTGCTTAAATGTTTGTATTTTGAATTATTAACAAAATCGAGTATACATATCACTTAATAAGCATTCTAAAAAATAAGGTAAATGGGAAACAAGAATAGAAAACAAAGTTCAATCTCCGTTGCCCGATGGTTTATTAAGTTGTTATCGAACGGATAAAATCAATAGGTTTCCGAGGAAATAGAAGATATTTGAAGAGAGGTGATTAGGTTATTGTTGGAGGAAGGATCATATATTTTGAAGTTAAATCAATGAATCACAAAATCAACAAGTGAAGATACTAAAGTATACCAATTGTATATTATATATATGTACAACATAATGTTATATTTAACTTTGAGAAGGCAATTGGTTTTACTGGAATAAGTCAAGGTCTGATAATTATTTCAAGGAATGTAGATTTAAAAATAGACATATAGAGTCAAATGGGGAATTGTTTTAAATAAGGACTAAGATTTAAATAAAATCAAGTATGAGCGAATGAACTTTAGAATACATAAAAATAAACGAATAAGAAAATGGTTTAGATGATTTAAATCTATCTAAATTGAGAGAAAATACTGATTTGAAATTTATTTTAAATACTATAAGACTATGACAGCTGCCTACTCGTGGTGGCCTGCGTATTCGCTAACAGCTGTCATCACTCATCGTCATAGATAAACCTAGCACCAGAATAAATAGATAGTTCGGTAACTCTGGATTACCCATAGAGTCTAAGTTTAAAAGGAAAAATTATAAAGTATAAAGGGTTAAGGCAGAGATATTTCTGTTGTGGGTTAAAGAACCAGAGATAGCCAGAGAGGAGGGTCTAATTAATTTTCAGGCCGTGAATTGAATCTACTGTGACAAGCGGCCCTTATCGCGCTTTAAAGAGTTAATTATCTTTCATGACAAAAATGCAAAATGGTACACTAACTATTTAGTCAGAGAAAAGTTTTGTATCCAAGAAAAAACAGGGATAGTAGTTTTATTTTTTGTTAAGGGAGAATGGTGTGGGTTCTTGGAGAAACATTTTAAAATAAAGTAAAGAAAATTTTGACAAATTTAAGAAACTTTTTAAAATTTAAAATATTAGGTAGGTTTCACAAAAATAAAAGACAAGATGCTAGTTTAGCACGACTCTATATATTGGTATATTTAGGGGTGTGAGCCCATCGTCAGTTCACAGAGGAAACTGACAATTTCAGTTTCTTCTGTGAACTCCTAAAGATGGGCTCATATCCCTAAATATAATACCAATATATGAGAGTCGTGGTAAACTAGCATCTTGTCATTTATTTTTGTGAAACCTACCTAATATTTTAAATTTAAAATTTTTCAAAATGGGTTTAAGAGACCAACGCTTACTTTTAGCTTCACAGCGATTTAAGTATGCGTGATCAATTTTAATGTTCAATTAATTTTTCTTCTTCAACCAGTTTAAAAAATTCCCAGGTGTCACTCTCTCCAGAACAATGGGCATAAAACTATGATTACAAAGATCGGATTAAAGTTAGGACATTTGTATGGGCAGGATCTTGAAGAGATAAATTTCTACAAAATAGATGGAAGCATGGAGGTAAGTAAGCCCATAAGAACATTTTTTGAGCGCAATATTATTTATTCACTCATGGTACTATAAGACTAGAAATCAAAATAGTATTTCCATATTCATATAGTGCATCATCAGGGACACCGGAGTGACAAGGACTGCAACCACAGAGCCTAGTCACTTAAGTCAACACGGGGCTCACCAATAATAATATCAGAAAGGTGTTTCCTGTATAAAGGGCCGAAAAGGGGCTTGGGGGCATCGTTTTCCAGCTATTTGTGTCCGGATATACATATCGTCGCTGATCTTACAAAACCTGTTAAGTCTAATTTTTGGTCAAATACGTATTTTATACGTTTATACCGAGTTTTCACGGCGCCTCTGTCTATTGAAACCTTATTATTCTATTCCAATTTAATTTCGCGCTACGGACAAATAATAAATATTGCATTGCATTTGGATGTATCCGTGTTTAAAATGGTTTTTCTTGTTTTCTGACAAACTTTGAATTTAGGACTTACGAGGTTTTGTAAGATCAGTGACGCTATATCGTATATAGGTATTTGTGAATGCTTATTACTATGATTCATTTCCCATCCCATGGGAAATGAAAGATGGACAAAAACCACCACTGAATGGTGCCCGTTGAATAAAACCAGGGACCGAGGAAGACCACCGAATAGATGGTCAAATGAACTAGACAGGACAGTCGGAAGAGACTGGATGAGGACTGCGAGGAATAGAAAAGTATGGAACATATTGGGAGAGGCCTATGCCCTAAGGGGCCTAGTTCCATCATAATTTGTACAATTGTAAATATAATATAAGTATAAATATATTGTAAATATGTTGTAGTTTATTATGTATTGCTTGATTAAATGTAATTTAAATGTAAAATTGAACTAAATAAAGGCTATAATAATAATAATAAAAATTACTATGATTATAAATTTTTATTGTAACCTAATGAAAGTTGATATATTGGTGAGAATATTAATCGAATGTTCGAAATGTGGGCAATTTTTTATTGTTTATCTTTGTTGTTTGTTAATATCTAACTAAATATATTTTAATAGTGTGTAGAGTAATTTAAATAAACATAAGAACACAATTTTATTAATAATTTTAATCTTAGGATTTTACTTCGAAAATATTAGTAATTAATAAGTGTGTTAATAAAGAATTTAAAATAATAATTCACAATATGACGCAAATAAAATTTAAATCCCAAGGAAACACTTATTTAAAGATAAATTAGTTGACAATGAGAATTACTATATTACGTTGAGAAGTTATCAGGGGAACAAGTTCGACACTTGTTCGTGAATTTTTTTACTACTCCTTCGGGATTTTTCTTTCAATTTTTATCTGTTTTTTGATACTAAATTATTCATATTAGTAATATATTGCCTAACATTGAAAGAAAAACTATAAGATGAAAATATATATTTTTAAAGGTTACACGACGACGACTTTTGGGTAAAGGATAAAGGGTTGCAACTCCCTTTAGGCTTTCCCAATAAATTCCAATGGATGCATGCAAACACAACATGAATGGGATTGGGAAGGCTGGAATTATGCCAAAGGCATATGGTACCTGAGGAGAGGACCCCACTTCAGAACAAACCGTATCACCTGCTACTGCATCTCAGGATTCTTTGGGTACATACCAAGGTCGCAGTCAACTATGGATTAAACTATTCCGGTTAATTGTATTTATAAAGCCACCTAAAACGCGAAATACTTGTCTAGATAGATCCATCAATGAAAGTAGATTTGAACTAAATGAAATATTTTCAAATTTTCCTATTATTTTAATTTGATTAAAAATGAAGAAAACTGGATTAATTCAAATAATTATTCATCAATGGCGGTTGGGGATTTTTCAATTAGGGATGATATTCAAAATAGAACCCTTCATTTTTTGAAATTTTATTTTTATCTTGGCTTTTTTTGCAAATTTCATCGAATACCGCATCATTTTTGTTATTTGTTAATTGTAACACTAGATTTTTTTTAAATTATATTTTGGGACCTTCGTCCCAAACGGACACTGCTTTGTGTGAGTGAGGATAGGTGTCAGAAATTAATTCTTGTGACTTAAACTCCAAAGTCCCTGAGATGGAAATCGACCATATTCCACAATAATCAGCAGTCAGTCCTATAAGAAAATCTTAAATTTCTCCCCTAATTCTATGGCTATAAACAAACTATGATTTGTCTATATAGCACTCTTAGTTATTTCCGATCTTATATATTGAGAGTTCGTAGAAATGGATTAGTCCAAAGATTCTCGAATCATCTTTATTTATTCCTTTTTTTGTATTAATTAATAGTTTCTAAGTGAGAACAATTTTTATTCGACTAAAACTTGTCTGGACTTGTCTTTGACATGCTTGAACTGGGAGATATACCAGGCATGGACTTCAAACCTTCTATCCGAAACCTTTTTGGAAAAATCCTTTATTTTATTACTCCTTGAAACTATGCAACAATTTCATTTCATTTCGAGAACCAATATAGGTAGGTACTTTTCAAAACAAAAAAATGTTTTTATAGAAATATTTGAAATAACGGATAATAATTTGAAAATTTAAAGACCCTCCTGAAATTTTGAAATCGGCCTTATATATTAATGAAAATACTCTACATGTTTGAAATTTTAGGGATGCGCCGTATCCACAGCATCCATGGATCGCACGCCACTGTTATTCATTCACTGCTACAATAAATAAATATAAATTAATAGCATATCATCAAATTGTATTTATTTAAATGAGAGAAAATTTAAAAGCATCATTTTTATGATAAATGATATTAGATTTCTTTAATATAAAATATAATGTTTTTTCATTCAATAATAATTATTGGATCGTTTATTATGAAAGTGTGGAAGTTTTTTGTTATTTAGAGATATTTGTATTTATATTTTTATAAATATACATATATTTATATATATTTCAATATTTTTATTTGACGAATTCATGAGGATATTGTACTCAATTTACTGGGATAATATAAATATCAAAAGAAGACATACATCTATGTCTAACTAAAACTGACAACTAGAAAAAAAAATGGACTTACACCACTTTCCAAATAAATAGTCTAATTTATAATGAAATTTAATGTTCAAAATTATGAAAAATAGCTTTTATAAAAAAAGGTTTAGTATGAATCAATGTAAATTACAAATTGATTTTGTTAAAAACTATCCAAATGTTAATTCCCTATTATTCCGATTTATGGATAATGTAAATAACTATTATTTTTGATTATAATAAAACTCTTAAAATCTCTTGACTTGAAAATGTTTTATTATTTTTTCAAACTCTCTCAATATATTTGTAATAATATATATAGGTATTACCTTTATAATATTTCGTGTTGGTTAATCGAAAAGAAATATATCATCATATTTTAACACATTTCGTGATAATGGATGACACCTCTCACGAGACCAAACTATAGAGAGAGAATATCAGGGGAAAACAAATCATATGTATGGATTTATTTATATGTTGAAAAGTAAAAAGAATATTAAAGTCTTGAATATATATAGAAAATTTATTTTCTTTTAAAAAAGTAAAAAAAAAAAAAAAAGAAATAATAAAAAAAGTCATCGCTTTTTAATCCTCCCAAACAAGCCCCCTTAAAATATATCAAGATTTTTTTTTATACTTTGAAAATTATTGAAAAAACTTTTATCATATTATTTGAATAATAAATGAATAGTAAAGACATTTATTAGGGACATTATTTTTTTTGAAAATCTTATAGATCGCTTTTAATATACATATATCAAAGCGTTTTTAATGTTCGTTGGAGATTTTCCAAAAAAAATATTTTAAAGTCTTTTGTAAATGAGCTGGTTATTTGTTCATTGGTTCTGCTGCTAAAGTTTAGTTATTTATTAGTATGGAACTGAAACACCCCATGGGAATCTGTTCAATTTGTATATTTCAGGTTATTTTTTTTATTCTTTGTATACATTCTCTATAGTCAGAAAAGAGTTAAGAAATGTATGGATAAGTTTAGCTTATGGAAAAGATTCGTCGTTTATTTGTTAGACAGCCTAGCAATCGCAGTGATTAGGGGGCAAAGAAATACAGACCTAAAGGGACTAGAACTTGCAACTCTATATATTAAAAAAGATCGGGTGGTTCTGTTTAAGGTAGTTCTTTCACAAATGCAAAAATTCCAAGAAGTCTTAGAAACTTGAAATATAAGTCATTAAAAGGATAATAAACACACTGTTAAAATTTGAAGACGATTTACAACAGCAAACATGAAATAATTGCAATTAAAAATGAAATTTTTTACATATGGCAGATTGGGAAAGGGTGGGAAAATGATCATTATTTTATTTTTTTTCATTGAAGGACTTTCACAATATTGATGAAAAACTAATATTTGTTAGAATAATATATTCGGAGTAGTTTTGATAAAAAAAACAACATATTTGGGGGATTATTTTTAGTGGAGGGGATATAAGATCAATCGCTTGGAAACGATCCATTCATAAAGAGGATATAGTAGATAGTGTGAAAAGTACAGTCACGTTAAAAAAACATAACCTAAAATTTTAGCACCGTTCATATGTATAGTGGTTACGAAGCTAAAAACTTTTTGTGGGGATTGTCGCGAAAGAACTACCTTAAGGCAACCCTGACTTGTATAGAAATACTAGCTGCAAGACCCGCCTTCGGCGGCCCTCTTGCTAGCCAGGGGGCGCGCCCCCTGGACCCCGAGCCCTCGAACCCACACTCACATCCCCTACAGCTTTGCTCATTATAAAATTTTCTGTAGAGTTAATAGTTTAAGAGTTATTTGATAATTTTCATTCGTGCGCCTCCCCCCCCCCCAAACCCCCTTCTGTTCTATCAAAACGTTATATAGCTAAAAACATAAGTTAGAAGACATCTGATGTAAATATGAAATTTCATAATAATCCCTTAAGCCGTTTTTACGTGAATCGTGAGCAACTTTTCGGAAACCACTGAAACAGACAGACAGGAATTTTGTTGAGGGTGTTTTCGATCATAACTTTGCTTGAAACGTGTGCAACCAAAATTTGGCGTGATTTGGAGCAATGTACAGACAAAACATTAATTTTATATATATATATAGATTATAAATAATAAAAACTACATATATTTGTAATAGGCTAATCTATAAAATTTTACTAAAGGAATTCTGAAATGTTTATTGGTAAATTGTAGTAGGTATAAGTTTGGGATAGACAAATGGACATGACCTAATTATTAGGATTCGTTATAACTATTGCAGGGGTGCCCACAGAGGGATTAACACAGAGTGCGTCATTGAAATTTCTGGGGGGGTGGGGGGTGAAAAAATGGTTGCATTTTATCATTATATGTCTAAAATAAAAACGGCCAAGTCTTATAAGTTATAACTTCAACAAACGATTATATAAAAACCTTTTCGAATTCTTTAGAAGTGAATAAAATGTGGGGGAGGGGTTACTTTCGATGAAATTGGGGTGTTGAGTCATGAAGCTAGGGGGGGCACCCCTGACTATTGAACTTTCAACAAGGTGGTAGCCAACAATTTCAGAATAGTATTTTATATAAGAAATTCAATATGACGTAACTTAGAAAAAAAGACGAAGAAAATTTTTTTATATTTCGAATAGTTCCATATAAAAATATTAAAATAAAGTGCGGCCTTTGCCTCCATTTACTTTCGTGGCTCTTTTCCCTGACTTGCACCCAACTAAAACGAAGTAGCAATAAATTATTGCGAGCATAGGGTAATATGAGAGCTTTTTTAGATGGGGTTGAAATGCCTCCATGTATCCAAATATCAAGTTCGATGATTCGACTTAGCGAATAGAGAAAATTTTGGTGTTAAAAGACATAGGTATTATTAAATTATTTTTTTTAGTCAAGACTAAAATGACCAGATGTTTTACAATGGTTTTTCTGTAGCCTTAGCATGCGCATATATTCCACATCAGCATTATAATAAAATCCTTTCAAGACCGGCGTTAGGGTCGCTAAATCGACTTTGTAAAAATATAAATAATTAATAAATTTTTTAAGACAAAAGACTATGTGGGACATTTTCGATGAGGGACAAGAATACCAAATGTGAGACAGTCCTACCTTACCTAATGTAGGAGGACTGGTCACTTTAGTCAAGACTCAAGATTGAAAAATTTGTTAACTAATAAGTGTTTAAAATATTTAGTCAACATTGGTTCAAAACATTTTCTTAATGTATTCTTTAAATGATTATTTATAGTAAGAGTAACAACGTAATAAACATGATTCGATTTTCTTAATAAATTCAATTTTCTGCAATAAAACGATTCATAATAAAGATTAAATTATTTCATATTTTAAATGTATGCCCGATATACAATGCGTTGATGGAAGTCTATTTAAGGGATTTTATTGAGAATGCTGAAGATTTTTGGGATATTTTGAGGCCTTTGAGCTTACAAAAGTTGAGAAGCTTATACAATTTTATTGATGGTGCTCTGCGTCTTCGTTCATTTATTATAAATGAATGAGGGGAGGGGGGGGGTAGTTTATTGTTATATTTGTTCACAATTCTGCTTATTTGTACTTAATTCTTGTATTGAATTTTCTATAATTCTATATATACAATAAATAAATAAATAATAAAAAGATTAAACTTACATTTCGTTTTCGATCGATGTGGATGTAAAATTCTGGAAGAATGCAGGGTATCTAAAAAAGAAAAACAAAAATTATTAATTATTGTGGAATTGAAAAATTGGTGGCTGGTCATTCAGAAATGAGTTCTGTTTTGATTTTGACTAGGCATAAAGAGTGGGAAATATTTATATTCGACCCCTGGCCTATCGTAAAACAGTCTCAATCCATTCTCTTTAAATTATAAATCAGGCCTGTCCAACTAGTGGCCCGCGGGCCGCATGCGGCTCAGCACTGAGTGTGGCCCAATATAAATTCCTAAATTTCCTTAAAACATTGAGATTTATATGTAAAGATATATTTATCCCCTTTTTCGAAATATAAATGTACATTTGTACAATAGGTGAAGCTTTTTTCAAGAATAAAATTCACTAAAAGCAAAATTATAAGCTCAACTATATAAGATAAAAAAATAATGAAGTTTCGAATATTTAAAAATTCTTCTTCTTCTCATATTTTCATTTTCTAAAATATTTATTATTTCAGTAATTTATATGCTGCGACGCTAACCAAGTCTATAGTTATCATTCTAGTACAAGGAATTGGGGGTTTCTAGAACAATCACAATTAATTGATAATTTCTCTCTTGGACTAAAACTTGTCAGGATTTGTCTTTGCACGTTCTTACATGTCAATAGATAATGGATAGTCAGGGATTATTATATCCGTGACCCTTTTAAAAAATAAATTATCATTCCTCATATCCTTCTTTAATCCCATTCGATTTAAACCAGGGCTGTCCAACCAGTGGCTCATGAAAAAGTCATAAAATTCCTTAAAACATTAAGATTTATATGTATAATAGATACTGGAAAGCACACGACAATTTGGCCTGATAATTTTTTTTCTCTAAAATAAGAAATCTGAAAATCTACTGCAAGTTTTCGAAAAATAAAAGTGCTAAATTTATATTTCGAATCTGGAACTAGATTTTAAGATTTCTGAAAAAATAATCATCATTTTGGTCTATTTCGACTACATTTTCATTAGAAATAAATTTTCTACTTGTAAACTTTCTCATTGAATGTTCTAGAACAACAAACCGATCTGAAAGAAAAATTGAATATTGTCTCTTTATTAGAATTTTATATTAATTAAATAGCCAGGAAAAAATATAAACAAACTTTACTATATGGTGATACATAATATCACTTTTTGTAAGTATGTAGGTATGTATTTATTATACATATACGTGAAGATATTTCCAATTATAAAATTTACGAAAAGTAAAATTAGAAGCTCTCTATGAGCTAAAAAAATAATAAAGTGCTTATTCCTACATTATTAACTATCTTTTTTAAATATAATATTTTATCCGGGGTCCGAGACAATTTTTTTCTTCAAATGTGGCCCGTGTAAGCCATGGTTGGACACCCCTGATATGAATACTACCATGATATTTCTTCTGACCAGTTAAAGTCAATAATACCCTTAAAGACTCATTTGTAAGAAACACGTGAATGTCTCTTCGCCGTCAAATTAGATAAGAATCGAAAAAATTCTTTCGTTATCTCTATAGCCTTTAGGGATGACTGGATGGACCTAATTTTTCAGTTGGGTACATTCAATTCAAACCCAATCCCTTAAATTTCTTCCTCATATTCTTTTCACGATGTATGGGTCCACCAAGTAAATTCGAAGCCTTTAAAACTAACGACTCAAAAAATGAAAATGTTTATAATAAGCACACTTCATAAATTCTACTCTTGTAGCCTCTCAAAATGCATTTTGAATTTATAATGAATCCATTAAATTTTCGACATGTACTTGAAGGCTTATAAAGAACAAAACTAATATGACAGTTAATCCTAGAAGAACATTCAGCAAAAACTGAAAAGAGAGAAAGGATATATTCTACTGTTTATGATTATTGAATTTTTAACTTTTAATGTCCCTGGTGAGTTTATTCCGATCTATTCTCTATCATAGACATTAATAAAAAATAAAGAGACATAAACAGGGAAGTGTCAATCAATAAGTTCTTGTCTTCCGAAAAACATAAATTATTTATGACGTTCATATCCACAGGGGGAAATAAAATCGCTCAAAAAGCGAACTAATGAAATTTTTAATAGGATTGTATTGAAGAAAGTTAAGATCAGAAATGCCAGTCTTACTTTCCCAAGCATAAAGAAATAATTCCTGTTCCTCTTCTAGATATGTCAATCGAAACGCATAAATAACTATAGGCGATCGTTCCAGTCGTTTAGCACCGGACACGCTCTTTGACGTAGATTTTTATTTCCTTTTGACAAGCAATGAACTTCCCGCCCGAGGATACTAATGTTCATTTCTGATGGTGTTAAAAAACCATGGCCCAAAAGTCGGAGGAAAATCACGCCCACCTTTTCTGAGGAACAAATAATAAGTGAAAGCAAATAAAAAGACAATTAAAATGAAAGATATTCAATTAATTAGATTCTGAATGAAAGATCAAGTTCGTGGATCCAAATAGATTTCTATTTAATATTTGGTTTAATATAGGGTGGTCCAGAAAGAAATTCGTTTTTGAAAATAGAAAGAAAACAAAACTATTATATTTAAAAGAGTTTAATCTTAAACAATATAAAGTTTAATAAATGTAATTTTAGTTTTTGAAAATTAAATCACCAAGATAACGTCCTTGGCTGTTGTGACACTCTTCCAAACGGGCACTAATATTTTGAAAAACTTTAGTAGGATTTTCTTTTGAAATTGCTTCCATTTCTTGCTGAATATTCAGCTTCAATTGCCACAATGTTGTTGGATTATTGGTGTATACCTTGCTTTTAATGTGTCGCCATAAAAAGAAGTCTGCTGGACTTAAATCGGGACTCCTCAAAGTCCAGGATATGTCACCCCTCCGTGAAATCAGTTTTTCAGGAAACATATCCCTTATCACGGACATGCTCTCATTCGAAGTGTGACACGAGGCTCCATCCTGCTGAAAACATGTGTTTCGATTGTAACGTCGTGACCATTTCAACTTCGCGATTCTTGAAACTTCGAATGAGAGCATGCGCGTGATAAGGGATATGTTTCCTCAGAAACTGATTTCCGAGGAGTCCTGACTTAAGTCCAGCAAACTTCTTTTTATGGGGACACCTTAAAAGCAAGATATACATCGAGGGGTGAACCGCGACCTAAAATCGTGTGCACCTATTTGCACTTTGACTTTCACTTCCAAGTAGAAGACAATAGATGACAATAGATTATCTCTTGAATTCCAAAGTAAATCCAAATAATTCCAAAGACGTTGTACATCTAATTTCAATCGCGTTGCACCCCTCGGTATACACTAATAATCCGACAACATTGTGGCAATTGAAGCTGAATATTCAGCAAGAAATGGAAGCCATTTCAAAAAAATTCTTAAAACAGCCAAGGACGTCATCTTGAGGATTTAATTTTGAAAAACTAGAATTACATTTAATAAACTTTATATTGTATAAAATTAAATGCTTTTAAATATAATAGTTTTGTTTTCTTTCTGGACCACCCTATATATTACCAAGATGAACAGGATGTTAGAAAAAAATAGTCCAATATGATGGGGAACAGTCGCTTTAATCGAGTGTCATGAGATCCAGTCACAATATGTCGGGAGCATGACGTAAATAGATATTATGTTACTTAGATGTTTTTTTTTAATTGAACTTTTTCAAGTCATATACTTATTGAATTTCATAAACCTCAATGACAGTCATTTGATCATTCTATTTAACATTTCAAATAAAGAACAATTTTTAAATACACTAATTAAATATCTTGTGTACATAACGGCATTCGGGATTGAAATGCATGCCTTGGTGAACCGAGTTTTATTTGTATTCGTATTATTATTATCAACTCGCTTTTGGAAATCTATTTATTGAATCTAGATATAATGTTCAAAGCTCGAAGATGAGATATTTATATAAAGACTCATTCAAGATGAAGACAGAGTTAAATAGAAAGGGTTGAATAAAACAGAGCAGAAGATATTCTCTTAATTTAACAAAAGAATAATCCAAACAATGTTGCTTCTTTAATCACTCTCGACTTAAACACAATAGAAAAATGGGGCTCTCGAAATTTAATTAGCTTTAATACAAACAAGATACAATGATGTCTAATTTCTAGGTGCGAAAATAAAAATTTCCCTAACATCCTCTTAAGGTTCAAATACCCTGAAGATGTGTGATAAGCTGTCCATATTGGGCGTCTCAATCGCATCTGACCTGTCCTGGAATGAACAGATTTCCTCTGTGGCTAAATCAGCAGCAAGGAAATTGGCTTCTTATTCAGGTCCAGGTAATGATTTTTCAAGCCCCAGCAGCTTCTCACCCTCTACAAGACCCAAATCCGCCCCTGTCTCGAATACGGCTCGCATCTGTGGAGGGAGGCCTCTAACTATTCTCTTGCCACTAGGGATCGCAATACCGGTACACCGGTAGACCGAATAACGGTTTTGTGAGATTTCGTAAAATCGGTATTTGCTAAGGTAAAATATCGGCATTTTTGGTATTAGCTATAAATAAAAAAATTGCCACAAACAATAATACAAAAGTAATAGAAAAAAGAGAGAGTGGACCACTACAACTATCTCGGCACCATCGTGAATGAGGACTGAAACGACACTCAAGAAATAAAATCTCGCATTGGAAAAGCTAGATCCGCCTTCAATCAGATGAGCAGATTCTTCAAGAGTCACAATCTCTCTCTTGATTTAAAAACAAGACTTCTGCGTTGTTATGTCTTCTCTGTCCTCTTGTATGGTGTGGAGTCTTGGACCTTGAACGAGGCCATTATTAAGAGGATAAACGCGTTCGAGATGTGGCTGTATCGAAGAATCCTTAAAATTCCCTGGACAGCACGAATGACTAATGCCGAAGTTCTGCAAAGAATGAAGAAGGACCTCGAAGTGGTGGATGACATCAAGGCCCGAAAATTGCAGTACCTGGGTCATATTATGAGGAACGAAACCCAGTATGCTTTGCTTCAATCTATTCTGCAGGGGAAGATTTTCGGAAAAAGAGGTCCCGGAAGAAGAAGGATATCGTGGTTGAAGAACCTCAGGACCTGGTTCAACAAGACCTCACAACAACTCTTCCGTATTGCTGTTGATAAAGTGAGGATTGCCAGGATGATAGCCAACATTCGTCACGGATTGGTACCTTAAGGAGAAGAATAGAAAAATAGATTCTCCCAAAACCGTCAGACGAGAGACCGATTTGTTAGAATATGAAGGACATCAAGGGAAATATTTAGAGAAAGTATATCGCTGTTAAAAATTATTATTTTACTGCTCTTATTAATATTATTTGATTATAACATTTGTTCCTTTATTTGATTTTTGTAAATAAGAAAATTGTTTATAGTTTTTTGGTTTATTATTTTTTGTATAAAACTAATAAATATGGCAAAGAAAAAAAGGTGTTTTGGTAGCTTTTTGAAAATTCTTAATACCAGTATCCCGGTGGAACGCTTAAAAAAATACCGGTATTGATTTTTGGTCCGGTATTGCAAACCCTACTTGCCAGCATAAACCCAATTCAGAAATGACTTATCAGGCTAATTGACGGCCCGACTCTTAACGTCTGCCTCGACTCGCTAGCTCATCGGAGAAGTGTTTCGGCACTTTCCCTATTTTATAGATACTATCACGGCATGTGCACTTATGAGTTAGAGATGGTAATTTCCCCCAAGGCGTGCTTTGCGCGCAGCACGTTTTTTGCCGATTCCCAACACCCTTTCGCAGTTAAATTGGATAAGTGTCGGACCAATTCATTCGCCAATAAGTTTGTTCCCATAACTTCGACAAACTGCAACTTATCTGCCGGCCTCCGTCTTTCCCGTCACTTATAACCTTCAAAACCCGTGTGCACAAACACCTACGCCTCCACCCTTTCTCTTCGGAAATGCATATTCAAATATATTTTTTAGATTTCAGGTTATATTATTATTCCAACCTGAAAATGTTGGTAAAATAAATCTAGACAAAAAATTGTAAACGACTGGTCTCGGCCTATCTCTTACGCAGCTTTCTTTCTTTTGTGCGAAATTTGTAGCCTATATACAGGCGCGCTAACGTTATTAATCAAATTTAAATTCAGACGACAGTTTGAGGATTTTACCTCAGTTATTTTTTTAAATTTTATAATTCACTTTTTTTTCTTTTACAAAAATTGATTTATTTTTAGCAAAAACACTTATTTTTTCCCTCCAAATAAATAAACTCTATTTATTGGGGAGGCGGGGTCTAAAAATCTTTAAATTCGGGTGACGTAATTTATGGACGGCCCCTCTTCATGGTGCGCCCATTCTTGCATTCGATTCCATTAAAAAAAAGACACATCTTCATTATTAAGGAATTAATGAAGGAGATAATAAAATATGTAAAAAAATATATTTCCAATTATCTTTGCAGTTCAACTAGTTACTTATAATGAAATAAATTACACAAAAAATATAACATAAAAAATAGTTATTTTCAAATTCGAATTAATAACTTTGCAGTAGAATCTTATTTTTATTTAATGAAACCCTGTTCATTTTAACGTAAAATTATCAAAATCGGTGTTCACATCCCAACGAATTTGACATGCTCAAAAGCATCAATGTTTATTTAATCAGCGATATTAAGCTACATGTTGCGAGGCTGGATGGGTGATCGTCTGGAAACTCGTGTGCTGTGAGCTTATCACAGCGAACTTAATCCTAGTCAGGTTGTTTGCATCTCACCGAAATTGATTGGCGAGGCCTAAGGGGATTTTGGGATTTGCGATCCACTTCATTAGAAATGCAAAGGCTAAACACGCCCTTAAGGGTGTAGAGCAGTGGGCGTTGCTAGTTATAAGTTAGACAATATATAATGATATGTATATTATAATGATGAGAATATGAACAGTTTAAATCATTATTAATAGAAATTGTTAAATACTGTATATTTAATATTGGCACCACGGATGATATCAGCGCCAACCGGTGTTGACTATCTTCACTCGTTACATTCACTCATTCTTTATGTATCTATCTACACTGTGGTGCAAAAATTGGAGCACTTAGAAAAATTTAATTTTCAGAAAAAACATATTTTATTTAAACTTTTAATACATCCTGTGATTGTACAAATATTTTTAAACATTTTTAGAAGTGAAAACAATGTATTACTTTAATTTAACCCTTTAAAATTAAATTTATTTAAACTCATAAATTTTAAGTTTTGGAATTTGATCCCTTTATTGAATTGTATTAAATGATTATCGTCTAATACCGAATTAAATTGAATATTTTAATGTTTATCAGTTCGATTTGAATATCTCATCTTTTAATTTCACTTCATTTGAAATATCACCCAAGCATAATGGCTAAAATTTGGTTAAGTTGGCTCTAAGGGTAAGAATTTTCATTTTTTGACCGCCCCCTCCCCATTTTGGGTGGTTAGTTTTTGCATTTCTAGCCTTCTAGTGACCCACAGATTATGTATACAAAATTTGGTTAAGTTGGCTCTAAGGGTAAGAATTTTCATATTTTGACTCTCCCCCCTTTTTGGGTAGTTTTTGGAGGGAATTTTTTTAAACGTTGTCAGAAATGAGAAATTTCATAATAATCCCTTCAACAGACAGGGGAAGAGAGTGAGCAAATTTTCGCGGAACCCACGGAAACAGACAGACAGACAGACATGCAAACAGATAGGAATTTTGTTGAGGGTGTTTTCGTTCATAACTTTGCTTGAAACGTGTGCAACCAAAATTTGGCGTGATTTGGACCAATGTACAGACAAAACCTTAATTTTATATATAGGTATAGATTAAAAAAATATATAATAAATATATTTAATGAATAAATTCATTTAAAGTTGAATTTGTTAAGGTTTATTGTTTTGTTTTAATAACAACTGCTCCTATAGTAAAGAGAAAAATTCTTCATATCTATTTTATATATAATTGGCTTGTGAGACGACGCGACGCCGACGTGATTTTTTTAATTTTAAAACGCACTAATAGTTCATGTTAAATAAAATTTATTAAAATTGGGAAATTTAAATTATTATTTTGAGTAAAATATTGATGTTAATCATCAATATCCACTCAATTATCGCAAGCTAGAAGATCAAGTACACCCGATGGTGGAGAAGTAATCTCCGAAATCGAAGCCTCAAATAAAATGTATACATTATTCCATGTAAAATAATTACTTCAATAAATATTATTAATATTATTAAATTATTATTTTCAAAACGCAGTACGGAGTCCAGGAGGCATACCCGAAGGCGGGCTGGTTGTAATTACTATTATTATTAGTCATTTACAATGAAGAAATTGTTTGTTAAGTTATATTTTATAAAAATTTAAATTCCATGATGGATAAAAAGTGAATTATATATTTATATAAGCAAATATATTTAATCTCAAGCAAATTGCTTTTAATCATTTTCGAGAAACATTACTTGACGTGTAGAATAAGAAAATGAAGAAATAAAAGACACCATTAGAAGGGATTTCTTTATATTCATGCTCTTGTCTTCTGAATTCACCCAACATGAAATAAACCAATTATAACCCTTCAACGAAAGCTTGACTTTTAATTCTTTTCCTGGCTCTCTATTCACATCAAGTTTATGTTTATAGAGAAAATTTTTATTAAGAATATAAAAAGTTTTCTTTTTCATTTAAATTTTTGTTCATTTTCTTAGAGAAGGTGGAATTATGGCCCTCCCACCTCTTTATGTCATTAAATAATATGTTTAATAAGTATTATATGTTGATTCAATTTACGACAATATTTTTTTATATATAAAGATATTGATACAAGAAGTTGCACCGAAATGGTACAGCCTCTGTAGTCCGTGGTGGACCCTTGTATCGTGAAAATAAGAAGAGATCTAGGGATTGGGTCGGAGTCGAAGATATCCGTGGATGCGGGTCTTGAAATACTGAAGGTTATATGTAGCTGGGAAGACGGACAGGGAAGAGAGTTCCACTCTCTAGAAGTCATAGGGATAAACGAATTGGCGAATACGTTTGTTCGGTTTTATAGTATTTACCATAACTATAATTAGTGTGAATAATCTAAATATATCATAGATTTCAAAAAATATTTACAAAAGAACAGGATGAAGAGTTATGCAGTGAATATGGTTCCAATGGGAAATAAAAATATAAAGGTGGCATCTTTATTTTTAGGAACTGTAATACCATGAAACAAACCATGAGAGCCTTCTCTCAGCCACTGATTATATATTATTTGGCTACTTGTCTTCTTCACTATCAATTTATCCCCTTAGGCCAGGGGTGGGGAACCTGAGCCCTTCTGAGCCATCAAGTGCAACCTTCTGGGCCTGTTGTGAAAAATGCTAAATTTTGTAAGGAATATAAGTAAAATATTCGAGAACTATAATTCTGAAGTTACATATGAGATCTCAGATCACAGGTGTGCACCTTGAAGACCACATAAAGCTCAAAACATCCATACTAGCACCCGATATCCTAATGCTGTCTCGACAAATGTAATCTCAGAGAAGTAATTAGGTGAGCAAAAAGTATATGAATGATAAATTTCCTTACTTTATCTTTTTAATATGTTATACTGTTATACATTTTAATGCAAATTTTGAATTTAACTCAGTATGTAACTAATAACTACATAAAGTAACTTGAAATAGCAGGTCTATCAAAACTGTTATATGCGGCCTTCTTGAGAAATAGGCATTGCCAATGCTGTCTTTGAAACAAATGAAGTCGCGCTTACCGCGAGACCGATTACTATAATTTACCCATGCTTTGCATTGGATGAAGTAAAAATGTTAAAGGAGACAATATAAAGATGTGTCTTCTGATAGAAAAATAAATTTTTCCAGCAGAAGACACACCCTTTTATTCTCCTTTAATTTATAAAAATTCTATACTCTCGGCAAAATGAAACTCTCAATTTAACAAAAAAGGTTCCCCACCTCTGCCCTAGGTTATAAAAAGGAGCCATATTAATGTAGAGATGCATTCGGTAAGTGAAGTCGGCAAATCAATAAATTACTATTAAAAAAAGAACGATGATTTTATGAAAGTAGTGAAGAAAAGAGGGGCGACTGTGGGTCAGTGGCTAGTGTCGGGTCGCTGACTCGAACTACGTTGGTTCGAGACTGAGTCTCAGCAGATCAGATATTTGAAGTCGCCTCCTTTTGGAAAGCAATGGCAAACTACCAAGAGTATAATTGCCTAGTAACCTCTTCAAACTAGCCGCTCGGAACCGGCGTTAAAAAGTAGGTGCGTATATCTGTGTAAAACAACTAAACACACTCAGCACAGGTATATGTGGAGAGGAGCCAAAAAAAGGGAGACCTGATATGGCACTTAAAAGAAGAAGAAGTGAAGAAAGTTACTGGGTTATACCACCCGTTGATTCTCAGCCTTGTAACTCGGTTCTACAATAATGAAAAAAAAGAGAGTACATGGTTGGAGTTTTTAAAAGTGTTGAAAATCAAGTTCATTAACTGGCTATACTATATTTAAAATCATTATGTCAAGAGTTTACTCTGCTGCTTAAATAATAAATAGGCAATCCTCAATTCGAAATAGAATAGGGGAGGGGGATGAATAATAACAGCTTCATTTTCAATAAAATGTCATGCTCTTGTTTGGAGGGGCAAATTTTATCCGATAATGAATGCTGATTCCATCATTTGATTGTGTGATCATGATTGACAGTTGATGACGCAAATGCTGAAATATCTCAAAACTAAAAGAAATGAATCAAATATCCTCAATGATTTAATACATGTGTAGACCGAAAACTTGTAACCCATACCAAAATCAATGACTGCTGATGATTTCCATTTACTCTGATTGCTGCATTTTTTAACACCTAAAAAACAATTTTAGAGGCAGCGCTAAAGCCTTTTAATAGAAAATTTCAATTGAATTAATTATTGAGGCGCTAATGTAATAACCTTAGCAGTTTTTAAACCCCCAATAATAATGATAATAAATTAATTATTGTGATGATCTGCTCCTATTGGTTAATAGAAAAAAATATTTAAACACCTACAACATTTTTTTATGCGACGTTTCGCATTCAATAATCGAAGCTTCTTCAGGCTCGTTTATAAGCACCAGTATCCCAATTCCTAAAAACTATTTTAAATTCAATTAAATTTCCATTCCCACCAATGTGGTCTTATGCGAAAAAACATTTTGAATTATTTAAAAAACTAAAGATTTGAGGATCTTTTTTTGAAAATAGTTGGAATGTTTTTCAAAATATCATCTCGTGTTAAAAATCTATGTACTCTATATTGAGAGAGAAAGAATTTAATTTTTAGGACAAAATCTAAGAATTTAGAAGAAATATTTTTAATGAGGTTCTTTCGCGACAATCCACACAAAAAGTTTAAGCATCGTAACCACTCTATAAATATGAACGGAACTAAAATTTTAGGTTATGTTTTTTTAACGTGACTGTCCACTCACAATACGAAATCTCTATATGGATACACGCATACAAACCGGATCGTTTCCAAGCCATTGTGCTTATATCCCCTCCATTAAAAATAATCGCCCAAATATGTTTGTTTTATTTGTTTTTTTATCAAAACTACGTGATAAATAATTTCAATTTTTTTTTTTTAATTACTCCGAATAAATTATTCTAACAAATATTAGTTTTTCATCAAGATGGTGAAAGTCCTTTAGGGAAAAAAATAAAATAATCATAATTTTTCCACCCTTTCCCTATCTACCCTATGTAAAAAATGTCATTTTTAATTGCAATTATTTCATGTTTGGTGTGGTAAATCGTCTTCAAATTTTAACAGTATGTGTATTATCCTTTTAATGACTTATATTCCAAGTTTCAAAAACTTCTTGAATTTTTGCATTTGTGAAAGAACTACCTTAAATAGCGATATCAGAGGGGATTCATCCCCTCAGGAGTTGAACCTGAGAATTAACATGCTTTCCGGGCAGTCAGCTCAACCATCGAGAGAAAAACAAAAATTATTTACTTATGTTCAAATAAGTACCTACTAGTACATATAATTTATATTTACGGTAAAATGGTAATTATTTTATAATTACTATATTTACACATGTACCTATATATAATGTTTATTTATTTATTTATTTTTAACTAAAATTTGGGACCGATTCCCGCCTATAGACTTTGGAGCAGGATATTTTCACTTAAATGCATGACTTGACTCCAGATTATTGATCAATACTAGGCTGTTTGTTTACTTGATAACAGAAAAATCGTTTTGCATTCTGGGATTATGTTTGACGAAGTGGAAATGAATTCTTTTTGGATTTAAATGTTTGTTTGATTTTTCATTTTACCGACGTTGGGGTTCAAGAGGTCAATGAAGGAAGCATTTATTTTTTATTTTAATAATTAGTCTCAAGTAGAACCAACTGAGTGGGTTATTTAAACATAAAGAAATATAGGAGTCTAATAAATATTTTTAACAAAACAATAAATTTTAGACAAATTTTCCTACAGTATATTCAAATTTTCCTAATGCAGATCTTGATTTTATTATTTTTAATACGAGCTTTTCGTGCGTGACTTCGGCACGCCCTCGAAGCTCGGCCCTCCGGGCTGGTGCCCTGGCGGGCGGTGTCTCGGTCCAAAAATTTTATTCCTCTTAAAAAACCACACTCCAAATGTATACCCGTAAACTACCGAAAATACATCGTCTCTTAAAAGTTTCGCATCTTTAATTTTTGAGTGGCGAGGGGGGGGGGGACAATTATCAATATATTTAATGTTTCTTAATTTAAAATGAATTGGAGTCTTTCATTTCAAAATTCGAATATATATATTTCAAATTTGCCTGGTTAATGAAAATCGATTGGAGCCATCAGTTTAAAATCCCAGCTGAGAATTATATTTCAAATTTGCCTCGTTAATTAATATATATTTAATGTTTCTTAATTTAAAATCTATTGGTGTTTTTTCATTTTCATTCGAGTTCAAATGAATACAATATTATCTAGACACAAAGTCTAAATCAAAAATATATAGTTTTAGTAAAAGAAATCAAGATATAAATATTAATGTGACATTGGTCTAGTGGTTAGAGCAGATGACCATAGTTCAAGAGTTCGTCGGTTCGATTCTAGGCAAGAGGGTAATTTTTTTAAAGAAATTTCTCTAAGAGTTGTTACAAATTAATCTAGATAAATATTATATAGTATGTTTGTTAGAACTATACGTTTTTAAAGTTTTTATCTGGCCCTTAATGTGATTAATTAATAGATCACCTAAGTCAGAGAACACAGTGAGCAGTTAATTTAATCCAACTGAGCCAGTCTGTCTCACTTGTGTTGATTGAATACCACAGACCAATTGTAGAATATTAGTATTTTTCTTCATATTATCTATGTTTCTGGACTGTTTACTAGCATTGTAAATAAATAAAAACTAAAAAGTAATAATTAATATTTTGCTATAACAAAAAAAATCCCTTCTGACATATAAATAAAAATAATTAATTCCATCTTGGATCTAATAGATGACACCCTCTCGTGTGATTTACTTTGAAAATTTAAAATCTATATATATATATCTATATATCGGCAAATTTAGAATTTTTCTTCAAAATTCGAAACACTCAATCAGCTTTATTAAAACTATATATGGCATGGCTATGTGTTTAAATTTAGAGTAACTAGACAGAGAATTTGTAAAAATGAAGATTTAAATCTTTAGGTGAAATATTTAGGGCCTTTTTATATGTCTTGGGATTCACCTAACTTGTGATTTTGGAACTCGGGTTAAAAAGGGGCCGTCCATAAATTACGTCACAGGAATTTTAAGATTTTTAAACCTTTAGACCCCCACATTCAGACACGTTTTCATTGAATTGTGACGTCACACTGTCAAATTTTGGTGTTTATGCTTACAATTTTTTGTCTATATTTATTTTACCAACATTTTTAGGTTGGAATAATAATAACCTGAAATCTAAAAAATATATTTGAAAATTTAAAAAAAATTTAATTTGACTTTTGTGTCGTCCCAATTTTTAAGATCCCCGGGCCCCCTGTCACTGAGATGCCTCGTCCCCCCTTACTGTGTGATGTAATTTTGGACGGCCCCAAATAACCCTTCTGACATATAATTTAAAATAATTTATTCCATTTTGGATTTAAGAGATAACACCCTCTTGTGATTTTCTTAGATAATATTTTGCTATTGGCTTCGGATAGCAGCATAATATGAAACCAGTTATAAACAAATTTATAAAAAAACAAACAAATGAACTCGTTATTGTATATTGGACAGACTTATGTTTTTTTAATTTTCAACAAGAGTTTATGTTAGTATTTTAGTCATTTCTTTTGTACTTAACTTTACGCGTTTCGCGAGTTTATATGGATTATATAATAACCAAAGTTGAGTTTTATAAAGTTTCAACAGTTTTTTGTATTTTTGCGGAGAGAAGCTTTTGTGTTTGGAGTTGCTCCTCTTTCTTTTTCTTTTTCTATTCACGAATAATAAGAGACTGAGCTGTCCAAATAATTCACGAGAACATTCAAATTAAGTATAATATAAAAGACAAAGATTCAAATAAACAACGAAAATGTGGTCCCCCACAAAGGACGAATTTACATTGCAGAATACATTGGTGATTTTTATCTTCTTAATTATTTAATAAAATTTATTATATTTCACGTAAAATATAATCCACAGATACCTACGACCCCTACCCAGCCCATAAAATCCCATCTTCTTCTTCTTTTCACCATGGAGGGGCCAACCCAGGCATTTAGGGGATGTACCTTTTTGGTCTAACTTCTTCTCTCATCAATTTCATTAAAAAAAAAAATAATAATAATGAAAATTTGACCATTGTGGTATAAGTAATCTATTTTAGATGATCTTTTAGTTTTTCCAAAATTTCCTAAAAACGGTTCTAACGATTTGGAAAAAAAATGAGGGGACTAATAAGCGGGTATGATAAGTAATAATTAGCATTTAGAATAAGTTATAGGGGTTTGAATAAAAAGAAAAATTGAAAATTTGAGCATTTGCCAAAAATTTGAGATGGGATAGAATTTTTTTTAGATACCAATTTCTGGTGTAGGAATTAGAATATTAGAATAATGCCTGCAACTTTTCGAAAAAGTTAAATTTCACAGAAATGAGTTATCTAGACTAAATAAAAATAAAAGAAATAAAGAAAGAACTTGGATACAAAATGAGAGAAACCCCTATCCCGATAGTGTGCTATGCTAACGACGCGGTCTTGATGGCAGAGAATGAAGATGATTTTCAGGCCCTTCTGGACACATTCAAAGCTAACTCCGTACGGCTCAACATGAAAATATCAACGACCAAAAAATCTATGGTCATAGCGAAGACTCCTCTCACATGCAAACTAGAAATAAACAACACCCCGATAGAACAACTCCCAAGATTCAATTGCCTGGGAATTGAAATATCAAGCAAGTACAATGTGTGGGATGAATTCAAGTCCTAAGTGGTCAAGGGAGCGAATTTCTGAATGCCTGTATAGCTTGATTTGGAAAAACAAATATCTATCTCTAGAAGGCAAAGTAATGATATACAAAACCTGTGTCCGTCCGGTAATCACTTATGGTGCCGAATCAAGAGCGAATACGACTCTCACGAAACAACTTCTCAGAACAACAGAGATGAGGATAATTAGAACTATCCACGGCAAGACCATATGAGACAAAATCCGCAGTGAGGACCTCAGGGAACAAAGCAAGATTCAAGACATAGCCGACTGGGTGGGCGTTCGAAGAAAGAGCAGGGCCGATCATGTTGAGAGGATGCCTGTCGACCGTTTGCCGAAAATCGTTCGCGACAACCACAAGGAACAAGAAGCAGGGGAAGGCCAAAAAAAAGATGGCATCAATCTTTTGTCATAGCTAATTCAGTGTTCCGCAAACTTTTTATGTTCAAGGTACACCTAGCAAATCAAGAAATTTTAGAGATACACCAAAGAAAAAAACAATGTTTATTTAATATTTATTTATTATTATTATCAATATAATAGGAAAAGATGTTTAATAAGAAATGTGAGCCTGCTTAACTGAGCACAGGCGATCAAAATTTGGAGGAATCGTTGATAAGGCTGCTCGCATAACTCTCAGCTATGTGTAGGTGCATTATCTTAACAAAACTTGACATTTTCCGCGGCACACCATCTAATGACCACGGTACACCAGTGTGCCGCGGCACACACTTTGTGGAACACTGGGCTAATTTATAAATTGGAATAACAGGCGCAAGCGCCTATAATGAAGAGGAAGAATTGAGGGTACTTTGAAGAGTAAAGTTCAGCAAAAATCTGCACCTCAAATTATTTTATAAAAACGATACTCTCTTTACTTTTTACTTTAATTATTGAGACCTTCGTTTTTATATTATGCGGAGTAATAGAAATAATAAGCGCTTCATTTCATCAACTATAGGATGGTAAATAAATTAATAAATAGTACTAAAATACTAATGGTATTCTTGAATAGATAATAATATATTTCACTGGCCATTGTAAATGTTAGATAAATGTATTTTGTTGGCTGATAATAGTTGAAAACGCCATCGGTCAAACATTTTTTTCATTAATATTTTAACAATTAAACAACAACAAACAAAGGTGGCTGTTGTTGGTATACAATCCGTCCGGAGGAGAAAGGGAACATTTGCATACCACGACTCGATCCTCATTCGATTTACATACAAATTTCCGTCACTCTTTAATAATTCATAGAAGCTCGGTAGAGAGCAAGCGAAAAAGTGGAAAAGAGAAAGAGAAATAAATAAAAAAAAAAAAGTGGGAGGAAAATAACGAATGATAAGAGAGAATTGGGCCAGTTTGATTCGGTGTGTGGCCCAAACTGGAATCTCGAATTCGTCAGATATGATCTATGCCGAGTGGCGAGGGCCGAGGGTTGCTTGCCTCTAAAGGGATGAGGCACGCAAATGCAAATAAGTATGCGTGATATTACATACAAAAGCGAATCTTTATGTCAAAGGGCTACTTTTTAGAACGGGTAAATGTATAGATTATTTAAAAAATAAAAAAAATGTTGAGAATAAAAACAAGCCATGTGAAATTGTTTTTTTTTTAGATTGTAGAAATTATATTCGAAAGGGAGATGAATTTATATAAACTTTTTAATAAGGCAGAAATTAAATTTATTTAAATTTATTGTGTAAACTCATATTATTAAGTTTTAGAAATATGAAAGGTTAAGAATCGTTTTCAAGGACTTGTTGTGGGCCAATATATTGATTTTTGTCTTTAAACAGTAATTTGCATTTCTTTCAACATATAACCAAAGAGAGTTTCTATTTATTGTAAAAAATCGTATTGGAAAAATTTATTTAATGTAGAGTTTTGAAAATCTTTTGATTTTGTTTCGGATGTTGTGAGTTAGCAGGTTTACACTCTAAGACGACGATATGTTTAGAATTTTAAGATGTAATTTTCCTAAAAACTGTATAATAAGTAAGTATAACATTTTTTAAGGTCACTCAATGACCCGCTCTATGAATTCTTAGCCTGTATATATCTTTTATTTTTTGTTTTATTTTTGATTATTTTTTGTTTTTATTCATATTTTTCATTTGTATTCATGTTGTTTGTTATTATTCATGTTTTTGTATTTTTATTGATTTTTTTTTTTTTTTTTTTTTTTTAGTTTTTATTGATTTTTTTTGGCTTTTCGGCCTTTCTAGCCATAAACCAATTTAAGATACTAATTATTTTATTTTTTAAATTTGTCTCTACCCCCGGGGTCAGGTTTTAGCCGGATGCCTCCAGTCGGATTCGAACCCGGGTCTACTTCGTTAGCAGGCTGACACGCTACCACCTAGCTTACCCCCTTAGTGTAAATAAAGAGGGAGAGAGAGAGAGAGAGAGAGATGTAAACTACCACCAATTGTAGACCCAATTTTGTCAATTACTCAAATCTGTTGTAAGAAGAGGCCCCCTCCTGCGCGGCCAAAATAAATACTATATAATCAGTTTTGGATTTGTTTTTAAGGTTTTTCGGAAATTATAAGTTTTACTTGGTGTGCAGTAAAAATTAATTGAGTTCTGGGAAATGTTAATGTGTATTTTTAGTGGACAACACAATTGTAGTGTTTCAGTTTTTAAACTACGACAATCATCATAAGCAAATAGCAATAAAAATACATAATTCGTAATTGCGTAAGTTTTTCATACATAGGTGAAAATGTGTTGAGAGAATGATATTGTTTATATGCACACCAAGTAAAACTTATAATTTCCGAAAACAAATCCAAACCTGATTATAAATTCTCATGGAAGCACCGACGACAAGTCACGGCTGGGTCCACAGGCTCTCCAAAAAATCATTGTACTCGGTCAGGGTCGAGGCCATCACACTCTCGTGGAAGGGAGTGTGGTGGAATAAAGCGGTGGGGCCCCTCATTGCCCTGGGTATATCCCAAAAACAATAAACAATTTGACATATAGGGCGATGAGAGGATCTCTCCTTAATTTTTACACTTTCGGCAGAAGAACATATAGAGCGGGTGGCGTATGATTATTAATTGTAAATACAAAAAAAGAAAAAGAAATGTGAAATGTGAGTCAGGATTAATCCTGGCTCTCTCAGCCACCCGCTCTGAATCTGAATTTATTTGTTCTGAAGCTGAAAGTGTGAAGTTTGTATAATGAACTTGATCTTTGTAAGAGGCGGCCCGCTCCTCGGAGGCCCAATAAACTAAATTACTTTGATAGAATCTGAAATTTGATCAAAATTGGTTAATGCATTTTCAAGATATTTAGAAAAAACAAAATTTAAAATAAAGTACCTACTAATTTTTGTGGGCCGATATGTACCACAAACTAATCAGCGCTTTATTCTATTAAAGTAATGGTCAATTTTCAATTTCACTTTAATCGGTTGAACGATCTGGAAAAAAAGCGTAACATATAGTACATCATAGAAAATGCATCCTCACGGACTAAATGAAAAAGTCTCACTTTGAGCAAGACTCCATTTTTGACAAAACCGTCAGGTCCTAAAATTCAACCTGAATGATTACTACATTATGATTTTGGTTGAAACCATAGGTTATTAATATTTTCATTTTTTCTTAATATTAATATTTCTATCAATAAAAAAATCAATATTCAAGAACGTGTTCTCGAAAATGTTTGTTCATAATGTATGTTCTATAATTAAATGTTTCCATTAGTTTTAGTAGATAAATTAAAACACTCATCATCATAATTTGGAAAAACATAATTTTAGATTATTAGTTCCCTTTCTACGATAATCCCGCATGTACCTGGTAGCAAACCAATCAATCAACTTTACAGTTAGGTTTCAGGTCAGTCATTGAGGCTCAAAAATAACCTCTAACAAGTTCATAATGGATTAAGTGAGGAGTTCTTAAATATATATATATAGGATGGGGCAGAGCACCTTGCTTATTTAGAAATTCAATTAAGAAAAGAGTAACGTAGATATATATTTAAGATTGTCCAAAACCCATGATTCTTTCATTAATTATTATAATGGTCATGAATCAACTAAATATATTTAATTCTTTGAACATCATCAAGTACAAAATTTAAATTTTATCAAATTAGTGAACAAAGAAAATATTTTTTATTATAGACAAAAGGATCGCACATGCAAAGATCCCGGGTTCGAACCCCGGCTGATCCTTTTGTCTATAATAAAAAATGTTTTCTTCGTTAATTTAATTTATAATTGTCTTCGAAGCAGCCTCGTTGTGATTGCATCCCGGGGTAAAGAAAAAATTATTTTCGACTTTTGGGTTTGTGATCGATTGGGAGGAGTTTGAATATAGTTTAAATTTTATGTTTACACAGTTTTAAAGATGATATCAGGCAGATGGCGTCCATTATTCTCAATACACTGCGACATCTCCTTGAGAGGCGATGTGCATTGGCCAGCATGGTCGCCTGATTTAGACCCCCTGCGACTATTTTTTATGGGGCTATCTAAAATCACTTGTCTACAACTATCGTCCTAGGACTCTCACCTGAAGAACAACATTCGTCAAGCTGTCGCCCACATACTCGTCGATATGCTGGAAAGAGTTGAACGAAACTTTTGAGTTCGATTAACGCAATGGGAAAGAATAATGGTCGCCATCAGGCTGATAAAACTATTATCTTTAAAAATGTGTAAACATAAAATGTAAATCAAATTTAGGGAACGCGGTGTTGGTTGGTGATGTATGGTGGGGGGTTTTTATTTTTATTTTTTATTTTTAAATAGAAAATAAGAGATGGAAATTTTCACTATGCATCCTCATCACATTCCATAGTTTATTGCCCTCCTTTATGGCACATACATAATTTTCGGCAACTTCCAAGTATAAATATCTTTTCTTTATTCCCAGTTTAGCTCTCTGTCCGCTCCATCTGTTCTTTCGGCTCTAAGGCCATCCCATCCCCTGATAATTCTTTTATATTTACACTAAGTCATAAATAACTGTCCATCATATTAAAATTTTATGTTATCTTCAGTCAATGTTCTCCTGACGATGAGTTAAGAGCTCGAAATATATAGAGTAAACTAAAAAATCTTTGTATTTTAATTTTTCTCCTTGTGAAATACCACCAACTCCAACCTAATTTAATTTTATAAAATGTAAATGTTGTACTTGATGCTGTTTAAAGAATTAAATATATATCTCCGTTAGTTTTTTGTTAATTAAAATTCTAAATAAGCTAGGTGCTCTGCCCCACCCTAATTATATAGGTATATATTAATCACAAAAAATCGGACTTAAATGGGGGTCGTTGACGATGATTTATTCTTGGAGTGGTGGCAGGTTTGAAGAAAAAAAAACATAAATCAAATTCCATTACATATATATTAAGCGCCCAACATTCAGAGATTTAACAAAATGAATCATGGTCTCTTCTTTAAATCAATTCGAAAGCGAATGAATGCTCTTGCGAGGGTAGCTAAAGCTGTTGGTGTGTTCTAGTCGAGAGTTCGAGAGTTCGGACTTGATTCAAATCGACACCCTCCTCCTGATCCTTGGCCAATTCACTTTTAGCCCTAGCTGTTGGAAATGAACGCAAATGCAACTAGCATTCCCAAATCGTGCACTCGATCTTCTTTCTCTTTTTCATTCCAACAACCGCTTCCTAATGGAAACCGGGCACGGAATTAAACACGAGCCGGTAAATCAATCGGCGCTATTTCCAGCATATTTATTATAGCATTAAAGTATGAGTTCGATAGCTGGTGGTATCCTATCCCACCTTAGTCGAAATTGTACATTGCACATTCACGATTATCCCTCGGCTAGGTAAATAAACGCGTCAATTTGAATTCATGAACGCAAATTTCGAAATGACCGAACACGATAAAAAGAAAATGTGATTTTAGAGATAGTAAGATTATCGGTATAAATTTGAATCAAATTGAAAATATTAAAGCTGATAATACCATTTTCGGAATAAATTTTATGAAATTGATGAAAATGGCTCAATATTTATTTATCAGTAGCGCGCTGTGACTTTTCAACTAGGGGATGCTGTCATGGGCGTAGTTAGGGGCGAAGGGAGGGCAAGGGGGGCAGTGCCCAACTACAAAACTCATTGCCTCCCTAGGAAAATCGAAACTCCATTATAACTTATGTATTTCTCATTAAATTATTTTGTTACTTTCAAAATTTGCCAATTCTACTAAAAAGTTAGTTTATCTCTAATCGGATTACCGGAATTGAAACTTTATGGTGGCTAATAAGCTGGCCGGCTGCCCCCTCTAGGAAAACTCCTTAACTATGCCAATGGATGGTGTCCAAAAAAGTAATCTTCATTTTTTTAAATTCTATTTTATTCTTCGTATTTTTTTATTTTTATTTTTTTTTTTTTGCAAATTTCATCGAATATGGGCTTCGATAGAATTTTTACAAATTTAATATTAGATTTTTTATGACACTATGAAAATACTCTAAATGTTTAAAAATTTTACGGATGCGCCGCATCCACAGCATCCATGGACCGTACGCCATTGTTATTTATATAAAAAAATATTTAAAAAATACAAATCTTTTATAAAAAACAATCCAAGACAAGTTTAATATTCAAAAGTCAAACATTTCGGGAGATTTTCTCCCTTTTTCAAAGAAGAAAGCAACACTAAGATATTAAATATTTTAGTATTGCTTTCTAAATTCTAGAGAAAGCTATTTTTTTTCTTTTTTTTTGAAAAAATTTGTCATTGAAAAAAGGAGAAATTCTCCCGAAACGTTTGGCTTTTGAATAAACGTGTCTTGGATTGTTTTTTATAAAAGAGATGTATTTTTTCATTTATATAAACAATCAATACAATTTTTTTTTCTTTTCTAAAAAAATATATTTAGAAAATTTAAAAAAAAAAAATACTTTTTTACAAAGTGTAGTAAAAAATAGAAAACTAATTTTTCTGACTTACCCACAAAAAATTTCACTCACCCATGACTAAAAAATAAAACCGTGTTAGTCTGTTAGTTATATTTCAAATTAAATGGGCACACATTTATTCTTAGTCAAGTGCGAATAGAAATACTTTGGGTACTGAAGAAAAATTATATTTTTCTCCTTTTTAGCTTATTTTGGAATAAAAGGTTTTTAGAGGGCTTTTCTAATATATTTTTATTTTATACGTTTTATTTACCATTTGAAATTGGATTGGACGATTGGGTGTAGAAGTGTGGAAAATAATTTTTAGCTTATTTTTATTAATTTTAATTTTAATTTTTTTTTCTATTACTTCCTGGATGTGATGAAATATTGTACATATTATTATCCCAAATACGTTTACTGTTAAAAAAATTTTATATAATTTTTACTACAAAAAATGGGAAGTTCGGCTTCAAACCTTTTTTAGTAATATTACATACCTACCAGTATTGTAATCTTAAAACATGTTTTTTTTATTAATACGTATCTAATTAAAACAAGAAAAACGTAAAGTTAAAATTTATTTTTGTATTTTTGTAATGAGTTAATGTGATTTTACTAATAAAATATATTATCTTTTTTAAAATAAAATCATGTAAATTTCCAATCTATTTGTATTGTAAACATATAGTAAATTTACAAATTTTTCAACAATGTACGCATGCAAAATTTCTTGAAAATCGACTCGGTTGAACTAAGTAGAAATTTGATTACAAAATTCTATCTATATCTAGAAAGATAAAGCAAGTTACATATTATTCTGCTTTTTCACTTTCCCTTGCTTTGTCGTAATGATAAAGAAAATGACATGTTGCAGATGAAATAGAATAAAGAAATAATCAAAAAATAAACCATTTCTATCTTCGCTTGTAAGAATAAAAAATATATATTAGAGGTGGTATTCCACAGGTTGATAAAAAAAAAAAAAATCGAAATTTCCTTCTAGAAATTTTTACTACCTTAAGCCCTCATAATTTTTGAAAAGATAGAATTACTTCAAATAAAAAAATAAGGATAAATAAAACATGAAGTAAAAGTGATGTTTCTATTAAATTTTATGTTTATTTTATTTTTTATTTTTTTATTCATAAAATATACATAACAATTTTATGCATATTTTTTTCTCAGCCTTTTTCCATATTACGGATCCACAGTGTTTTTACTAAAGATCGTTAGAGCCTGGACTCAGTGGAGAGCGTGCAGCGGGGCGATGGCGGTGCGCGAGGGAAAAACAAACACACGCGCTTGTATTAAAGTGTCCTCAGTGGAACTGGGCATTCTACTGAGGCCAACATACAAACGCACACCACCCCGCCGAACGCTCTGCACTGAGGAAGAAATAATTTAGTGAGGACACCACCCTTTTCTACATAACTGTTTATAATACCAATCAACCTGGTGAGAAATTATTAATTCAATGCCAGCAATGAAAATTCTGGGCCGGATTCGAAACAGCTTCTTCTGGATTTAAGTTAATGTACTTAGCTAGGCTTTCACGTGCAGTTTATTTAGATATCCATTAAAAAAACTGCTAAAACTATTTAGGTGATCCATATATCATGGATGGCACAAGAAGTTAAGTAACTAATTCATCAATAGCAATAGAAATTTGATTTTCATCTGAATTAAGCTCTTGTCCGTTCCATTTCCTTTTCCATTCCCCTTCTTGAACTCGAAGTATTTTAATCGAGTTTGTTTTTTGTGACATTTGTTAGTGAACTCATCAAAAAGCATCCGTTGAATTGCATTTAATTTCCTAACCCTTCCAACGTGATTTCGTTTAACTTTTCACCTACTTCATTATCTATGGCTATTACATATAAATATGCTATTTAAGCCATCTGTTGTTGCATAATAATTGTCTTAAAATAGTAGACAATTTTCGGGATTTATTAATTAATAAGTACCAGGGTACATTTTGATGTTGGTCTTATTGGTCAGCTCATTACTGAATTGAGTGCAATATGAATTGAATGGATAATTAAAAGAAGGAAATAAATAAACACCAAAAAATGTTGTTGTTTTTTTGGTATTGGTACTTTAATTATTAAATTATTCTCAATAATTATTAAGTCAATTAACCTTATTGTATTGTATTTTGTATTGTATTGTATATATGTATTGTACTGTATTTGTATTTTACTTTTTCTTGTTATAGGTTATGTTATCAATTCAATATCAATTGTGAAAGTCTGTATCTGATGGCTAAAAGGCCAGGGATAAATAAATAAGAAAAAATCAGTTAACCTTAAAAATATTGGGTAAGAACATTAATTAATTAATATAACTATTTTAATATAATATAGTCGGAAACAAAAATAATAATTCAGTTTTTTTTTTTAATTATCCAAAAATTTAGTTTTTGGATTTGTTTCTTTATGCTAAGTCTAGATTCGATTGTTAATTTATAGAGGACTAATTTTAAAAAATTCAAGTAAATATTTGATTCAAAACAGGGACGCGCCAAGTCCCTTTTGCGCCGTCGTGCGAAATACGGATTAGTGCTTTTATATGCACTGAGCCCAAATTACTGTGACCAGAACATTTTTTCACGATACAAGTTTTTTTTTTAATAACTAATAGGACTTATAATAAATGGTTTCATCCGTTTTTGAGATATTTCGAAAATAAAAGCAAAAAAAAAAACTTTTTATGTTTGATTACAACATTTCAGCATACCTCATATATGTAGTAACGTAGGTAATAAGAGTGAATTTAAAAGGTGAATCTTTTAAAATAAGAAACGATTGTAGGTGAATACGATTTTTTTTTAAATTTTAAATTTGTTCCTTATTTCTTTTAGCTTAAATTCTTAATGGCTCTTAAGAAAAATTTTAAATTTTAATTTTTTTTTCCAACTCGCCTTTCAATAAAAATGATAGATTATAAAAATCAATGATCTCCAGACATTAGTATTGTGAATTAGACACCAAAGTATGTTAGATACCTTATAGGGGTCTCCTTTTCAGCATATATAATGGGAGCCCCTGCTATTTAGACAACTAATTTAGCAGATTAGTTAATGTTGTGACTACCCTGCGAAAAAGCTTCAAGTCATTTCTCCACTTTTACTTTATCTATTATATTATATAAATCGAAAAAAAATTTGACATGTATAAAATCTTATTCGGGAACAAAGATATTCAAGAGATTGTAAATAAAAAAAAAGTCTTTCCTTTTTTTCCTCTATCTATAAATTAATTGAGACATTTCCTCAGTTTAGATGAAGACATTAAATTTTCAGAGTAACCCTAGGAACTTGTATTATTATTTATTTCTGTCAGTTCTTATCAGAATCGTTTTGGTCAAATCAAAAAAATCTTCGTTTCCTTTCAATGATGATTAAAAAAAATATCATGTCCAAATAAACTATCTTTTACTGGTTTGACATCTTTTCATTTGATTTTTTTTTTCTTCTTTTGCAAATAACATCTCTTTAACAAAATAGACTACACTGTCTGCATGTTATCTTTTCAACAAAAACCATTTTGCAAAATGGTTTAGCTAACCAAAGATTGGCAAAGAAGAGGCAGAGGGTGATGCTATGTACCCTATCGATTTCTATATTTTATACTAGATATTGTCGCGTATCTTGGCATGCATCTTAAACGCAGAAAGGAGCGTTGAACGCGAAGCGGCGCCAGGGCATCAAAAATAAGATAAGCGCCGGGATGGGCACTTTGATGCGTCATCGTACCAACGGCGGATATTGATTTAGCTTTGAAGTTTGCGCGCTGCCGCGCACATCCCACTCTAGGGTCTAATCGGGTAAACACAAGCCTGCCTGGCTGCGAACTGCAAATGCATTACATTATAAATAAACAGCGGCTACACAACTTGCAAGAATGTCAATCAAGAAGTTTTCAGTCAACACAACCCGACTATGAAAAATGATGTCTCGATGTGACGGATATGCGAGGGGTGCCTATGGTCCGCTGCTGATTCGAATTCATTTCAACTCCAAAGACGCTTCACTGCTATTATTTAAAAGAAAATTTTTAACCGACTTCAAAAAGGGAGGAGGTTATCAATTCGACTGATTTTTTTTGTCTTTGTTACTTGATTTCTTCGCCAATTGTGAACCGATTTTGATGATTTTTTTGCATTGGGTTGAGTATAGTTTCCGATCGGTACCATATAAATTTCAATGGTATTGGATCTTTTTTGTTATGTATGTTCGCTCATAACTTTGTTTATGAACCGATTTTAATGATTCTTTCTGCGTTAGGATCAGTATAGCTCCAAGGTAGTCAGGATACCTAACTATTTATTTATTTTATGGATGTTCAGCGAGAACATTTTGCGCGTGGACCGATTTCGATGATTCTTGTTTTATTGGAAAGGGGGTACCTTAGGGGTGGTCCCATATTAATTAGGTCAAGTTCTGATGATATGATCAATGACGAAATAACGTAAATCTTCAATTCTTATGAACAAATAATCGAAATTATAATAAATAAAATATTTTATAAAAAAAAAACAATCTTAAAAAGTTCATTAAAAACCCGCAAACGTTTCGAGAGAATTTCTAAATTTATTAATTGAATTTTTTTTTCATTTTCTGATTCATTCGCCCGACGCTTTCTCTTACGAGATGCATATAAAATATTATCTTAATTCACTATTAATAACATCAATAAAAAGAGAAAAATAAAAATAATTTTTATAAAAAAATTTAAAACAGACTTCAAAAAATAAAATAATAATAACTCAAAAATAAAATAAAATACATTAAAAGGTATAAAATAATTATCTAATTTAGCTACAAGTAAACGACGAAATATTGACATGAAATCACTTTCTGAAGTCGGTGCTTAACAAACTATATAAGCGAGCTTACGCGATGTTGTCTTCATTACCCTCCAAAAGTACTAAGTAAGATCCGTCGAGTTCGATTCATAAAATGTATATGTTTGGCACCGACTTCAAAAAGTGATTTCATGTAAATATTTCATCGTTTAGTTGTAACTAAATTAGATAATTATTTTATACCTTTTAGTGTATTTTATTTGATTTTTGAGTTATTATTATTTTATTTGTTACATTTAATTTTTTTGAAGTCGGTTTTATTTTTTTTATAATTCTATCAGAGGTATATGAATTTCAAAGAAATTTAAAATAAATAAATAATAATAATGTGGCGTGTTTAATGCACACAAATCATGACTAATATAAAATAATATGTAAAAGTAACCCTTATATGACGCATATGGTAGGCTTTATAAAAATGACGCGTTATATAAATCTTATTATATAGGAAAACAAGTTTTGCATAGTATCATGTAAAATGTTTTTTATTTCAAAAAGTATATTAGACTAGCTGCAAGGCCCGCCTTAGGCCCACTGGACACAATTCCGCCCCCTGGACCCCCACACCCGCCCCATGAACGATGAATGCTTTGTTTCGATTAGATTGCTGTGACATCAACCTTTCGTTTATTGCAATGCTTTATAATACAAGACATTTACAGTATATTTTGTAAACAAAAAGTAATTTTAATTTTAAATTCAATATTATATTGATAAATTGATTCATACTTTTTTGACATTCAGCTGTAAAATATGCACATTTGTTGAACATATCGCGAAACAAAACAAAAAGTAAAAACAAATGTAATTTTATTTTAATTTAGGCTGGAATTCATCGTTTTTAGATATTTTTCTCCAGATCTTTCAGATTTGTTTTTTAATTGAAAACACTTAGGGGACGTCCCTAAATTTGGTGAGATGTCGTGATCTCAAGTGAGATTTTTCAAAATGCGTATTTTTAGTGTAAATACGTTAATCTGTGCTTGATTGCATTGGATTTATTTAAAAAACATAATTTGCTTAAATATTTTTATTTAAGACTAGTTAAGACTAGTATTATTATTTTTATTATTACTTAATTTAACCCAGTTTTCGCGGCATTTTGCACTGTATCTTGCGAAAAAAATACGTGATATTTTCCGAAACCCCTCCTTTCCCTAACGTGAGATTGGGTGAGATTCGGCTCGACCCCCTCCTGCCCCCCCCCTCCAAAAAAAGACACATGTAATTTAGGGACGCCCCCTTAATTCAGTTATTTCCAATGGTCCCGCCACTAAAGCCATTGCGCTCATTGGTCCTGAGACCAATGGCGCCAATTCGAATTTCACTTCAATTTTTTGCGAATTTTCGATAACAAACATTAAAAAAAAAACCAAATCGGTCCAGCCGTTCTCAAGTTATGGACTACCAACGAACAGCATTTCATTTTTATAAATATATATCTGTTGCAATAAAACCCCGTTTTTTAGTAAGAACGCGTTTCACTAAATACCTTTGTGACAACTAGAGCTTAATGATGATGGATGAGTTTGGTAAAAGGTCTAGAACCTTCCGTCTCATTTTGGGTGTTTTTTTTTCAAAAAATTTCAAACGAAAATGTCAAAAATTGCACCATCTACAACTTTGCTTCTAATTTTTGACATTTTCGTTTAAAAAAATTTTGAAAAAATAATTACCCAAAATGAGGCGGAAGGTCAAAAATGAAGATTCTAGACCTTTGAACCAAACTCAACCATCATCAGTAAGCTCTAGTTACCACAAAGGAATTCAGTGAAACGCGTTTTAACTAGAAAGAAAGCGTTCTTACTAAAATCGGGTTTTTACTGCAACACATATATATATATATATAGATAGATAAAGATAATATCGAATGGCCCCTTATGTTTGATTTCGATTTCAGCAAGGGTCAAATTTGCATTCCGGGAAGCAAAGGAGATTTGCAGTTTTTGATCTACAGCTTCAAGAGGAAAATAGTTTTGGGGCACATTTCGGGACAAAAAACGCAATATTTTAGTGGTAACTCGTATTCTAAAAAGTCAATCATAAACTTTTTAATTTAGTATTAAAAAATTGAAAGTCAAATATATTAAAATCGAATAAAGATAGCAAAAAGTTCCCTGAGATGCCATTCACCTTTCTATAAAGTAAAAGTAAAAAAAAAGGAGGATGGGGTTTGGAAAAGAGGGAAAAAAATTCTTTCAACTAACAAGGTCAATTATGAAATGCAAATTGGGAAAAAATGAATCCGATATCAGGTGGCTGGTATATAAAAAAAAATTGAGTTTTTTTTAAATTTAAAGTTGTACCACATCGTTTGCTCTTCACATATTCATCTAATATAGATACCGATATCGTGTTTCGAATAGCAGAGGATTTAATCGAGGAAAATTTTATTTATATTCCCGTGACGTTTGGTTCTTTTTTTTATTATTATTATTTATAATGATTACCAATTCTTTATGTTCTTGCTTGCGAGAATGAGATACCAAAATTATTATATATAAATGAAGTAAATAAAAAACGAACTGAAATATTGATTAATATGGTTATTAATTATTTCTTTGGTCGCTGAGAAATTACAATATGAAAAAATGAATGAAAATTACAAAATTTATGTATGTGATGCAGGCGTAAGTTGCATGCAAAATAAATATTAGCAATGGGGTTGTATTTTAAATTTTTATAGCAAAAAAGAAATAAAAAGAAGCTCTAGATAAATATAGAAAGATCAGAAATAAAATTTATCTATAATAGTCAAGACACTTCAAAGCCGTGAAAAATGAATTTAGAAAAAATTATAAATAATGAAAAATTTATTGTGCACAGCAGCCAGAAATTAATTCAAAATAAACTGCAACGGATCGTTGCTAAACTTTATCCAAATTCATTTGAAATATTAATATGTTTATTCCTTTATATAAATCAGATATCACTTGCAATTTGCAGTTCATGTTGACTTTAATTCAAAAATAATGATCGATTCTCATTTAACAGTCGAGGAATAACAATTCTACATTGGATTTTTGACATTTTGGTTATTATTGGTAATCATTGCTTATGACATGGAGGAATCGACTTAAAATCAAAAATAGCGATTGATTCTCATCTAATACTTGAGGAATAATAATTCTACCTTAGATTTTTGACCCTTCGATTATTATTGGTAACCGTTGCTGAAGACATGGAGGAATCGACATAAAATCAAAAATAACGATCGATTCTTATCTAATACTAGAGGAATAACCTTATTGCATTCCATTTTTGATGTTTTGACTATTAATGGCAACCTCTACTGAAAACGTGGAAGAATCGACTTAAAAAGACTAAATTCTTTTATGGAAAACAACTCAAGCTTTCTAAAATTCAACACCCCTACGCGCTTAAACTAGATACTAATCGAACAAACGCATTCGCCAATTCATTTATCCCTATGACATCTAGAGACTGGAACTCTCTTCCCCCGACCGTCTTTCCAGCTACTTATAACCTTCAATCTTTCAAGACCAGCATCCACAGATACCTTCGACTGCTACCCAATCCCTAAATCTCCACTTATCTTCACGTTACAAGGGTCCACCACGGACTTCAGAGGTTGTACCTTCTTGGTGCAACTTCTTCTTGTATCAATATCATTATAAAAAAAAACTTCTAAAGATGGGCTCACAGCAGGATATACTAATATCAGTGCCGGTTGGTGACTTTTCAGCCAAAAAAGTATCCTTCATTCTTCTCTTGTTTTTTTTTTTTTTTTTTTTGCAAATTTCATCGAATACTGCATCATTTTCGTTATTTTTAAAATTTAACATTAGATTTTTTAATTTAAAAATATATTTTCCGACATTCGCCCCAAACGGATATCGCTTTGTGTGAGTCAGTGTAGGATTCAGAAATTAAATCTTGTGTCCTCCAGTCCAGTCCCTGAGATTGAAATCGGCAATTAATCAGACTGTCCTATAAGAAAATCTTAAATTTCTCCTAATTCTATTGCTATAGCATGCTAAGACTTGTCTATAGCACTCTTAGTTATTTCCGATCTTATATATTGAGAGTTCTTAGAAATGGATTAGTACAAAGATTCTCATCTTTTATATTTATTAATTTTTTGTATTATTAAAAGTTCCTCAGCGAGAACAATTTTTTTTCGACTAAAACTCGTCCGGGCTTGTCTTTGACATGCTTGAACTGGAATATATATCTACTAGACAGGGACTTCAAACCTTCTATGCGCACTCTTTTCAGAAAAATCATTCATTTTAATTGCCCCTTGAAACTATGCAACAATTTTATTTTATTTCATTTCGAGAACCAATATAGATACTTTTCAAAACAAAAAATGTTTTTTATAGAAATATTTGGAATAACGGATAATTAATTTGAAAATTTAAAGATCCTCCTGAAATTTTGAAGTTGGCCTTATATATTTATGAAAATACTCTACATGTTGGAAATTTTAGGGATGCGCCGTATCCCTAGCATCCATGGACCGCACGCCACTGACTAATATGTATATTGAGCCTTACTCATAAAAGATTTTTTATTTATTTGTGAAACCTTTCTACTTAATTTAATTTTTTCACCTAGAATCTACTCCGTTCGCATATTTGGTAAAAAAAAAATGATTTATTATAAAATAGCTCCAGGAATAGATAACGAAACATCTCATATCAATCAATCAATCTCATGAAAATGTTTCGGATTCAAAAATAGCTGATTCTTATGTATTTCCACCTGCTGAATCCAAAATCACCATAAAAATTACCGATTAGGTCTTGTTTTGGAGAAATATATATTATCGGTCAAAACGACGAAAAAAGAAATTTGACTTATTTTCGAGTGTCCCATTAGATATTATACAGTAATATATGAAATCAAAATATTTTGTTGCCATAATAGAAAACAGCTTCCTCTTTGATTTTCAACCACTTGTTTATAGGTCAATTAGAAGTTGAGTTGTAAATAAAAAACTAAAACTAGATGATTATAAAGGATAATAAACATAGATAAAAACATATGGTCTTAGTTTTTTTACTTATACCTCGCGTTTTAATTGAGCTACAAACAAGTGGTAATGTGAATATCAAAGAGGAAGCTGTCAAAATTGTGATTTCAAATATTGCTGTTTCAGAATGGAACTCGAAAATAGGTCAAAATGGCCTTTTTCGTCGTTTTGACCGATAATACCTCAAAACCTGTTGTAAAAAATTGGGAAATTACATGATAAAATCAGCATATAAAACTCTAGTGGAATCCATTATTAGGTTTACGGATACAAATTTTTGTTTAATTTTTGTTGAGCAGTGATTTAAAAATAAATTGAATCGCTCTATATATCGTTTTATTAGAGAAATTTTGAAAAATTTCTCTTGAAAAAATAATATGAGAGCATGAATTTACAACTGAATCATTTTAGAAATGTAATTATTTGTAGACATGATATAATTAAGTCACACCTTAAAATGAAAAAATCAAATAAACCAATCTTGTATAAATAAATATTTCATCAATAGAATATTGCTCAAATCAATATTAAACAATATTTAATATTAATACCATACATTGAAAGCAATATTGAATAGACTTTAATGATAATATACTAAAAACACAATATAATATTTCCTCTGAAAGAAAATACATACATTGTAATATTTAACAGAGGATTGATCAAAACGATTTGTGGATGTATAACGAACATGGAAATATTTATGATAACGAATAACAATACAAATAATAATATTTAACATTTCACTGATAAAAAAAACCTAAATAATTTACGATTAATCCCAAGAGATTAGATGGAAAGGACACAATGCAAAAAAGCATTCATAGTACATAAAATGGTGAAAAGAAATTATTACTTGCGGTTGAGGAAGAAAAATGCTAAAATGAAATTACGATATTTTCTTATTTCGCAAGCAAGCGAGGGCGAGAAAAATTTATGAACGATATATTTCTTGCGTATAAAAAATAATACTTAAAGAAGAAGTTGAGAGAATGAACAAAAATTGATTATGAAGAAGACGTTTAAAATAACTAATTTATAACGAAAGAATTATTTTTCGAATCTTTTGCAAATAGACAATTTTGAATAAAAAACAATTATTAGCTCCAAATAGGACTTGAACTAAAGGCTTTTATTATAAAGATGGAGAGATATTATTTATTTAATTATTTTTACTTCTTATCATTCTTCATTTTTGAGATTTTAAGATAGATGTCTTAATTAGAGTTACAAAATTAGCTTTTAATAATAATTCCTTAGCCCGATATTTTTTTAGAGAAAATAAAAAAGCTAAGTCTCGTAAGATAGGAGATTACAAAGGCATTCAGTCAGATACTTATAAGAATCTTGGCAAATTTTATTTTCAAAAAATATTAGTGATTATTTTTGAAGAGAAGTATTTGCTTTTCTCTTAATTACGGAAAAAATACCAATCATTGAAAAAGTTATAAATTGTTTCAAGAAATATATCTATATGTATAAAATTAAGGTTTTGTCTGTACATTGGTCCAAATCACGCCAAATTTTGGTTGCATTCGTTTCAAGAAAAGTGGGGGTGGGTTAGAGTATGGGGTGCAGGGGGTATGGTGGGGGGAGTGAGGCGGAGTAGGCGGGTGCAGGGGGCTAGGCATGGGTGTGGTACGCGGGGGTGGAATGCACGGGGTGGGGTCCGGGGTGGAGTGTTGGGGTGGTGTGGGAGGTTGGGGACGGGAGCATGGTGCGGGGGGTGGGGGTACTGGGTGGGTTTCGGGGAGTGGGGTGGGAGGTTGGGGGTCCAGGGTGCGTAGCCCCCTGGCTAGCAAGAGGGCCTCCGAAGGCGGGCCTTGCAGCTAGTTTTAATATTTTATAGATATTATTATGTATTTACATGTATCATAGAGCGTACCCTAGACTTTCACTTTTATCACCAGTTAAGTATTCTTATTATTGAAATCTTAAGTAAAAATAATCCATATATGAGTCAATTATTATTTAATTTCATTACCTAACCCTTAAAATTAATAAAATATTGAAAAAAAAACTTGTTTTCTTTGGTAATTAAAAAAATTATAGCAATATATAGAAAAGCAAAGTCTTAATGAGAGTATTTACTTACTCTAGTTCTGCCTAGATATTCTGGAAAATACCGAATATTCACTTATAATAAACAAGAGAATCGAACTTGTACTCAGGAAGGCTCACTTGCAACTGAAAATAAATTTAATCAATTGTCCGAGGTTTTTATCTTTATCGAATTCGAAGAAAAAATAATTGCAATGTTTTGTGATAGAATAAAGAAAATGAAGAGAAATATAGAAATGTACTTTTAATTAAAAAAAAAATATATTCATTATCATTACAGGGTGTTTCAGTTAAATTGTTTCTCATAAGCTGTCTAAAAAGTTTAGATTTATTTTGGGAAAAATAGTAAAAAAAATTCTTTTTAATTATAAATATAAATACAGGGTGTTTGTTGACCCCCCCCAATTTCGCCCCCCCCCCTCTCGAAAAAATAACGTTTTTATTATAGGTTCATTTTATAGTAGGTATATTTCTTTTTATTTTGAAAATTTTAATTTGTAACCCCCCCCCTTAATTTTTTGTTCAATTTCAATCAAAATCTAATCAGCTCTTAATCTCAATGCACATATCCACACTAGTTTTAGCGTGTACAAAAAATTTGGTAACTTACTAACAGACGTTTTGACAAAACAATTAATATCTCGAAAAATATAATTTTTTCAATGTTCACTCATTACACCTTTTTTGTAGACCAAAAAGCCACGATTATGCTCAATTTTTTTTAATCAAAATATTTTAGCCGTTTTTGAGATATTTGGGAAAAAACGAAGCAAAAAAACAACACTTTTTTCATTACAATACTTGACTATACCCTTGTATCGTAAAGTATATGGATAATAAGTAAAAATTTATTTTTCTAGGTGGGTTTCACAAATAAAACAAATATATGTTTTGAGTTTTCTTTTGTAACTCCTGATGATGGGCTCATAACCCGAAATATATATCGAGATAAAAACTCAAAACATATATTTGTTTTATTTGTGAAACCCACCTAGAAAAATATATTTTTACTTAATATCTATTAAAATGTTTCACCTAGAACCAACACCAAATTTTTTAAAGATTGTAAAGTATATGGTCCAGCCTTTAGCTCTTGGAAGTAAAGTAACATGTAGAATGAATACTAGAATAATATTTATTTATTTTTCGAAGGGGACAGGGTGACTGACTAAAACACAACTGTTGGCTTATTATAGCCGTTTCAAATTCAGTCGTGCTGCTTGCATCACAATGGAATTATTAGCGAGGGCTGAAAAGTTCTGTAAGTTGTATCTCTATCTATCCTCCTTAGAAACGAAGAGAACATATAAATTAAAATATCATGGGTTTGCGAATATAATCAGAAACAGGCCATCAATAAATAACATGTATAATCTAGTTCCGAGGTATTTGTATATAATCTTTACAAAGAAATGTAATCATATGAGAAAAAAAAATCAAACATACTATATTTGAAAAATAGCCTCTTTATTTCAAATAGATACTCATGGGATATGCTCTACTGAAACAAAATTAATAATCACCCCTAAAGTCTCATTTAGAAGCGAATTCGTAGTTTTACGTAAATTTAACCCATCCGTAATTGTTATGTTCTTGTGATTTCCTGAGACTGAGATTCCCTTTTTACTTTTATCTTCTCCAAATTCTGTAATTTCAATGGAATACTAGGATCACAATATTTATTTAAAAAAAAAATATATATACAAAGTACTTGGGTATAGACTTAGAAATGCCTGGTGTTTCGTCTCTTTGCATTAAAAATATAAATCGCCTGTAGGGTAGGCAACCGGGAGTGAAGTAAAAGACGAGCTTCAAATAGTGGATTAGGGAGAAGCGTTAGGAGGAGGATTTTTAAAGAAAAAAAAATAGTAAAAACCGAAAATTTTAATGCAATAGAAATCGTATAAGTAATGTATTTTCATTTTGTTTGAAGTTATCCATTTCCTAGGTAGAAAAGAAAAATTGCCAAAATTTGTAGTCGTTTATCACTAGACTTCGTATCCAAGGATATTTTATACTTTATCCTTAGAGATGTTATCATAATACATATCGGAGGGGCTACACATTATCATAATAGTACACAGGAGGGCAATGAGACCAAAAGATTTATTTATCAAAAGAGAAATATTATTGACCAGGGACAAAAGAGAACTTTCGAACGACAGGAAATCAAAATAATTGTGTAAATCTAACGATTTTATTCATTCCACAACAGAACTATAGTTTAGCAAACGGGAATAATATTTTTTGAACGACAGTAAAGGGTAAGGAACAAGCTAAACATGTTTTAAATTAATCACATGACGGAAAAATATTGTATATAGAAAAAAGGTATAAACTAGTGTATTTGTTTAATTTTAACATGGTAAGCCAAGTCCGTTTCTTTATGAGATTAGAAAAAAGGGTTTCCTAATAATAATCATGCGCGTAGATCGAGATCAATTTCCTTGTTGATCTTCTTCTCCTTAGGGCCGGTTGTATGTCGCAAAGTAAATTTTACCACTAACACAGGGTAGATGGTAAATGGAGGGGCTGGGATGGCCAATCAGATGCCAGGCACTGTCAGTGGTAAAAAGCATTTACTTTGCGACATACAATCGGCCCTAAGACTGCCATACCCGATACGGGTGTCGGCGCCTCTCCTCATATACCTGTGGTGAGTGTGTTTAGTTGTTTTACACAGATTTACGGGACCTACTTTTTAACGCCGGTTCCGAAAGGCTAATTTGGAGAGGTTACTTGGCAATTATAGCTCTTGGTAGGTTGCCATTACTTTCCAAGAGGAGGCGACTGCAAATATCTATCAACCGAGACTCGGTCTCGAACCAGCGATCTTCGAGTCAACGACGCAACACTCTAGCCACTGACCCACAGTAGCCTCTGTTGATCTTAACATATAGAAATATCAAATTTAAATAAAACTAAAATTAAATCATATTATATTTATGACTTATTAAGTCCATGAGAATGACACTGGCCAAGTTATAATTAAAATGAAAATGCATTATCCATTTTCAGCGCTAATATTTAATAAATTTATTTTGCAAATTTTTTATTATTGTCATTGTATATGGGGCATTCCACGCCAAATCGGACGGTTTGAAAATTTGTAATTTTTGATTTCCTTTTTTTACATACTTTTTATAAAAAAATACAACAAAAATTATTTAAAGTGTTTTTATATGCGATTCTTGAGTTTGAAAATTTTAATCTTGTTTTTGAAACTGTACTCTTCGATTTTTTTGATATTTTATTATTATCTATAAACTTCTATTCATTCTACACATTTTAAGATCGGGTTGATAGTGGTCCTATGATGATTACTATTTTTTTTCGATTTTTGATTTTCTTTCAACAAACTAAAATACTAATTATTTATTTTAAACACCTGTTAACGATAAAAATCAATTCAAAATAACTAAAAAAAGAGAACTTAATATCAAAAAGTGGTTTTAATAATAGTTAATAGCGAATAAAATTTTTTCAAAATTTTCTAAAATCGAAAAAAATAGTATAATAATTATCATAGGACTACTACAACCCGGTCTAAAAATTTGTAGAAATAATAGAAATTTAAAATAAAAAAGTCGAAGAGTACATACAGTTTCAAAAACAAGATTAAAATTTTCAAACTCAAAAATCGTATATAAAATCACTTTAAATAATTTATTGTATTTTTTTTTCAAAAAGTATGTAAAAAAACAAATATTTCAAAAAAAAAAATTGAATTTGGATCATTTTTGATGAAGTTATGGAGCGAAAAACCGAAATGCGATATCTTTTAAACCGGTGATCAAAAAAATTTCAAAATTTACCAGCAAGAGTTTTTTGATGGGTACTAAAAAATGTCAAAAAATGAAGGAAATCAAAAATTAAAATTTTTCAAACCGTCCGATTTGGCGTGGAATGCCTCATATATTCAGCATAAAACTATACCATATATGATGCTTAATCTTTGAGTGTCCGTTCTAAAATTCACCATGTCATTCAAGAATATATGAATCATTTCGATGATTCACTTAAAATATATTGGTTCGAAATCTATGATAGATTCAAATCAAAATGATGGTCAGCCAAGGCGGTTTTTTCTTGTTTCAAATAACACTGATCAACAAAAATGTTTCCCCTTAAACCTAACAAAGGATTCCAGTAGATTTTTATACGCTGATTTCATGCAATTTCCCGATTTTTTACAACACGTCAGAGTTTTGAGATATCGACAAAAAATGCCATTCTGACCGATTTTCGAGTCTAATTAAATATTAAACAGTAATATTTTAAATCAAAATATTTTGTTTACGTAATAGAAAAAGCTTCCTCTTTGATTTTCAAATTACCACTTGTTTGTAGCTAAATTAGAACTATAGTTATAACTAAAAAACTGAGACTACGTGATTATAAAGGATAAAAAAACATAGATAAAAACACTTAGTCTTTTAGCTATAACTCGAGTTCTAACTAAGCTAAATTCAAGTGGTAATTTGAAAATCAAAGAGGAAGCTGTTTTCTAATAGGTCAATAGGTCAAAATGTCATTTTTCGTTATTTTGACCGATAATATCTCAAAACTCTGACGTGTTGGAAAAAATCCGGAAATTGCATGATAATCAGGGTAAAAAACTACTTGTTAGGTTTACAGTCAGAAATGTGTTGTGTTATTCTTTTTTTCAATTCGATGTCTGTCCATATATACTATATGATTTGCCACAAGAACAAGGCATTTTAAATTATATACTACACCTGACTTTCTATCGTTCTCCGTTATATCTTTTAATCTAGTATAAATTGAACCCACAGTTAGGGTGCTAAAGAAAGCCAGTTTGTTTTCTCAAGACAAAGATCGACTTTATATAAGATGTCTGGAATAAATGGAAATTTAAAGATATTCTTTCTTTCGTTATTTGAAATGGTGTTTTCCATCTGGCTGCGAATGTTATTATTATTCATGTTATTCTTATTATTTTCAGGAACAAATCAAACGCTCTCCTTATGAAAAACTCTGGGTAATTATTTTTCTTAGTATATATATGTCTAAACCAGGGGTGCCCAGCCTTTTGGCTTACACGGGCCATAAGTATTTGAAGAAAAAACAAATGTTTCGGACAGTGGATAAAATATTATAATTCTATTGATATTTGTTATTCAAAAAAAGATAGTTATTTATTTATATATTATTAGTTTTATTATTTTTTTAGCTCATAGTGAGCTTCTAATTTTACTTTTCGTAAATTTTATTCTTGAAAATAACTTATCGTATATGTAAATACATACCTACATACTCACGTGTGAAAGTGATATTATGTATTAGTATTTATTTATATTTTTTTCTGGCTAGATAATTAATATAAAATTCTAATACAGAGACAATATTCAATTTTTCTTTCAGATCGTTATCTAATTGTTGTTCTAAGACATTCAATCAGAAAATTTGAAATTAGAAAATTTATTTCTAATGAAAATGGAGTCGAAATAGACCAAAATGAAGATTATTTTTTCGGAAATTTTGCAATCTAGTTAGATTTAAAATTTAAAATTAGCACTTTTATTTTTCAAAAACTTCACAGTAGATTTTCAGATTTCTTATTTTAGAGAAAAAAATTATCAGGCCAAATTGTTGTGGGTTTTTCAGAATCTACATATAAGTCTCAATGTTTTAAGGAATTTTATGACTTTATATTGGGCCACGGGTTGGACAGCCCTGGTTTAAATCGAATGGGATTAAAGAAGGATATGAGGAATGATAATTTATTTTTTAAAAGAGTCACGAATTTAATAATCCCTGACTATTATCTATTGACATGTAGGAACGTGCAAAGATCTAAAAGACATGTCCTGTCAAGTTTTAGTCCAGAAGAGAAATGATCAATTAATTGTGATTGTTCTAGAAAGCCCCAATTCCTCTTGAATTAGAATAATGATAACTATAGACTTGATTAGTGTCGTAGCATATAATTTGCTGAAACAATGAAAATATGAGAAGTATTTTTAAATATTCGAAACTTCATTATTTTTTTTATCTTATTAGTTAAACTTATAATTTTGTTATTAGTGAATTTTATTCTAGAAAAAAAAACTTCAGGTATTGTACAAATGTACATACATATTTGGAAAAAGAGAATAAATATATCTCTACATAGAAATCTCAATGTTTTATGGAAGTTTATGATTTTATGTTAGGCCACACTCATTGCAGTGCCACTGGTTGGACAGCCCTGGTCTAAGCCATTTCCAAATTATTCTTGTTTTACACCTCTCCAGTGAGATTGATAGCGCGATGCAATAACCCCCTTATCATTCCAATTTCCATTTGTGCTAAGAATGGTGGTTTGATACCTCAAGGTGAAAATAAATTTAACTTCTTGTTCTTTTATTCGTTTCTTATTTTTTTTTTGAATATTCCTATATTCCCTCCTGTTCAGTTGACTTTGAGATCCAGAAAAGGGAATTGGTTGATTTGAAATATTCAATTTCATTTCATTTAAGAAAGAAAGAAATATTGACAGAAAAACTTGTTTCAAGTGTTTCACACCAGTCTACTAACATTTTCAGCTTGACTTTTTTCATAGCTGGAAATGAAAATATTCAAATATTAGACGTATGATTTATGACATATATTAAAATAGAATATACAATGAAAGAGAGGTCAAATATAAAATAAATATTATTAAATATTAATAAATGACTGGAGAAATTTTCGAATTTCTAAAAGCTTTTAATAAAACATTCATTAATATTTGATAGATTGCTTTGTTTGATAATTTTTAATTGAATACATATCATATGAAATTAAGCAAAAAATATTAATAGAAAATATATAAATATTAAAAATAATAGGGGCGCCGCTCAAGGGATGGATTTCAATTAATACAACAGGTGATACACTCATTATCTATCGATTATTAATTAATTAATTAATTTATTTATTGAAATGTAGAATGTTAGTCCTAACGGAGAAAAAGATGCACTGTCGAATCTTAGCCAATTTTTATTAGAATAAGAATATAATTAGAAGAAGAGTACCAGTAGGTATATATTGCGGTAATTTAGGGGTGCATGATGGGATAAACTCGAGAAACACTGTCCGATTTCGATTAGACTTTCACTAAATAATTGACAATTTCTTCTAACATTTAATAAAAACCTGTTAAATTAAGTAATCCATCTGGTGGTGAAAATACAGTAGAGTTTCACTAATCCGGAACTATTCAAAACTACGGGGTGCCGGATTATTGGAATATTCGGATTACTGGATTAAATAGAAAAATTCATAATAAATAAAATAAAATAAATTTCACCCGATACGGATACCAAATCGCGGGAGGGGGTGCCGGATTATTGGACGTCCCAGTCTATTGAAGTGCCGGATTAGTGAGACACTGCTGTAATATTCTTTTTTTTTAATTATCGTTTTAAGACTAAATTTTAATGTTTTATTTTTTGGGGTTAGGCGAGCCATGCTGAAATTGGAGAATAAGTTAAAATTGAGAGTTGGCTAACTTCATATATCTATCATCTCTTGAAAACGTCTTCAATAAACTTAGAAATAAATTATTCTAATTTATTCACTAATTTCAACCATGTATAAGCTAATTCGAAAAACCCTCTTTGGTCATCAAATATAATTATGACCATTAGGGTCTCAACATTCTAGTAGTGTGAATCACCCTGTATAATGGAAATTCGAGGCTTTTACGGAGACCATAATTATAGTAAAAATATGGTAATAGTAAAATAAGCATATACATTTTTTAAAAAGGGTTTATAATAAAATTAACTTTGTCAAAAAGTATTAAGCAATTGTGATAATATTCCAAAATTATATAGCAACAAATGTATATCAGATATTGATCTGAATTCATAAAGATTATTAATTAGACCTAATAATAATCTGAACAGGCTTTAATGAAATCATAGTGTACGAAATTAGGTATTCAGCAAAAGGGTTTATATATGCTTACGTAGAATTTTTATTTTTTTAATTGTCTCAAATTAGTAATGTGAAATTAATTCATTAATGAATTCTTTGCATCACTTTAAAAATAGAAAAAAAAGAATCAATAATTTCGAATTCAAGGTAAAATTGGAAGAAAAATTGAAACTCTTTTTTAAGACTCTGTACGCTGTTTGCATTTTCCGTAAATTAATAATTTTCAATGATAAATATCTAAATCTGATATTCATTTCGATTTATTATTTTCTTACCTAGAGTCAAAAGACCGTTCCTAGAATAATAGAAATAAAGAAATTAATCTCTACTAGTCTGAAACAAGTTTGAACTTGTATTTGATATTATTGGCTCTAAAGGAAAAGAGATCATGATATCCGGACTCTTTTTAGTCATTTTTTTCGATTCTAATGAAAGAAGTCGAATAGCTCACCCCCATATTTTTTAAATAACAAAAAAGTAAAGCCTTATTATTTACACTAGAGACGCCCTTATTAGTAATTAATAATAAACTTAAATTTAAATTAATAATTAAATTATGCCTATATTACGAGTATGAATACCTCCTTAAAATCTCGATAAAAACATTCCAAAAATGATGTTTTCTGCATTTTTAAACCAAAATCTAATCAGTTCTCCGCATTGAAAATATAAACATTTTAGCGGAAGAACGAATTTTCTAAGATTTTCGTTCTTAAATTATCGTGAGTATCTCAATCCAGACATAACCAGACACACATACAGAAAAAAAAATGGTTGAAAATGATTATTTTCTACGTCCCAGACATTTTTCAATACAATGAACAAACAAATTTCTGAAATTTTTTGCATAAATTCTATACTAGGCTTGTCCGACTTCGCCTGTCTCCCGGGCGTACCAAATAACCAAACTCCTTTAAATAATGTTCGGCTAAATTTGATAGATGAGGTAGTGATGATAGTGTAGGTAGTCATTCAAATTGAAAGAGATTGATCTTTTAATAAATATGTGTACTTAAATAGAAATCATAGGGCGTATTCAATTACATTGGAAATGTTTATTTCTACCATATTAACTCCAGACTCAGTAACTTCGAATTTCATCAAGCAAGATGAGAAACCATAGTTTATTGTTTAGTGAGTTATAATTAGATAAATTCCAAAAATGGCCATATTAGTATTAAATAACCAATAGTTTGTATTGGCAATGAAACTACATGTTGGGTATACAATATACAGTCATTGTTATTCTATAGAGCAGAGGAGTGCTTGGGAATCACAGTATACCATTTCATTTTGGGTCTTCTAAATCCATTCAAATGGGATATAAGCAATACGACTTGTTTTACTAATAGCAAACGTTGTTGTTACCAGGCATCGACCCAGTTAAAAATTAAATTTGTTCAATTATGTCTTAATTGAGATGTTGGGGATGTTTTATTATTTAAGGGACATTTGGAATTATAGGCTCTCTTGAATTATCCGGGCAAATATATCTCGTTTGTATAATAAAGTAAACTTGCAAATCTCATGACGTTTTTAACAATAATAGAACAGAGTAGTTCAATTGGGAATGATTACATTAGTCAAATTTTGTAGCTGTTCTGCTATCTTTTACCTTGTGAATCCATATTTTTATCAATTCCTCCACCATAGCTAGGGGCCGTCCATAAATTACGCCACACGAATTTCAAGATGTCTAGACCACCCTTCCCCTGTGTCACATTATGTTACATTTTCATTGAGCCCCCTTGTATTGTGACGTCACACTCACTTTTATATCTTAATATAATTTAATAATTGTAGAAAATTTAAGTTTGTGCTTGCAATTTGTGGTCTAGATTTATTTTACCAACATTTTCAGGTTGAAATAATAATAGCCTGAAATCTAGAAAATATATTTGAAATTTTTTTTAATTTTTTAATTTGAATTTTGTGACATCACAATTTTTAAGATCCCCGGGCCCCCCTGTCACATTTTGTCACAAATCTGAGATGCCCATCCCTCCTTACTGTGTGACGTAATTTATGGAGGTCCCGTATGACGATTTAAGACCTTGAAGCTTTTTTCAAACGACTTGAGAAAACACTTGCTGAATACAGACTACTTATATGTGAATAAAACTTTTATGCACTCTTCGAATTTAGATAGCGAAGCAATTGCTTTCAAAATAGCCCTCGCATGCCCGGTGTACCGTCCTATCTCATAATGTGTGAATAGAGTTGTGTCCTTCATTTGTATTAAAATAATAATAATAATAATAAAACAGTCATTCAAAAGTATTGTTTATGGTTAAAAGAAAAATTCTTTGTTTAGATGTTAAAATTTTTTCTATGTTTCCATAAGGATTTTTTTTGGAAAACGCAAGGTTATAGATTCTGAAACTAAAATAAGGAAATCAGGCTAAGTTTTAATCAAAAGAGACAATCTTATCGATAGTAAATATACAAGAATATACCTGATAAGATGTTCAATTGTAGGCTGAATCTTCGAAAAATCACTCTAAAAAGTAAATAGATAATAATAAAGTGATAAGTGCAATCCATACTTGAGATTAACATGTTAAATATAACATTTTCAGAAAGTAACCCAGATAGATCTTCAATTTAAATTTCATTGCTTGATAAATCTATCTAGAACGATTAATAAAGATTTATTTGAACATCCAGAAGAATGAGCTTCCAGAATGAACTTTGAACCATCGTTAAAAGATATTAACCGCCTCTAACGTCAAGAGAATATTCATTTATAAAATAATTGGCGGCTGGCACCATACGCGTTACTAATAGATGGTTGCTATGCTAAGTGGATGGCATGGAAGCTTGGAACCCTGCAAAAAGGATAAAGGAAGGAGGTTGCCTCTCTACAGACAGCCTATGTTAATTATTTTCTAGTTAAATAGTCCTTTTGTGTACTGAAATCGTCCCGCCCTCAAAGCCGCTACATCGGGCTGTAGCGAGCGAATATGAAAAGACCCTCCCCTCTGTAGACGAACATCCTATACTTCTTTATCAAAGGTAAGGCACAAAAATAAGTTCTTCAAACCTAAATGCGTTATAAAGTTTCAAATAATTAGGCCATTTCAATTAAACCCATAATCCTAATTAAATAATGATGAAACTTTAATAAAGAAGAGTTTAAATTTTATTAAATGAGAAATTTTAATTTTCAATCTTTTGAACGGTGTAATGAAAAAACTTTTGGGTTAATAGAAAAAAGAAAAAAAAAACTCATCTAAAATCAACTCATTATTTTTTGTCAGCTGAGATGTGCAAAAATTATTTTAAGGGTATACTTGGGTTTTTATCTGCTCTGCATTTTTGATATTTCAAATAGATATAACCGATAATGAGATTAGAGGTGTGCAGTGTCAAGAAAAACAAATTAAGGGTATGCTGAATAATTTGCTACTCTCCTAAGTGCCTTGAATTTGTTGACACAGCGGTCATTCTAGCCTTTCTTAGTCATATTCATTAAAATGCAACGAGCGTCGTTGTCATTTCCCCAAGAAACAGTATTAGACAAGGAACTTGTTTTGTTTTGTATAATAGTGCTTCAATTATATTAAAATGAACGTTCTTTCACGAACTTAGAAATTGGTTGGGAGTATTCCTATCTTTCATCGAGAAAACAAATGTGGACATGGATACAGTGGGGTGAAAATGCACGAACAAATCTATTAATAAAATCAACACACGAAAGCTGCTTGGTCATGGTCGAGGAAACTTCTTAACTATGGAACGACAAAAAATAACACAATTTAAATGTATTATATATACCTACAGTAGAGTCTGGCTAATCCGAAGTAATGGGGGAGGGTACCCTCGGACTTTCGATAAATCTGACTATACGGAGCATCGTAGGAAAAATCAGACTGTATACGAAATAAAACTAATAACCCAAGGAAAAATAAGAAAGAAATAAAAATAAAAAAGCTCGTTCGAGTGGCTGGGATTTGACGGAGTCTCGAATTCTCGAGACTCGGATTAGCGAGTCTTTACATATATTGGGGTGGTCCTTATTTTGGATATTGTCGTATTTTTATGCTGCCCGAGGCTCAATAAAAGAAAATATCCAGCAAGTTTCAAGTCTCTATCTCAATTTTAACCTCTGCCCCACAGCGATCTAAGTTTCTCATCTAAATAACATGGAGTTTTTGGCTTTGAAAGATAATTTTTTTATTCCGGGCAAAGCAATGGTTCAAAAAAATGAAACTTTGTAGACTTTACCCTTATAGTAGTAGCCGAGGGGTGATCCGCCATTGGAAGTATGTGTACACCTCTTTGGAAGTATTTTGGAAGTACTTGGAAATATTTGGAAGTACTTGGAAATATTTGGAATTACTACGAAATATTTGGAATACTTGGAAATATTTGGAAATATTTGGAAATATTTGGAAGTACTTGGAAATATTTGGAATTACTACGAAATATTTGGAATTACTTGGAAATATTTGGAAGTACAAGTGGAACTAGGTGTACGCGATTCACCCCTCGGTAGTAGCTATCCTTCAGAATTTTTAAAGATTTTTAGCTAATATAATTTTGGAGTGTGTAACTTAGTCTAACACTAAGATATAGCAGTAACTCCAAAATTATAATAGATAAAAATGTGTAAAAATTCTGAAGGATAGCTACTATTATAAGGATAAAGTCTACAAAGTTTCAAATTTTTGGAACATTGCTTTGGCCGGAATAAAAAAATTGGTCGTTCACTCCCAAAAACCCCATGTTATTTAGATGGGAAACTTACATCGTTTGCCACAGGTTAAAATTGAGATAGAGACTCGAAAGGGGGATATTTTTTTTTATTTATTTCGAAACATATGACCCTCCGGCAGCATTAAAAATTCGAAAATACCCAATAAGACCACCCTAATATACAGGGTGCTTCAAAAAAATGTATACACACTTTGAACTTCCATAGAAAATTTATTTACCGTTCTACAAAGTTAAATTTCAGGAAAATAGAAAGCTGAAAGTCCAATGTAAATGAAACATAAATAACAAATGTTAATACTGTTCAAATTGGTGACCTGCAGCATCAATACAATTCTGAGTACGAGTCACCACTGATTCTGTACATCGTATCAAAACGTCCAATGAGATTTCTCTACACACTGCTTGAATCTCATTCCAAAGAATGTCTAGGTTACGTGGTTTACGTTTGTACACCTCATCTTTTACTGTGCCCCACAAGAAGAAATCCAGTGGTGTAAGGTCTGGAGAGCGTGCTGGAAACTCGATTGGCCCCCTGCGTCCTATCCACTGGCCCGACAAATTTTGATCCAGGTAAGCTCGTACGTCCCTGTGATAGTGCGGCGGGGCACCATCTTGTTGAAAATAAAAATCATCATTACCGTATAATGCACGAATGGCAGGAAATATGGAATCAGCAAGCATTGTTAGGTAATTAATAAAATTTGTCGGGCCAGTGGATAGGACGCAGGGGTTCAAAGTGTGTATACATTTTTTTGAAGCAACCCTGTATATATATTATTTTAAATTTTAAAACTCGAGGTCTTTTTAGCAAAAGACCTTTTGTAACGTATGTAAATTTACCGACACTTGTTTTACCGTTTTAGAAATAGAAAAGGTTTTTTTCTCCTTAACGAGCTTTAGGAAAACCCCTTGGTCGAATATTTGTATTTAATTTGCTATGTATTACTTATAGTCAAAGCAGGCCCGACGAGAAGAGGTGGGCAGTGGGGGGGGGGGGGGGGGTAGTTAGCCCCGGGCCCGGCACTACCACTGTTAAATATATTTTTCGTACTACTAAAATAAATTACTTATTATAAATAAAAATATCAAATATCAAAATTAGGTAACAAAGTATATTAAGTTATTTGTTAAATAAATAATCAAATGTTTTACAAGCTGAAAAATGTAGTAGGTACTTTTATTTGTCCCAGGATTGAGGGGCCCGCTGGTTTGATTTTGCCCCAGGGCCCGTAACAGCTCTCCACAGGCCTGAGACTAAGTTTATAGCTGATCTTTAGACAAACTGTATTTCCTAAGTCCAAAGTAAGAATAAGTTCAGATATATCACCCTATTGAGCTGTCAGTTGAAGTGTCAATTTTAACTTTAACAAGAAACGGAGATTCAAATTAAAGTATAATTGAATTGGGTCTTTTCTTTATTAATGACATGCCGATATGTCCGTTTCATTGAAATTCATTTACTAAAATTTAAAAAATAGATTTGGAAAAAAAATGTATCGACTGCGAGTTATTAGTGAGAATAAAAAAAACAATTGTATTTCCCCCAAGGAGTATTACTAACCCGAACTCAACAAACTTTCTTATCTAATAACATAGGAGAAACAATTACGTTAATTGTCAGAGTTATATGTAAATAAATATTATCTTACTTGTCTTTGAGATGAATTCTCCTATAGTAAAATTGTTTTGTATACTAGGAGTAAATATAAATAATAAAAGAAATGCTCTGAGAGCTTCGGAACATTACGGGAATGAAATGTAAATGAAACGAAAGTAGAGAATAATAAAATTGTATGGCCTATGAATTGTTTAGATTAATTTTAAAATGAGTTTCTATTTAGATATTTTGTTTGTAATACTATATTAAAAGGACTGCTCCAGGCGTGCCTTCGGCACGCCCTCTACAGCTCGGCCCTCCGTGCATGGGCCCTGGAGGGCCGCGTCTCGACATGTGAATATTAGGTTTCTAATATATATTTGTAATATTTTCCCCCCTCTTTCGCCCCCACGCACTCATTTTGGCTATTGATTTTTACAGCATACATTTTATATAGTCTTAAAAACTAACATTACAAAATTTGATCTATATCGGAGAGAGTATTAATTTTTGCCCCCACTCACATTTTGGGTTGAAATTATTTTTTAGATTTGCAAATATTTAGATATTTGCAAATAAATAACTCTCAGTTTTCTAAAGAGTAAAATGTACAAAAAAAGCTAAAAATTTCTATATTTTGCCCCCCCCTTTCGCTCCCATACAGTCAATTTTGATAGTTGATTTTTACAGGAATAGTTTCTTAAAGTAATAAAGAATAACTCTACAAAATTTGATCAAGATCGGAGAGTTTTAATTTTTGCCCCCACTCACATTTTGGATAGTTGATGGGGGTCGGATTACAAAAAATCTTGAAATTATTTTTTAGATATTTTCAAATAAATAATCCACAGTTTTCTAAAGAGTAAATGTACTAAAAAGATAAAAATTTCTATAATTTGCACCCCCCCCCCACCCTTCGCCCCCATACAGTCAATTTTGATAGTTGATTTTTACAGGAATAGTTTCTTAAAGTAATAAAGAACAACTCTACAAAATTTAATCAAGATAGAGAGAGAGTTTTAATTTTTGCCCCCACTCACATTTTGGATAGTTGGGAGTCGAATTTCAAAAAATCCTGAAATTATTTTTTAGATATTTGTATTTAAAATTTTATTAAGTAAAAATCAAGTAGAAATCTTATCGTTCTTAATTGAAAATGCATAATTAGTGTAAACACATTGCAAAGATATTTTGTCCCTTTTGACCCCTTTAGAGGTCGAATTTCAAAAAATCCTGAAATCAGTTTTTAGATATTTTAATTTAGTATTTTTATAAGTAAAAAGCAAGTAGATATTATCGTCCTTAAGAGATATCGCATAATCAGTGAAAATACACTTTGCTCCCTTTGACCCCCTTAGGGGTCGAATTTCGAAAAATCCTTTCTTAGTGATCCCCTATGTCATAGATGTAATATCCTCTCCAAATTTCATGTTTCTATGTGCAGTGGTTCTGGCTGTTTTGATGATGAGTGAGTGAGTGAGTGTATCGGGCAAAGAATTTTATATAGATTACTAAAGGAAATTATTAGTAAAACATACCATATATTATATTTTAACTTTATCTGCTTGATAGCAGGTATTAAATTTATTATAGTGTAAAATTAATTTGATATGTGAATTCCCCATCAATGATTTTTCTACCTTTCTGAATAAAATTAGAATAGTGAATGTTAATAGGCTCCTTAGTTATATACAGCCCTTAATTTATATGTTGTTCTAAATCGTGTCGAAACACAAA